>JANAVB010001800.1:7866405-8053178 GCA_029216955.1 Iris pallida
CAGGACATAGTCCCTGCAGCCATTCGACTGGCGAGGCAGAGAAACTATGTGCCGTAGATAAAGTTGATGTCCTCCGACCCTCATCCCTCGGCAATAATGATACGACAAACCTATCACTATATCTTATAAGTCGTAGATGATGTCTTAGTATTACATTATGTGAGTTCATCTGATTCTGTTACATTCTTCAGATACTATATACGATAAGAACATATACTACACCATATGTACAGAATATAGATGATTCATACTAATGTATGCTAGAATGAATCTTGGGTTGTGTTCTGAGCCATCGTTCTGCTACTTGGCAAAAATCGAATTTATTGTACTTTATCTGCTTTCGAAAATGTACTCAAATTACATGATGGTTCCTTTAGTTAGCGCTTATGTTACAATTATATTAGCTTGCTTACCAGATGGCACCCATGACCCGAGGAGCGGAGGGCAGTCGTTTAAGGGAAACAGTGAATGCTGAGGTGGCTCCTCCTACAGTTAAGGAGGAAGTGTCACCGGTTGCTAGTGAGATCGGGAGTTCTATTCATCCAGCACCGGGTAGCTAGTGAGACCGGGAGTTCTATTCGTGAACACTTGCAGGGACGATATCTCTCCTACGCCAAAGATCTCGCTTTTCGAGGTGGTTGCGTGATCGTATCACTGAGGTTTGCGTGAGCTGCGTGGTTCTCATAGCTATTAGTACTTATTTCTATTGGACTTTTTGTATTGGGTTGTTTTTATATTAGATATTTGTATTGGACTGTCCTCCGACCCTCATTCCTCGGCAATGATGATACGACAACCTATCACTATATCTATATAGTAGTAGATGATGTCTTAGTATTACATTATGTGAGTTCATCTTGATTCTGTACATTCTTCAGAACTATATACGATAAGAACATACTATACCATGTACAGAACATAGATGATTCACACTAATGTATGCTAGAATGATTCTTGGGTTGTGTTCTGAGCATGCGTTCCCATACTTGGCAATTAAGTTATGGACCATTATGTGTGACATTGTTGTTACAAATTTTATATCTGTGATTGATGAGATTGTGTTTCACATGTGTTCGTGATTGTGTGTATTGGTTGTTTGATACTGTGTTCGTGATCACACCGTTGTTGCTGTAACAATGCTGCAGGGGATGCTGCAAATGCTGCAGGAATGCTGCAAATGTTTTTTTTCAATATTAGCGACGTTCAGCGACGCGCAGCGACGTTCAACGACGAAAATAACGTCGCTAAGTAAGTACACCAACGTCGCTAACGTTGATGAATACCATCGCTGATCGTCACTATACGTCGGTAAAGTAGCGACGTAGGAAAGTCGCAGAACGTCGCCATAAGGTTTCAAGCCAGGTCAGCATCGATGCATGTAAAGTCGCTCAACGTCGCTAGTATACGTCGGTAAATATAGACGTTTTACGTCGCTGGCAGTCGCTACATTAGCGACGTGTCCTCGTCGCTAAAGCTCGTCGCAATAGCGACGTATTGCAACGTTTTCTTGTTTAGCGACTAGGTTAATCGCGACTACGTGCATACGTTGCTAATCGTAAATAGCGACGTATTTTCCCTATTTAGCGACGTTTTTAAGCGTCGCTGATTTGACAGATTTTAGCAGTGCTTCCGAAGCTTCCGCTGGCTCAAGCATTGTATCGAGAGATGAGAGATAGCAGAGTGACTGTATAATGAGAGAAAAGTGAGCATGAGAGACTTGTAATCATGGCCTTGCGCCTATATAATATGATTGTTCAATATCAATAAAGAGCTCTTTTGAATAACTTGTGTTTTGATTCTAAATTTCCGCTGCATGTTCAATGTTCTGTCACGACCCGACCCTGATGAGGGGCACGAGCACGTGGTTACGTCCAACCTATGCCGCAGAATCGGCGGTTGAACGATGTATATAAGGTCTGTAAATACTACTAAACAATATAAAGGTGCCTGTACAGTATATACACTCCGAATGGAGGGTGACATAGCAATACAGTCTCAATCACAAAGTAAAAACTAAGGTAGATAGCATAGAAGAAAATAATAGATAGATGAAAGCAGGAATAAGTTCGAGATCCACAAGTCCAGAGCTATACACAAACCAATAGTCACAAAAATATAGTATAAAAATCTACAGTCTGAAAACGTACTAGCTGGCTCGCAGACCAGGCAAACCTAACTAAGCTACACTACTCTGGCTGAGCAAACTATAGTGGCTCTACTAACAAGCCACGGTCCAGGTCTACTCCATCTGACTCGACCCCATATAGGGGCAATCTGCCTGCCGATCATCTGTAATATATCAACGGTATCCTGTCAGAAAAATGAGCAAGTACAAACACAACAGCAGTTCCATATGAATTGACAATTCTATAAGAGACAATGTAATAAAATACAAGACAAAATTAACAGGAAATAATATCAAGATGTGAGTACTGAATAGGATGACAATATGTATATATATATAGGATGACTTGGAAACCATTCGGAAGCCGAGTTACAACCCTTAAACCAAACAAGGACCGGGGTGTAACCTTCTCCCGAACAGAACTTAGCCTTCTATGATAAATAAATATAAAAGGTGCCTTGAATTAGTAGTGCGTTATGTGATCGGCTTGGAAAAAACATGTTCAGGCTTTCCATCTTACGGCTACGAACAAGTAACAAGTGTGAAGTGTAAAACTTCTAAATTTTTACTATATTTTTTTATTATTAAATTTGGTACCGATTTAAAATTTGTATTGTACGTCGCATAGTCGTATGTGTACGTGTGCGCGAAAGTTCGTTTTTTTTGAATTTGCTCGACGAGTGCGAATATGTACGAGTACATATTTTTAGAAAACATTTTTTCTTATTTTTAAGTTTCAAGATAATATAATATTAATTATTTTTAGCTATCAAAGTTTCTAAATTTATGAGTTTATTTATGAAAAGTCTTTTAGACAGTTATAATAATAAATAATATTCTTATAAAAATATACACTAGAAAAGTGTATTTGTAAATATTATTTGTGCATACATATATATCGTAATTAATTATTAGTTATTTTTAAATAATAAAAATAATTTTTGAAATTATATTAATAGATTTTTGGAAAACACATTTTGAAATTATTGTGATAATTTAAATCTTGATTGGAATTTTAGATTTATTAAAATTAATATCTATATTTGGGATTTGAATTATCTAATTTTAAACTAAAGGATGTAAATTAATTAGATTTAAATTGTACTTGGATTTATTGAATTATTTAATTAATAGATTGAATATCTAATTGGGTTTTAAATATTTCTAGTTCGTATACAATTGGGAATTTCCAGTCCTATAAATAGGCAGGTACTCCTCTATTATTTTCTCCACATTATTCATCCAAAAACTCCTCAACCAAAACGTGCGTGCATCGTGTCCGTTTCCCGTCCAATTCTTATCCATGTTTTTTCATCAAATCCAGCCGTGTCGGACACATTCCAGACACAACGTTCAAATCTCCAATCCAACCCTAAAATCCTAACCCTAACGGCGACCATGGCCGGCCATCTCCACCATGCTCACCCGAGCACACCCCGACCAGCCACCAAGTCATCCCTAGCACCACCACCCGACCCAATCACAGTCACCACCGATAGCCCGGCCATCCTCGGCCACAACATAAACCACCTCCACATCGTCACATCACCACCGGCGTCCAATTACTCCCGGCCACTCCGTCCATGACCACCACCGCCAACACCCCGCTCATCACCAAAACCACAAAGCCAACGGAAGACGAAGTAGAAAACACTCACCCCTCGTCGTGCCGCACAGCCACTACCGTCGCCGGAGCTCTGCTCCGCGGTGAGCCCCGCCTTGCCCAGCCGAACCACACCCAATCCCTCTCCTCCGCCGAGCTCGAATCAGACCGCCGCGCTCCGTCGAGCCGGCCACCGCCGTGAGCGCCTGAGTTCGGGCGCTGACCCAGACTCTGGCTATGCCGCCACGAATGGCAGTGCCTTTCCGCCGAGCCGCGTGCCGCCCCACCGGTGTGCTGCTCCGGCCACCCTCTCATCAAACCCGTCCGCCGTTGGAAACCCTCGCCGTCGAGCTCTTCCGCAGTTCCGCCGCACTCCCGCTCCCGCATAGCCGACCGCCCCTTTGTCCCCCAGCCGGCGGCCAACCCCGCCTGCGCGCCACCGGCGCCGCCCACCACCGGAACCCCCCTTCCACTTCCGCTCATCCTCTCGCCAGATCTCCCGCTCCTTCCGTCGCGGTCTCCGCCAGAGCGTCGCTCTCTCCCCGCTCCCTCCGCCGATCGAACCCACCTCGACGCCGTGCCGACCCAGCCACCGCCGGCGACTCCTCCCCGAGCCCGCCTCTCTCCGATCTTCTTCTCTCTTCCCTCACGCTCCTCTCTCCGATTTCCCAAGTTCCTCCTCCGTCTTCTCACTCTCTCTTCCACTCGTCTCCTTCCCCTCTTTTAAAATCTTCTTTTACAAAGGATTGGTTCGAGATCTGTAGGTTTTGTTGTTTTTATTAATATTAATATTAATATTATTATTAGTAGTAGTAATATTTTTATTGCTGTTATTTGTTATTAGTAATATTTAGTATTATTATTATTATTATTATTGTTATTATTATTATTATTAATATTAATATTAATAATATTATTATTATTATTATTATTTTTATTATCACTCTTTTACAATATAATATTTAGTGTAAGTTATTTATATTATTAGTATGTATATTATTATAAATATTATTATAATTAGTATTAATATTATTCTTACTATTTTTGTTTATTAAATAAATAGATAGTTAACATTTTTAAAATTATGTTTGGCAACTCAGTAGCCCTAAAATATTTTCCTAGATTTTTTATATATTTATTTGAAATATTTTTGGACTAATAAAAAATTTAGTTTCTAACCTAGAAATCCTATTTTGATAAGATTAGAGTTTTTGCCAAAAAAATTAATTTTGATTTTTATTATTACCTACAAGTATTTTACTAAGGAAATATAGTTTCTTTCTAAATCATATTTTTACTACTTAGAGTTTTTAGACGAAAAACGATTTCTAAATTTGAAAGTACGTATTTATCTAAAATATTTTTCCAAATTATTATAAATTGTTTTCTAAAATCGTATATATGTTATGTATCCAAATTCTTCGATTATCATCCATGACAAATCTTCCTTGCCCATAACCAATCCTACTATTCCTATTTCCTCTCCAATTTTGCACTTTCTTATGTCTACCCTAACTAATTTGACCATTCTAGACCCGATGGAACATGTTGTGCTATTTTCGCATGTCGTCTTGCATAGTTGTAACACCGAAGTAGATCTTCTGCCACATTTATTGTACCACACCAGGCAGCTCACCAAGCGTCGCAACAGGCAAGTATACCTTGCTAATTAACTGTCATATTATTTATTTTCAGCATTTATTTACTTGTTTCGTATTTGTTATTTTATTTGTTATAAACTGCGCGTCCAAGCCATACTTGGGTGCAAGCGACTTTATTAGTCGTTACTTTATTTTATGCATGCTAACTTAGTTTTAGCAGACTACCTACTTGTTGGGGGGATATCCTTATATCTCTTTGGCCATGACACACACACTACACGGTTGGAGATATATTGCTAGGGGCACGACTTATTGACTAGCTATCTCTAAAGTCGTGTGACGGATAGATGATCGTAACTGCTATGACTAGGGTTTTAGAGACTCAAGCAGTTACAAAACTGGACGAGCCATGGACATGACTTGAACAGTATGGGAAATATTGGGGGAGGACAGTCGCTAGTACGTATGGGAAGCCAAACAGGTAAACCACAGTCTCCGGATGGAACTGTGGCGATATATTTACAGATACCCTCTGACGTTTTGGACGTTACGGTCGGATACAGATGACTGGATGCCAGTTACGTACACATAGCCTAAAATCCCACCCATGCGCATGAAAGTTGTCCTCTAAATTGCACATTAGGCGGTTAGAATCTCCTTTGCATATTTGTGTCTAAGATAGTCTTTTATATACTATTTTATTATTCTGACAGTTCATATTAGCTTGTTCTTTCTGTATCTTGCTACGTCCGTCTGAGGACCTGATTTTTCCCCAGGTGTGTGTTCATGTCTTCCGCAGGTATTCTAGCCAAGGCCGTGGTCTTCTCCATTCCTTCGAAGACAATTGCGCTTGGTTCGTCTTGCCATTTTTATCGCTCGATTTATTGTACATTTCTTTCATTGGGATAGTTGGTAGTGGACTTTGTCTCCGCCCAACAATTGTATCATAAATATCCAAGTTGATTTTTATATTATTTTTTTTCATTGTGTATGAGATTTAGTTTGTCTTGGATTACTATATTTTACAGCTTATGTATTTATACGAGGCCTACGTACTTCGTATGAATACAGCTGACATGTCTACATACTTAGTCCTACGTATATTGGGACTGGGGTGTTACATGTTTTTGTGGTGGCCCATGCAGGTCAAGATAAATTGTTTGATTACTTTACCGTACCAAGCAAGCCTGCGAATAGGATTAGAAGTCTAGGATCTCATCCACATACTTGACCTTTTTTCTCGATTCCATATTCGACCGACTCATCGATTGCATCTTGCTTGATTCCTTTTATCATTATTTTATCTTTTCTTCGTGCTTGCTAGAGATTGACCCTACGAGTTAGATGTCCCAAACACCATTAGTTTAATTCTTTAAGTTGGGTAGAATGTCTTATGACCTAACAAACCCTTTGTCCTTGTAACCTATATTAGTAAGTTGCTTAGATTCTAGAATTTAAAAGACCCTAACCCATCTAGCCACCCAAAGACTTGGACAAGAAGACTATAGGATGACTGTATGAAGACCATCTCATGACATGACTTATATCCTTTAGAAGTTCGAACCAATTTCTACTTTCTTCCAATCTTAGTCTCTCGTGCCTATGTTTTTACCACCTTGACTAATGTTGCTAATATAATCTAGTTTTGCAAACTCATCCATTTATCGAGTTTGTTCATGACTTATGCTATTGAGCGCGCTCACTAACATATTGTCTAATCAGAATCGGTGCATGATGGTCTGATCAACCGAGTGCACTTTGGTTTACTTTTGTCTATTATTCTACGTGGATGGGAACATAGCTAAACTTGTCCTTTAGAGTCCCATCCGCGACTGCCTTGGCAACTCCTTTTTGAAATTATTCGATCGCCTTTGAACCACGTATTCGTATCTAATAATATCACCTTTGGAGCCCTTTACCGCTTTCGTCTTCCTCCTATTTTAGAAGGATAAAATCCCTCATGCCGAGTATCCCCTTTAGTTGCCCGATCACTTATGACCACCGTAATTAGCCATTACCAACCCGTGGCTCTATCCTCATCCTAAAACTATTTCATCTTTTTCCTTCATCCTAAACCTACAATCGTGACCTTCTAAATCATTGGAATAACTCCAATCGTTCTCCTATTTTCATGCCTTCGACCTAGACGTCTACTGCCCAAATTTCTTCCAAGGAACTACCTCTCCTATAGACTCTAAAAATTAAATCCCTTGATCTACTCAATTCGTGTTATCACTCAATTTGTGTTATCATGATTTCGTTGCCTTAACTAGCAACCCTCCATATCCATGACTATTTTCGAAATTATCAAATTCATGACCTACTAAATGCTTGTTTATGTTAAAGCGTTATTTCTTTGCCTCGCCCGAAGACTTGTCATACCCCTTGTACCTTCTCATCCCCTACTAATTCTTAATTTCGAGGATAAAATTCTTTTAAGTTGGGTAGGATGTAAAATCCCTAAATTTCTACTATATTTTTTATTATTAAATTTGGTACCGATTTAAAATTTTGTATTGTACGTCGCATAGTCGTATTGTACGTCGTGCGCGAAAGTTTGTTTTTTTTTTAATTTGCTCGACGAGTGCGAATATATACGAGCGTACATATTTTTAGAAAAATATTTTTTCTTATTTTTATAGTTTCAAGATAATATATATATTAATTATTTTTAGCTATCAAAGTTTCTAAATTTATGAGTTTATTTATGAAAAGTCTTTTAGACAGTTATAATAATAAATAATATTCTTATAAAAATGTACACTAGAAAAGTGTATATTTGTAAATATTATTTGTGCATACATATATTTCGTAATTAATTATTAGTTTATTTTTAAATAATAAAATAATTTTCAAAATTATTATTAATAGTATTTTTGGAAAATATATTTTGAAATTATTGTGATAATTTAAATCTTGATTGGAATTTAGATTCATTAAAATTAATATCTATATTTGGGATTTGAATTATCTTATTTTTAAACTAAAGGATGTAAATTAATTAGATTTAAATTGGATTTGGATTTATTGAATTAATTTAATTAATAGATTGAATTATCTAATTGGGTTTTAAATATTTCTAGTTCTTATCCAATTGGGAATTCCCACATCCTATAAATAGGCAGGTACTCCTCCATTATTTTCTCCACATTATTCTTCCACAAACTCCTCAACCAAAACGTGCGTGCATCGTGTCCGTGTTTCCCGTCCAATTCTTATTCCATGTTTTTTTACAAATACAATTTCATCAAATCCAGCCGTGTCGGACACATTCTAGACACGACGTTCAAATCTCCAATCCAAACCCTAAAACCCTAACCCTAACGGCGACCATGGCCGGCCATCTCCACCATGCTAACCCCGAGCACACCCCGACCAGCCACCAAGTCATCTCCAGCACCACCACCTGACCCAATCACAGTCACCACCGATAGCCCGGCCATCCCCGGCCACAACATAAACCACCTCCACATCGTCACATCACCACCGGCGTCCAATTACTCCAGCCACTCCGGCCATGACCACCACCGCCAACACCCCGCTCATCACCAAAACTACAAAGCCAAAGGAAAACGAAGTAGAAAACACTCACCCCTCGCCGCGCCGCACTGCCGCTCCGTCGCCGGAGCTGTGCTCCGCGGTGAGCCCCCGCCTCGCCCAGCCGAACCACACCCAATCCCTCTCCTCCGCCGAGCTCAGATCAGACCGTCGCGCTCCGCCAAGCCGGCCACCGCCGTGAGCGCCTGAGTTTGGGCGCTGACCCAGACTCCGGCTACGCCGCCACGAATGGAAGTGCCTTTCCGCCGAGCCGCGTACCGCCCCACCGGTGTGCTGCTCCGGCCACCCTCTCCTCAAACCCGTCCGCCGTTGGAAACCCTCGCCGCCGAGCTCTTCCGCAGTTCCTCCGTACTCCCGCTCCCGCATAGCCGACTGCCCCTTTGTCCCCCAGCCGGCGGCCAACCCCGCATGCGCGCCACCGGCGCCGCCCACCACCGGAAACCCCCTTCCTCTTCCGCTCCTCCTCTCGCCGGATCTCCCACTCCTTCCGTCGCGGTCTCCGCCAGAGCGCCGCTCTCCCGCTCCCTCCGCCGATCGAACCCACCTCGACGTCGTGCCGACCCAGCCACCGTCGGCGACTCCTCCCCGAGCCCGCCTCTCTCCGATCTTCCTCTCTCTTTCCTCACGCTCCTCTCTCCGATTTCCCAACTTTCTCCTCCGCCTTCTCACTCTCTCTCTTCCACTCGTCTCCTTCCCCTCTTTAAAATCTTCTTTTACAAAGGATTGGTTCGAGATCTGTAGGTTTTGCTATTTTTATTAATATTAATATTATTATTAGTAGTAGTAATATTTTTATTGCTGTTATTTGTTATTAGTAATATTTAGTATTATTATTATTATTTTTATTATTGTTATTATTATTATTATTATTAATATTAATATTAATATTATTTTTATTTTATTATCACTCTTTTACAATATAATATTTAGTGTAAGTTATTATATTATTAGTATGTATATTATTATAATTAGTATTAATTTTATTCTTACTATTTTGTTTATTAAATAAATAGATAGTTAACATTTTTAAAATTATGTTTGGCAACTCAGTAGCCCTAAAATATTTTCCTAGATTTTTTATATATTTATTTGAAATATTTTTGGACTAATGAAAAATTTAGTTTCTAACCTAGAAATCATATTTTGATAAGATTAGAGTTTTTGCCAAAAAAATTAATTTTGATTTTTAGTATTACCTACAAGTATTTTACTAAGGAAATATAGTTTCTTTCTAAATCATATTTTTACTACTTAGAGTTTTTAGACGAAAAACGATTTCTAAATTTGAAAGTATGTATTTATCTAAA
Source organism: Iris pallida (assembly GCA_029216955.1). Lineage (NCBI taxonomy): Eukaryota > Viridiplantae > Streptophyta > Magnoliopsida > Asparagales > Iridaceae > Iris > Iris pallida. The sequence continues at coordinate 7,876,600 of JANAVB010001800.1, forward strand.
ATATTTTTCCAAATTATTATAAATTGTTTTCTAAAATCGTATATATGTTATTTATCCAAATTCTTTGATTATCATCCATGACAAATCTCCCTTGCCCATAACCAATCCTACTATTCCTATTTCCTCTCCAATTCTGCACTTCCTTATGTCCACCCTAACTAATTTGACCATTCTAGACCCGATGGAACATGTTGTGCTATTTTCGAATGTCGTCTTGCATAGTTGTAACATCGAAGTAGATCTTGTGCCACCTTTATTGTACCACACCAGGAAGCTCACCAGGCGTCGCAACAGGCAAGTATACCTTGCTAATTAACTGTCATATTATTTATTTTCAGCATTTATTTACTTGTTTCGTATTTGTTATTTTTATTTGTTATAAACTGCGCGTCCAAGTCATACTTGGGTGCAAGCGACTTTATTAGTCGTTACTTTATTTTATGCTTGCTAACTTAGTTTTAGCAGACTACCTACTTGTTGGGGGGATATCCTTATATCTCCTTGGCCATGACACACACACTACACGGTTGGAGACATGTTGCTAGGGGCACGACTTATTGACTAGCTATCTCTAAAGTCGTGTGACGGATAGATGATCGTAACTGCTATGACTAGGGTTTTTGTAATGCCTGTAGTTCGTATTACGTATCTTGGAATACGTGTATGTATTTTATCTTGTATCGTATATCTCTTGGCTTGGCTCGGTTTATTTTGTGTTGGTTCGGCTAGGCTTGGGTTGCTTTGGTTCATCATGAACCAAGGGGAGAACCCCTACCTACCACCCCCATCATCCTTTATTAACCCATTCTTTCATTCTCTCTCTTCATTTTATTCTTCTTATTCTTCTCCATATTTACTCTTCCACCTACCAGGGAAGAGAGCTAGGCAAGTGAAACTTGCTTCATGATGGATCTCAAGTTTTATTGTTCCATTTTCTTCTTTACTTGATTCTAAGCCTCTTTAGAACTTGACATCTTTGGATTTGATGGATGGATTCTTGTAGATCTATGTTTGTAACTTTTTGGTTTTTCTTGGTTTTGATCTCTAAAACTTGGTTATTTTCGAAAACTAATAGTTCTATGTTGTAGAGAATTCAATTTCATGCAGTTTTGGCTTTTGTTTCGCTTGATTTCGACTTCGGATGAGGAAGTTATGGCTATAGCAAGTTTTTAAGACTTTTATGGCTGAACTTGCTGTTTGGGGACGATGAACCCCATGCGCCGGGAACCCCATGCGCCCGGGAGGCCATGCGCCGTGAAGTCCCGGCAACGCATCCCTTAACTCCGAGCGTGTCATGCGCGTAGGTTCCCTACGCGCATGTACTGAAGACGCAACGTGAGTTTTCCATGCGCCGATTGGTACAGGAATCCCATGTGCCGATTTACGCAGAAATCCCATGCGCCGATTGTACAGGAATCCCATGCGCCGATTGTGTAGAAATCACATGCGCCGATTTGTGCAGGAATCCCATGTGTCGATTGTGCAGGAATCCCATGCGCCAATTTGTGCAGGAATCCCATGCGCCGATTTGCGCAGGAATCCCATACACCGATTGTGCAGGAATCTCATGCGCCGATTGTGCAGGAATTCCATGCGCCGGAATTGCTCTATTTTACTGTTTATGCCTGTTTAAGTTGTTTTGTAGCTAGAATCTTGAAAAATTCAAACATGAAAGTTGTAGATCTTTTTCTTGGCTTCAAGAATATGTCACTAGTTATTTTATGCAAGTTTCTCTCATTCACGATAATGTAAGAATAGAACACGATAGTGGCCCGTCGTGGTGCACTCTTAACAAGTAAACTGACATGATATATCATGACATGCTGTTATGACAGCTAGCCTGACATGACAAATATGAAAGACCTGGACACCGTGTGCGATTGTGTTTGTACAAATAAACTGGTACTGTCTTGCATCATGTCTAGGATGGGGATCCCTGAGTACCACGGTCAGGGGTACTTACTAAAATTGACTAAGGCTAATTAACTAGAATGATTCAGTAGTCATGAAGAGATTTCCAGCTACAGACAATCCCGTTATCTGGGCGCATTCAGTGGTCATGTAGCCTACCGACGAGTAGGGCACATTTTCAGCACACAGTCACGTGTTACATTCTTCATAAACGAACATTCGACCTGGATAACCGGAGGGTCTGCAGGGCTTGTGGCTGTTGGGATAATCTCGTTGCATCTTGCTAGTAACTAGGCCTATGATAACCCTATTTAGTTAAAGTATCAAGCCGTACTCCTTGCTTGGCCGTGATTGATTGAATGAAGTTTATTCCAGCTTAGTCTTATCCTGATCTTGTGCAAGATTGTGACAAGACATGATTATTGATGCTTGCCTTCACAATAATGATCGGGGGTCCAGTTCTGTTCAGGCGAAGGTTACAACCCCGGTCCTTGTTTGGTTTAAGGGTTGTAACCTGGCTCCCGGAGCAGTTCTGTGTCCTCTCTTCATTTATTGCCTTATTGTAACCGCAGGCCATGCTCGTCATGTTTTACTTATTTCAGCGCCATGATTATCTATACTGGCCTTAACAATAAAGATCAGGGGTCCAGTTCTGTTCAGGCGAAGGGTTACAACCCTGGTCCTTGTTTGGTTTAAGGGTTATAACCTGGCTCCCAGAGCAGTTATGTGTCCTCTCTTCGTTTATTGTCTTCATTGTACCAATAGTAATTGAGACGGGTTTTAATTCAGGTGAAGGGTTACAACCCCGGTCATTGTTTGGTTTAAGGGTTGTGACCTGGCTACTTGAATGGTTTCCTTGTACTCAGTTTACTGTTGTTATCTCTATTATTATCAGTTCTTTATTTATTATCCTTAATATTCTATTGTGATGTGCTGGTTTTAGTTCCTAAGTGAAGCCTCCTTTGTGGCACTTGCTCTTTCTGGGGTCTGACCCAGCTGGTTTTGTGTGGCCAGATATCTGAGCAGCACCAGAGGATCCACCTGTCTTCCAGCTAGATGGTGACCACCAGGCGTAATCCTGGCATCGAGTGGGTTTCTTTTTGTCCTCCCACTTTATTGTAAAATTATTCTTTTGAGACGTTTAGTCGGCGAGCACGTGTTAGCTCGTATTGTACCTTATTTACTGTCTGCCTATGTGCTGTAACATGATTGACGGATCCTAGGGTTGATCATGTATGACTAAACTCTTGCTAGTCCTGACATTTTGTAATGACTAGCTTCATGATCAGCTGAATATGTAATGTTTGGGACGTATTACCATTGTATATTTGGTGATCTTACATCTTGTAACACTTACTTGCTTGTGATTGAGACACTAGGTTTGTTCATGACCATAAGAGACTGTTGGCTTGTAGTTAAACCCTCATGTATCTAGACAGCCGTGACCGTATAGCGAGGTGGGTTGCACTTCAATATACGTAGCTGGCTATTTATGCCCCCGCTCTCCAGTATTTTGGTTCTGGGGCGTTACATGGTTTAAGTGGTGGCCCATGCAGGTCTTGTAAATCAAGATATGTGAAGGTTTACCGAATAGATGTCTCAATTAATACTCGTCCTTGATCTCTGCTCGTATCTTCTGAATCCCAGTAATCTTGACCTGATCACATGCTTGTATCGTTGATCTGTCCTGGTCCTTCCTTATTGTTCCCTATGTCATCTTCTTCAGCGGTATTGTTCCTGGTCCTACCGATCAGCAAGGCGGAGCACCTTCCGCAGACCAGCAGCAACCTGAAGATCAAGCCCAGCATTCCGGAGTAGCCTCCAGAGTCGTGCCTACCGGAGAAGAGCCAACAGTTCAGCCCGTCCAACCTGCAGAGCCTGATGATGGCACTTTGGTTGGTCTCATCAGGTCCCTATTAGCCTCCCAGGATCGTCGAGGAGATGCCTTGCACCAGGCGATGGCAGACGCTTTGACCAAAGGAGGTCATCAGGGTAATAGCGTAGCCAACAGCTTCAAGCGCTTGAACCCTCCCTTCTTCGACGGCAGTGAAGATACGATCGCTGCAGATGCATGGCTTCAGGACACAGAGGTGATTCTAGAAGCAGCCAGGACTCCAGAGAATGAGAAGGTGGCCGTAGTGCGCCTGCAGTTACTAGATCTTGTTCGCAGTTGGTGGGCAGCGCAGGCCGATGGATTAGTGGCCCCTATTTTATGGGCAGTATTCAGGGAGAGATTTCAGACCAAGTATTTCGATGTTGTAGCTCGGTATGATCTGCAGACAAGGTTCACCAATCTGAAGCAGATGGGCAGGACGGTCGACGGATATGCGGCCGAGTTCTCCAGGGTTAGTTGGTTTGCTCATACCTTGGTGGCGACCGAGTTCGATAGAGCTCAGCGATTCCAGCAGGGGCTCCACCTGGAGATTTTGTTGGCAGTTGAGCAGTTTGAGCATCAGACTTTTGATGCGGTATTGAGAGCAGCTAGGAGGCATGAATATACCTCCCAGAGGATCGTGGATAGGACCGGAGGTCGGAAGCGATCCCACGGTCAGATGAATCAGTCGTCAGCACCAGCCCCGGCGGCCAGGGCTTTGACCATTGGAGCTCTGAGGCGGGCGGCCTCAGTGACGTCGGTTCAGCATTCAACCCCGGCGCACCCTCAGCAGCAGAAGCAGAAGCAGTCTTCCGTAGTGGGATGTTCACACTGCAGGAAGCCAGGACATGTGGTATCAGAATGTCGCAGAGCACAGGGTTTATGGTTGGCTTGTGGTTCCCCGGACCATAGGGTTGGGAACTGCCCGAACAGGGGGAGTTCATCGGCCTTCTCTAGTCCTTCAGTTAGAGGACCAGCACCAGTCTAGCAGTGGCAGCTGCTGCAGTACCCGTTTCTGAGGCCATTGCCAACGCAGACCCAGGCATTCCAGCAGCAGAGACCGCGGCAGTATGCCTAAGCCCAGGCCCTGATCCAGAGCAGGCAGAGGAATTTTCAACAAAGGGGACCCACACCCAGAGGGCATGGTCAAGTGCTGGCTTTGACCATGGAAGAAGAAGGAATAGCACCAGGTGAGGTAGTGGCAGGTACTATTCTCGTCAACACCTTTCCAGCTTCAGTATTATTTGATTCTGGTGCCTCACATTCATTTATGTCTGCACGATTCGCAACACGGGTAGGACTGGAGCCCGAGTCATTATCAGTAAGGCTCAATATACTTACTGGTAACGGACCTGTGGGAGTAGATAGAGTATTTACCTCGTGTCGGATCGTAGTTAGCGGTAGAGAATTCCCCGCTAGATTGATAGAGTTTTCGATGGCCGATTATGATGTGGTCTTAGGGATGGATTGGTTGAAGGACCAGTATGCTAGGTTAGACTGCCACATTGGCAGGTTTATTTTTAGCATTCCAGGCGAGCCGGAGTTTTTCTTCTCCCGAGGCGAAGTTGAACCTTCTCCTCCAGTGTTGCGGATGGCAGTAGCAATAGTACAGTTACCTCGGATAGTCGAAGAGTTTTCAGATGTTTTTCCAGAAGAGCTTCCAGAGATGCCGCCAGAGCGAGAGATCGAGTTTACCATCGACTTGATTCCCGGGACAGCCCCAGTGTCAGAGAGAGTCTACAGGATGGCACCGTCAGAGCTAGAGATATTGTACAAGATGATTGAAGAACTCAGAACCAAGGGATTCATTCGTGCTAGTGGATCGCCTTGGGGAGCCCCGATGCTTCTGGTGAAAAAGAAGGATGGTACGTCCAGATTATGTGTAGATTATCGTACCTTGCATTCAGTGACAATCAAGAACAGATACCCTCTCCCGAGGATAGATGACTTGTTTGATCAACTCAAGGGGGCAGCAGTATTCTCGAAGATCGACTTACGGTCAGGATACCACCAGATCAGAGTCAGAGAGCAGGACATCCCGAAGACAGCGTTCAGATCGAGATATGGGCATTGGGACACTACTAAAATAACCCAGATTAGCGACGTCAGGAGACGTCGCTAAATACAGGAAATACGTCGCTAACAATGATTTGCGACGCATTTAGCGACGAAAAACCTACGTCGCTTATAGACAAGTCGCAGATGGCAATTTAGTCGCCAAACGTCGCTATTTGCGACGCGTAGTTAATTGTCGCTAGACGTCGCTAAATGAGCGACAGATAGCGACGTATAAGTACGTCGCTAACATTGCGACGTAAAGCGACAACTAGCGACGCTTCAAAAGTTTATAAATGATGACGAGGCATGGCATCCACGTGGCCACGTGGGTAACGTAGCGACGTATATTAGCGACGTCGAGCGACGTAACGTCGCTAGTTAGCGACGTATAGCGACGTCTGTGTGACGTCGCAGTACGTCGCAGAACGTCGCTATACGTCGCTAATATAAAAAAAATTAAAAAATATAATTGATATTTTTGTTATGCTGTGTGTCTGTGTTTACAGTGTGTGTGAAGGCAGTGTTCGAACCATCGACAGTTTCGCTTACTGTTGTATGTTTTATCTTTGATAGAAAGAGCAACAGTTCAGGATGCACTTCTCAGAGCTTCCTCTTCACATCCTTCACCTTCTCGGGTACCTTTACGACGTCCAAGAAAGTGAAGGACGTGAAAATGAAGCTCTTAGAAGTGCACCCTGTACTGTTGCTATTTCTATCCAAGATAAAACATACAACAGTAATCGAAACTGTCGATGGTTCCGAACACTGTATTTCACATTCACTGTAAACACAGACACACATCATAACAAAAATACACAATATATTTTTTTAAAATTTCGGCAGCATCTCCTTTGTATATCAGATCATCGCTTATAACCCAGCGTAGGTATATTTGTCATCCCGTCGCAGATATCACAAAGTAAATATCATAATAAAAATAGGAGGCAGTGCAAAGTAAACATCACAGACACACATCCTCACAAACATCCAATAGAGTCAAATAAAAATGAAAGATGATAAAAAGTCTCCCACCAAGTGTATAAACAACAGTGTATGAATAAACAATTTGCCCATAGGACCAATACATACAAGTCATAAAAAAACCAATAAAATCACTGCGGACCCCTGCCGCGCAACTGGGATAGAATGTAGTCATACTGCTCCTGGGTGAGCTGTACCGTAGGGGCAGTAGGAGGCAGTACAATGTCTGGAGTCGGCGCCGGAGGCAGTGCAGTATCTGGAGTCGGCGCCGTCGATGGACCCAGAGGACGTACCTGCTCCAGCTCTCGCAGTCGCTCACCATGCGCAGCAAGGGTACTCACCACCTTCTCAGTATACTGAGCGAGTGAGAGAGAAAGGCTCCTCTGCGATCCGTCAAGTTCGACCTGTCTACGCTCCGTGCGCTGCGTAGACTCGGTGAGCGTCTGCAAGTTGGCAGCTGCAGCCTGATGCAGACTCATCAGCTCCTCAAGTTGTATAATATACACAAATGATTATTAAAATTTAAAAATAAACAAATTTTTTACCTTGAAGTGGGCGAACCAAAAGGCCTTCCTATCTGCGGGAGCATCTGAGTAGTTGAGCCAAGGCCCACCATAGTTCTGCCTCACAAATGTCCCCAGCTGTCTCTGTACTGCAGAAGGCCGATATCTATACAATAATAATTTTTCATGAATATATATGTACATATAATCATTTGAGAAATATATAATAATTAATTAACTTACTTCATAGGCCCGTCCGTCCAAATCTCCATACGCGTCTCGCCCGGGGGAGCGCATGGAGGGTCGCTCTCACCTCCTGCCTGCGCAGGATCAGTCTGATCGCCGTCCTCCATATGATCGGCGTGGGCTCCCTCCATAGAGCCGTCGACAGTAGGAATGCTGGACGGGGGATCAGGGATGCTGGACGCGGGATCAGGAAGGCTGGACAACGAGGGAGGAGTCGCCAACCTGCTAGAACTGCCCTGTCCCGATAATGGACCGGGAACAGGAAGGCTGGACGACGAGGGAGGAGTCGCCAACCTGCTAGAACTACCCTGTCCCGGTAATAGACCGGGAACAAAATGGTACACTGGCGTACTCGGAGATAAGGATGAGGGTACGGAACTGCCCTCTCCATCCCCAGCCCGAGGCTGACGGGGCTGCCTAATATATAATCCTTCGCGTCGTCCAGATGGTCTAGTCATACCTGACAATAAAACATATGACAATAAAACAAAAAAACATATTTATATGATAGACATCACAGATTTTTGAAAAATATCATAGTCAAAAAGTGTCACTGAAGTGTCAATAAAAGTGTCAATAAAGTGTCACTGAAGTGTCACAGATTTATATGATAGAAGTATCACTAAAGTGTCAAATATGATTATAAAACAAACGTACAGATTTAATCCTCTTCTAAAAATTCATCTAGTTCGTTTAGCTCATCTACTTCTTCTTCTTCTTCTTCTTCTTCTTCTTCTTCTTCTTCTTCTTCTTCTTCTTCTTCTTCCTCCTCCTCTACATCTTCACTTTCATCTGCATCTTCCTCTTCAGATAATTCTACTTCTTCTACACAATTAGATGTGTAATAGGAAACTTCCGTCGTGTCCACTTCTATAATATTTGTTACAAGAGGTAGTTCATCCTGTTGATAAGCTATATCGTCAACCTCAAAGGTATTTCTAGCTTTGGTCTTGCATACTGCCCACCAGTCCGACCTTGTTGTTCCCCGTTTAGGATAACTTGTGAAGTACACGAGCTGAGCCTGACTTGATAGGACAAATGGTTCATAGGCTTGATATCGACGCCGATAGTTTATATCAACAAGACCGTGCTTGTCTACTTTCCAACCTTGACCTTCAATCGGATCGAACCAATCACACCTGAATAACACAATCTTAGCAGGCTCTATTCCATAACTATATGTTAGCTCCACAATCTCCCGTAACACGCCATAGAAATCGTTGCCCGCATCAACATCTTTGTAGTTCGAAGATCTGATACACAAACAGCTGTTTTTGGTGGAATCGAGATCCACAAAGTTGTCTCTGATCGGGCAAGTTGTTGACTTGAACCTAAACCCATTAACACAGTAGCTTGGCCATATTTTTGCAGCATAAATTGGTCCCTTGGCTAGCGTTCTAATAGACTCATTCTCAAGTCTTGTGTATGGACGATCGACCTAAATACCACGAAAGAAGCAATTAAGCTCATTCTCAATCAAGTGCATATACAAAAAGGTAATTACAGAGTTCTCAAGTCTTACATATGCACTCAACCATGATGGAAAATAACGCCTTATTTCTTGTTCTAGTTCTTCTTCTGTTATGTGTGGCCTACCCGACCTCACATCATCATTAAATATGCTGAAAACAACATCGTTCAATTAATGTAATAGTATAATAATTAACACTATTAAAATAATATAGACGTATTAATTACTTACCCCTCCAATTTCTCTACTTTCTCCTCGTCGCAGTTGAGTAATACATACACCTGAGCAGCCCTTAGCTCATCATCGTTCAGATATCTCTTTTTCATCTTACCCGATGGCTTTTCTGGAGCATTGAATACCTTCAGTATTGTATCATTACTTTCATGATCTCTCTCGTCGTTTCTGGAAGCTCTCGTTCTATTAGTTGCAACATGAGGCTTGAAATACATCGAACAAAAGTTTGTAATCTCCTCGAGAACATAGGCTTCACAAATAGAACCCTCGACCCGTGCCTTATTTTTCACCTTTCTTTTTAGGTGATTCAAATGTCGCTCGAACGGGTACATCCATCGATATTCGACGGGTCCACCAACACGTGCCTCATAGGATAGATGAATCGGCAAATGCTCCATAGAGTCGAAGAATCCAGGAGGAAACACCCTCTCTAGCTTGCATAGTGTTACCGCAATGTCCTTCTCTTGCTTTTCTAGACGATCAACGAGCAATTTCTTAGAACAAAGATCCCTGAAGAATATGCTAAGCTCCGTCAATGGATCCCAAACTGCCTGCGGTAAGAATTCCCAAAATATAATCGGAATTAACCTCTCCATGAATACGTGACAATCGTGGCTCTTCATACCCGTCAATTTGTTTTCCTTCGGATCGACACATCTTCTCAGATTTGACACATATCCGTCTGGAAATTTTAGGCCCTAGATCCACCGACAAAGTCTCACTTTATCCTCCTTGTCCAGCGAACAAAATTGACTTCGGAAGGAACTGTTTTCCATTCTGCTGTATCAAATGCAACGCAGGGCGTTTGCATATTTCTTTTAAGTCCAACCTGGCCTTGGGATTGTCTTTCGTTTTTCCCTTTACGTCCATCACAGTATTAATTATGTTATCAAACACATTCTTCTCAATATGCATGACATCAAGATTATGTCTGATCAGATTGGTACTCCAGTATGGCAGATCCTAGAATATGCTCCTTTTTGTCCAGTTATGAACTCTACCAAATCCATCGCACTTGTACCCAGTTGTAGGATCTTCGATAGCACTTGAAAGTCTTTAGGCAACTAGCACCCGCCGGCAAGATCTCTATAATCAACTCCAACACTCGGTTGTAGCATTCTTGCGACATGTTAAAATCTGACTTAATGCTCAACAGTCTTGTAACCACCTCCAACGGTGAATGATCCTCACAACCAGGATACAATGGAGTCCTTGCATTCTCTAGCAACTCCATGAACTGTGCAGCATCGGCGTTCGGTGCCTCCTCAGGTGCATCATGAACGAAACTAGGCCCCGCAGCGTCGAAAACCATGTTCACGCACCCGTCGTCGTATGCATGATTATCTGAAACAAAATTAGGTCCCGCATGCATATACGGCTCAACGTAAGGCTCCGGCTCTGATGCTAAAGACCCAAGTTCTCCGTGTGCGGTCTACTGATAGTAATTAGGCGTGAAACCCCTCGAGTACAAATGATATGTCACGTCCACTTCTGGATAATATTTCACGTTATGACATTTCACACACGGACACTTAATTTTGGTGCCGTCCATGTACTGAGGGAACGCCTTAGCAAACTGCAGAAACTGCTCTACTCCCGCTATGTATTCATCCTGCACACCATACATATCATCAGGACGACGATTGTACATCCATGAACGATTCCGCAAGTAGTAATTCATATCCATTTGAAAATAATTCTGCAAAGATGGACACACATTATCCAACAGGCATAAATTCGTATATAATGTCTTATTATGGGACACACATTAGTAGCGGACAGTTACTAATAACAATGATATTGACCGATACCGATACGGTTTGGCATGTTCCGATCCGATACAGACCGATACCAAATATTGACCGATACCGACATTGGCATGTTCCGATACTATACAGACCGATACCGATACCAAATATTGACCGATACCGACATTGGCATGTTCCGATACCGATACTATACAGACCGATACCGATATTGGCATGTTCCGATACTATACCGACATTGGACAGTTACTAATAACAATGATATTATCCAACAGGCCGATACCGATACGGTTTGGCATGTTCCGATCCGATACAGACCGATACCAAATATTGACCGATACCGACATTGGGGGTCTTTGTTCCGGTCAATTCGGCAAAACCAATCGGTAAGGGTGACTACTATTTCATATAATTTCAAAACTACTAAGAAATAACGCTGAAATACTTAAAATTATGCCTAAATGTATAAAATATATGTTTTTAAATGTAAATAATTTATTAATAATTATTTGTTTTTCGATACCAAAGTTCGATACTCCGATACGATACCGCCGATACTACCGGTATCGCCGATACCAATACTCATAGGAATAGTCCGATACCGATTCCGATACCGATATTGTGAACCTTGGGTATATATCGTCAACATTTCAGATTCTTAAAATGAATTTCAAATGGATTTCAAATGAATTTCAAATGGTATATATCCCTACATTTTGCGAATCCCTTGAACAAAAAATAAAATCCTATAATGTGAAGTAGGCATGCACGAAGAAAATTTCTCTTCGAGCCAACAAGATTTGTAACGATCCTAACATTTGGAAAGAATTAACATCACCATTATATATCATAATAAATCACAAACATAAGCAAGGAAAGGAAGTAGTTAACATGGCATTGTCTTCCAAAGTTCAAAATGTCATGAGCCCGGTTCATGTCCCGCTCTTACTGCTACTACTACACCTACTTCGGTCCATTTGAGTCACATTTCTTTCTTTTTTCTTTTTTCTTAGTACCACTTGCTATATGTGACAGAGAAATCTATCGACCAATATTAATGGCAGTAGACCAGCATTCAATGGAGACCAAGAGGAAGAGCGAGAGAAGCAACAAAATCGTACTCGATAAAGAAAAGTGGCAGACTGTACCCACCCCAACCCTCCCCTGCCTTCCCTCCCCCCTCCCCCCATCCCCCTCCCCTGCCCCCCCTCCCCATACCCCTGCACCCACCCCAACCAAAATATACACTTCACCCCTGCCCCCCTCCCCCTACCCCTGCACCCACCCCAACCCTCCCCTGCCCCCCCTCCCCCCTCCCCCCCTCCCCCCTCCCCTGCCCCTCCTCCCCATACCCCTGCACCCACCCCAACCCTCCCCTGCCTTCCCTCCCCTGCCCTCCTCCCCCTGCACCCACCCTAACCATGCCCCCCTCCCCCTACCCCTGTACCCCCCGGGTACCCCCACCCCTCCCTTCGCCCCTCGACAGTAAGACCCCCCCCACCCCCTGCACCCAACCCCACCCCTCTCTCCCCCCTCGACAGAAAGACCACCCCAGCAGCTAGGGTTAGAGTTCTCGTGTCTGTGTCTGTGTCTAGATAGCTAGGGCTAGGGTTAGGGTTTACCTGAGGAGGGTGGCTTCGTCGGAGGATGGAGGCGGCGAGGAGGGTGGCTTCGTCGGAGGAGGAAGCGGCGAGGAAGGCTCCTTCGTCGGAGGAGGGAGGCTGGTCGCCGGAGGGAGGGGTCAACGGGCGAGCGGGGTCTCGGGGGGGAGAAGGGGGAGGGTCTCGCCGGAGGGAGTGGTCGCCGGAGGGGGAGGGTTCGCCAGGGGGAGAGGGGAGAGCGGGAATAAATTTTTGGGTGAAAATTTTGGGATTTCGATCGGGCCAGGAACCCTATATGAAATAAAATAGCGACGCCTACATGATACGTCGCTAAACGTCGCAAGCCAGCGACGTAAATTATACTACGTCGCTGAACGTCGCTACTCAGCGACGTACAGCGACGTGTAGCACAAGACGTCGCTATATGCAATTATCAGCGACGCGTATTTCTGCCGTCGCTAATATACGTCGCTATTTAAGCATATTTTAGTAGTGGGAGTTCCTTGTGATGCCATTTGGAGCAACCAATGCGCCGGCAGTATTCATGAACCTCATGAATCGCATCTTTATGTCTTATTTGGATCAGTTCGTGATTGTGTTCATAGATAACATTCTGGTCTACAGTAAGAGTGAGGCGGAGCATGAGCATCATCCCCGAATTGTCCTCCAGATTCTCAGAGAGCACCAGTTGTATGCCAAGTTTAGTAAATGCGAGTTCTGGCTCGATCGTATTTCGTACTTGGGTCATATCATCACCAAAGGAGGAGTAGAAGTGGATCCCCAGAAGATTGTGGCCATTGAGACATGGCCAGTGCCAGCACGGTTGCAGAAGTTCGCAGTTTTCTTGGATTGGCCGGCTACTACCGGCGCTTTGTTTCAGATTTTGCTCGAATTTCAGCGCCATTGACCCAGTTGACCGCAAGGATATACAGTTTGCTTGGACAGCAGAGTATCAGGATTCTTTTGAGAAGTTGAAGCGAGGCTTGATGACGGCACCCATTCTCACACTTCCAGATGGAACTGGAGGATTCTCAGTATATTGCGATGCTTCAGGCAGAGGTTTAGGATGTGTTCTGATGCAGCATGGGAAGGTAATAGCTTATGCATCACGACAACTTCATGATCATGAGAGGAATTACCCAACCCATGACTTGGAATTGGCAGCAGTAGTGTTTGCACTTAAGTTATGGAGGCACTATTTGTATGGAGATCGGGTAGAAATTTTCACCGACCATAAGAGCCTGAAGTATGTTTTCACCCAGAAGGATCTTAACATGCGTCAGAGAAGGTGGCTAGAGCTACTTGTAGATTATGATGTCAACTTGTAGTATCATCCTGGGAAGGCCAACATCGTTGCAGATGCATTAAGCAGAAGAGCCAGAGTTTATTTCCTAACAACGCAACCAGAGCTGTTAGCCGATCTTCAGAAAATGGGTATAGAAGTTGTCCTCCCTTCCAGTGTGGCATTGATGGCCAGCATGCAAGTTCAGTCCACTATAGTCGAGAGGATCCGGATGGCACAGTCAGCAGATTCCAAGCTTCAGCGACTCAGAGCAGAGTGTGTGGCAGGATGAAGACCAGAGTTATGTATCCATGAAGACGGTACACTTCGACATGGGAAGCGTCTTTGTGTACCCAGTGGAGATATCAGACAGAAGATTATGACAGAGGCTCACAGTTCGCAGTATTCCATTCATCCCAGCGGTACGAAGATGTACCGTGATATCCGCCAGCATTTTTGGTGGAATGGCATGAAGAGGGAGATAGTCCAGTTTGTCTCTCGGTGTTTGGTTTGCCAATAAGTTAAAGCTGAACATCAGAGGCCAGCTGGACTTCTTCAGCCCTTGCCAATTCCAGAATGGAAGTGGGAGCATATAACCATGGATTTTGTGACTGGATTGCCTAGATCCCTGGCTGGCAGAGATGCTATTTGGGTTATAGTTGACCGGCTCACGAAGGTGGCCCACTTTCTCCCGTTCAGAGTTGGTCAGTCGACGGCTCAGCTAGCAGAGATGTACCTCAGGCAAATCGTCAGACTTCACGATGTACCAGTCAGTATCACCTCGGACAGAGATTTAAGATTTACGTCGCACTTTTGGCATAGCCTGCAAGAAAGTTTGGGAACTCACCTCCAGTTCAGTTCAGCTTATCACCCGCAGACAGATGGCCAGTCGGAACGCACGATCCAGACTCTTGAAGATATGTTGCGGTCATGTACACTCGACTTCGGTGGTTCGTAGGAAGATCACCTACACCTGGTGGAGTTCTCGTACAACAACAGTTTTCAAGCTAGTATCCAGATGGCACCGTTCGAGGCACTGTATGGTAGGAAGTGCTGATTCCCGCTAGCATGGGACGATGTCGGAGAGAGACAGATGCTTGGTCCAAAAATGATTGATCAGACCGTTGAAGTGGTCAGGAGAGTCAGAGATCATCTTCGAGTTGCCCATGATCGCCAGCGTTATTGGGCCGATTCTCATCGACGACCCCTTGAATTCTTGGTCGGCGACCATGTATTCCTGAGGATTTTGCCTAACCGTGGCGTCATTCATTTCGGCATACGAAGAAAGCTTAGTCCTAGGTATATAGGGCCGTTCGATATTCTGGAGCGAGTAGGTGATGTGTCATATCGTCTCGCTCTTCCGCCGTCGCTAAGAGAGGTGCATGACGTGTTCCATGTATCCCAACTGCGACGGTATATCCCGGACCTGAGCCACATCCTAGATCATTCAGAATTGGTTGTTGATACCAACCTTTCATATGAGGAGAGGCCCATGTCTATATTGGACCGAAGAGAGAAGGCACTCAAGAACAAGACTATTAAGTTAGTCCGAGTTGCATGGGGTTATCACTCTTTGGGTGAGTCAACGTGGGAGCGTGAGGATGAAATCCGATCGCGATATCCCGACATGTTTGACTCGTAAGGTATAATGTCTTCCTTATGCCTTATGTTTTCAATTCCTTGTTTGAATAAATGACTGCATGATAGACTGCTTGTTATAGATTACGATTATTATAGCTTGTCCTTGCAATTCTAGCCTCTTGATTAAATTTCGAGGACGAAATTCTTTTAAGGAGGGTAGAGTTGTAATGCCTGTAGTTCGTATTACGTATCTTGGAATACGTGTACGTATTTTATCTTGTATCGCATATCTCTTGGCTTGGCTCGGTTTATTTTGGGTTGGTTCGGCTAGGCTTGGGTTGCCTTGGTTCATCATGAACCAAGGGGAGAACCCCTACCTACCACCCCCATCATCCTTTATTAACCCATTCCTTCATTCTCTCTCTTCATTTTATTCTTCTTCTTCTCCACATTTATTCTTCCACCTACCAGGGAAGAGAGCTAGACAAGTACAACTTGCTTCATGATGGATCTCAAGTTTTATTGTTTCATTTTCTTCTTTACTTGATTCTAAGCCTCTTTAGAACTTGGCATCTTTGGATTTGATAGATGGATTCTTGTAGATCTAAGTTTGTAACTTTTCAGTTTTTTTTGGTTTTGATCTCTAAAACTTGGTTATTTTCGAAAACTAATAGTTCTATGTTGTAGAGAATTCAATTTCATGCAGTTTTGGCTTTTCTTCCGCTTGATTTCGACTTCGGATGAGGAAGTTATGGCCATAGCAAGTTTTTAGGACTTTCATGGCTGAACTTGCTGTTTGGGGACGATGAACCCCATGCGCCGGGAACTCCATGCACCCGGGAGGCCATGCGCCGTGAAGTCCAGGCAATTCATCCCTTAACTTCGAGCGTGTCATGCGCGTAGGTTCCCTACGCGTATGTACTGAAGACGCAACGTGAGTTTTTCATGCGCCGATTGGTGCAGGAATCCCATGCACCGATTTACGCAGGAATCTCATGCGCCGATTGTGCAGGAATCCCATGCACCGATTGTACAGGAATCCCATGCGCCGATTTGTGCAGAAATCCTATGCGTCGATTGTGCAGGAATTCTATGCGCCGATTTGTACAGGAATCCCATGCGCCGATTTGTGCAGGAATCCTATACGCCGATTTGCGCAGGAATCCCATGCGCCGATTGTGCAGGAATCTCATGCGCCGATTGTGCAGGAATCCCATGCGCCGGAATTGCTCTATTTCACTATTTATGCCTGTTTAAGTTGTTTTGTAGCTAGAATCTTGAAAAACTCAAAACATGAAAGTTGTAGATCTTTTTCTTGGCTTCAAGAATATGTCACTAGTTATTTTATGCAAGTTTCTCTCATTCACGATAATGTAAGAATAGAACACGATAGTGGCCCGCCGTGGTGCACTCTTAACAAGTAAACTGACATGATATATCATGACATGCTGTTATGACAGCTAGCCTGACATGACAAGTATGAAAGACCTGGATACCGTAGGCGATTGTGTTTGTATAAATAAACTGGTACTGTCTTGCATCATGTCTAGGGTGGAGATCCCTGAGTACCACGGTCAGGGGTACTTACTAAAATTGACTAAGGCTAATTAACTAGAATGATTCAGTAGTCATGAAGAGATTTCCAGCTACAGACAATCCCGTTATCTGGGCGCATTCAGTGGACTTGTAGCCTACCGACGAGTAGGGTACATTTCTAGCACACAGTCACGTGTTGCATTCTTCATAAACGGACATTCGACCTGGATAACCGGAGGGTCTGCAGGGCTTGTGGCTGTTGGGATAATCTCGTTGCATCTTGCTAGTAACTAGGCCTGTGATAACCCTAGTTAGTTAAAGTATCAAGCCGTACTCCTTGCTTGGCCGTGATTGATTGAATGAAGTTTATTCCAGCTTAGTCTTATCCTGATCCTGTGCAAGATTGTGACAAGACATGATTATTGATGCTTGCCTTAATAATAACGATCGGAGGTCCAGTTCTGTTCAGGCGAAGGGTTACAACCCCGGTCCTTGTTTGGTTTAAGGGTTGTAACCTGGCTCCCGGAGCAGTTCTGTGTCCTCTCTTCGTTTATTGTCTTATTGTAACCCTAGGCCATGCTCGTCATGTTTTAATTATTTCAGCGCTATGATTATCTATACTGGCCTTAACAATAAAGATCAGGGGTCAAGTTCTGTTCAGACGAAGGGTTACAACCCCGGTCCTTATTTGGTTTAAGGGTTGTAACCTGGATCCCGGAGCAGTCCTGTGTCCTCTCTTCGTTTATTGTCTTCACTGTACCAATAGTAATTGAGACGGATTTCTATTCAGGTGAAGGGTTACAACCCCGGTCCTTGTTTGGTTTAAGGGTTGTGACCTGGCTACTTGAATGATTTCCTTGTACTCAGTTTACTGTTGTTATCTCTATTATTATCAGTTCTTTATTTATTATCCTTAATATTCTATTGTGATGTGCTGGTTTTAGTTCCTAAATGAAGCCTCCTTTGTGGCACTTGCTCTTTCTGGGGTCTGACCCAGCTGGTTTTGTGTGGCCAGATATCGGAGCAGCACCAGAGGATCTACCTGTCTTCCAGCCAGATGGTGACCACCAGGCGTAACCCTGGCATCGAGTGGGTTTCTTTTTGTCCTCCCACTTTATTGTAAAATTATTCTTTTGAGGCGTTTAGCCGGCGAGCACGTGTTAGCTCGTATTGTACCTTATTTACTGTCTGTCTACGGGCTGTAACATGATTGACGGATCCTAGGGTTGATCATGTATGACTAAACTCTTGCTAGTCCTGACATTTTGTAATGACTAGCTTCATGATCAGCTGAATATGTAATGTTTGGGATGCCTTACCATTGTATATTTTGTGATCTTACATCTTGTAACACTTACTTACTTGCTTGTGATTGAGACACTAGGCTTGTTCATGACCATAAGAGACTGTTGGCTTGTAGTTAAACCCTCATGTATCTAGACAGCCGTGACCGTATAGCGAGGTGGGTTGCACTTCAATATACGTAGCTGGCTATGTACGCCCCCGCTCTCCAGTATTTTGGTTCTGGGGCGTTACAGTTTTAGAGACTCAAGAAGTTACAAAACTGGACGAGCCATGGACATGACTTGAACAGTATGGGAAATATTGGGGGAGGACAGTCGCTAGTGCGTATGGGAAGCCAAACAGGTAAACCACAGTCTCCGGATGGAACTGTGGCGATATATTTGCAGATACCCTTTGACGTTTTGAACGTTACGGCCGGATACAGATGACTGGATGCCAGTTACGTACACATAGCCTAAAATCCCACCCATACACATGAAAGTTGTCCTCTAAATTGCACATTAGGAGGTTAGAATCTTCTTTGCATATTTGTGTCTAGGATAGTCTTTTATATACTATTTTATTATTCTGACAGTTCATATTAGCTTGTTCTTCCTGTATCTTGCTACGTCCGTCTGAGGACTTGGTTTTTCCCCAGGTGTATGTTTATGTCTTCCGCAGGTATTCTAGCCAAGGCCGTGGTCTTCTCTATTCCTTTGAAGACAATTGCGCTTGGTTCGTCTTGCCATTTTTATCGCTCGATTTATTGTACATTTCTTTTATTGGGATAGTTGGTAGTGGACTTTGTCTCCGTCCAACGATTGTATCATAAATATCCAAGTTGATTTTTATATTATTATTCTTTTCATTGTGGATGAGATTTAGTTTGTCTTGGATTACTATATTTTACAGCTTATGTATTTATACGAGGCCTACGTACTTCGTATGAATACAGCTGGCATGTCTACGTACTTAGTCCTACGTATATTGGGACTGGGGCGTTACATGAAGTAACAAGTGTGAAGAATAAGGCCAGTCACCATGGAAAGTTATGAACAAGTAGCTATGGACAAGTGACGAGTACAAGTGTGAAGAACAAGTTAGGATTTTGATCACACAACCACTAATAACTCCCCAACCTCGAGTAGTATAAAGGATCCGGACATAACACGTCATGACACGGGATTCAAAAGCAGGTGATCTGCCCACTCCCAAGTCCATGTCTATACAAGTACAAGTGACAAGTCGAGTCTTGTAACAATATATCAAGTAATCCGGGAACAACATCTCATGACAGGATCCGACATATACTAGTCCGTGAACTATCGTGTCTGGAAATCAA
Source organism: Iris pallida (assembly GCA_029216955.1). NCBI lineage: Eukaryota > Viridiplantae > Streptophyta > Magnoliopsida > Asparagales > Iridaceae > Iris > Iris pallida. The sequence goes on from JANAVB010001800.1 coordinate 7,896,269, forward strand.
GTAAGACACTACAATTGAATCGGATATATCAGATATCAAGACAATAAAAACTATCAGTGAATGTACTCGCCTGTGGTCCTGAGCTGATAAAGTGAACAGACGCTCAGAGTAATCACAGACCTATAGATGAGATGCCATAAGTCCAAACATGGTTTAATAATGAAAGAAAAGCTAATCTAGTTATGATATGCAAGTCTAAGTCAAAACTAGGTCAAACCAAGTCACACCAAGCTAAACTAGGTCATACTGAGCCAAACTGGGTCAAACTAGGACAACCAAGGTCAAACAAGGTCACAGGAAGTCAATCCAAGTCAAACTTGGTCAATCTGGGTCAAGGGTTGACTTACAGTTGACTTTTGGTCAAAAAGTTAACTCTGGTCAACTCTGGTCAACACTGAGTCAACCCTGGGTCAACCCTAGTTCAAACTAGTCAAATGTTGACCAACTGTTGACTTTCAGTCAACGGGTCAACTCTGGTTTGGTTTCGGTCAATTCTAAGTCAAGTGTTGACTTGAAGTTGACTTTTGGTCAAAAAGTCAACTCTTGGTCAACGAGGGTATGACTAGCCTAAACTACCATCATCTAGTCATTACCTACCAAGACAACCTATTTCTAAGTCCATCTTAGAAACCAAACTCAATATCTTAACAATACCCTATTACCTACATTTACCCTTCACAAGGTAAATACCAATACCTTGCCCATTACAAAGGAAACCCCTCTAGATCTCAGGATACTAGCCTAGGCTTCTTAGGGTAGCTAGATACTATCCTATCTAAGGTTTACCTACCAAGAAATCTAGGGTTCTTGGGCATCTAATCCATCTTATCTTCCATGTTGGTCATCCCAACATTACCTTAGGGTATCGTCATGATACGCTATGGTATCGTGAGATACCACACCCTACTCTCTACCAACCTTCCTAGTTCACTCTCCCTCACTCTTCTAGTGTCTAGGTTAGTGCTCTCTACTATTCCAATAGGATACTAACCTAGTAGGACACTAACTTAGCTAACTCACTACCTAATACTATCACAACCATCACCAACACCAATCACTAACTAACCTTTCTAACTAGACACTCAATCCACACTAGACACCACTCAACTAGACACTAACTAAGGATTTATATAGGTCATCTAGGGGATCAATTTGTGGGGCAACATGGGGTTCAAATGGTATATGTATTGAATGGAAAATGAATGGATAAAAGAGTGAATTGATGGGGGAAGAATGAAGGGAATGGGTGAACTAATGGATGTGTGAATGGGGCTGTCCAAGGGGCTATTAAGGGCTGATTTTGGACTGAAATTTAATGTGGAAGGAGGGGGCTAACATGTATGTTTGTAGCTGTCAAATGGGGTACTCATATGGGCTGATTTGGGACAGTCAAAGGCTGGTTTGTGCTTGCTTATGGCTGTCCAAATTGGACTGAAATTGGGACTGTTTTGGGACAGCAAATGGCTGTCCATGGGGAAATACTAAGGACTGGTTTGGGACAGCTCTAAGGCTGGTTTTAGGCTGATTTTGGGGGGTGCTATGGGGGTTAATAGGTGGACTGAAAGGGGACTAAGTAGGCCAACAATTTGGGGAACTATGTGGGCTGAAATGGGGTTGCAAAACCCCAAAACCTGCTACTACAGCTGCTGTTTCCTGTTGGTTGATCCCCCCTCTTCACACTCTCTCAATCACTCTAACTCTCTCTACATCTCTCCTTACTTCCCTTCCCATCTAACCATCTATCTATCACTCTCTAAATCTCAAACTCTCTCATCCCATTCCCTATATCTATCTCTAATACTCTCTCAACTCTCTACATATCAAATCTCTACTCCCCCCCCCCCCCCCCCACACACACACAATACCAAACCAAATCCACCATCCCCATCATGCCAACCCACAAACCAAATAGGTAGGCATGATCCCCATCTCTCTAACACACATCAACCCACCACCACACATCCACAAACATATAAATATATATACCAAGTAGGCTCAAAACAGTCCACTAATCTAATATACCTATAGATTTGATATCTCTATATAAAAATAGGATTTGTAGGTTAATATACATAGATTCAAACATTGGTATCCAAATGAGAACTAATCCAAACATCCTAACAATGGTTAATCTACCCTCTAACAATGCCAAAACTGAAATTAGAGGACAAAAATGTCTATGGGGCATTCCTACAAACACTTGGTGGGCCACCCTCGGAATTTCTCCTTGGGTGCCACAAAACTCATCATAACTTCCTAATGAGGACTCCAAATAGTCTCAAAATCAAACCTAAGGGTGGTACATGCATGGGGGTAGTTTCTAAGGGTTCAAATCTATCAAAAATGCAAGGAACCATGAATTAGAGAGAAGGTTTTACCTATTGGGAGTGGGTTTCCAATGAAAACTCCAAAGGACACGGTTTCGACACGGAAATCCCTAGAAATTGGACTCCTCTCCTTTCTCCTTGCTCCCTACTCCAAGTAGACTCCTCCTCCTTGAAGGTTTGAGTGAATTTGGAGAAAAATGAGAAGAAATGGAGGTGAACTCAAGAGTTTAGGGTTAGGGTTGGGGAAGAACTCATGAAGGGGGAGAAATGAGAATAGAAAATATGAAGTGAAGAGAGAGAAGGCTCTCCCCATGGCCGGCCAGGTATAGGGGCCTTTGGGCATTAGGAAATTGCCCAAAATGCCCTCATAAGTCTCCTTAGGTCAATTTTAGGTCATGGAAGAAATTGAGGTTAAAAGGGTCAAATTAAAATCTCCAAATGGACCAATTAAGTCATGTGGGACTAGTCTAAATTTATTGGACCAATTTGTAGAATTTATTGGGCCATGTCTAGCTAAACTCTGGGTCCCAACTAGAATCTAAGCTACCCCTGGTCCCTGATACAAGTCGGATTGAGTTGAAATTTGAACCCGACTTAAATAACCCCAAAATAATATCATAAATAAATAAATAATTCCAAAATAATTCTAAAGTAGAAAATGACCAAAATACCCCTGTTCATGAAAACTGGGAGTGACAATTTCTGCTTGGGACTTCTGTGCGACGACCCCGTCGCCGCCGCTGTAATCGGCCGTTATGGAACCCGTCTTGCACGAGAGCAATCTAGGTTCGTGCGGCATCACGCCTTAGCAAGGATGATCGCTCCTACGTGAGCGGGGCGTGACAATAGATAACTCTTAGATTGTTGGAAATTCTTCAATATTCTTCACTTTAAAATTTGTAATAAAAATATGTAAATTTGTTACCGGCCTCCGGAGAAGTCGCGCACGTAGCACTGCCCTAAGAGTTAGCTCGGGTCTATGTGCAGACCGTATCCGAACGCTCCTAGTGGTAAAATCTTCGCTCTACCGGAATCTCATTGCCGCACACGACTTAGATAGAGTGACCCCGACTTAGCTCTGCCCAAAGCAAAAACAAAAAGGAGGAGCAGCAATTCGGAAGAGACGAGAAATTTAGAGAGATTTCGTACGGAATTTTTTTCTGTGTATTGGAAGAGAAAAAAAGCCACGATATATATAGGCTGATGAATAATCACCAACGGACAGAAAAATAATGACCAATTAATTTGGATGTTACAAAAGCATAGAAAAACACATGTTAAAAACATGGTTCATTGAATCTAGACAGAATTTGAATAGTAAACATTATAAAATTAAATGATTTGTAACGATCAAAAATCTGAAGGAGCAAAAAGATTTTTGGGTCCCAGCCCGAACCCGAAGAGAAAATCGAATCAGCATTCGGCGTCCGCAGATGTGGGCACGTACCCGCGCCCGTTACGCGCGCCGAACCGAGCCGAGCCGGACCGGACGGCGGCAGCAGCGCGCGCGTGTGGCCCATAGGGCTACCCACATGGGACTTCAAAGAAGCAAGGAAGGGAATAGTAATATGAGCACATGAAGTGCTCCTCTCTTGGCCGATGTGGGACTATACATGTGCTTGGAAATTGAGCTTTTGCTCAAAGCCAAGCAACAGCTAACATTTTCAACATCGACTGTTACTCTATTAGTCCCACCCCCAACCCCTTATATATAGACCATTGGCGAACGGTTTAGTTTTTTTAATATGCTAGCTAGAAATCTACTAGTCGAACTGGCAGAATATGTTGTTGAAGCAAATTTTCATAAATGTCTTTCTCTTCCGTCCATTTCTCCATACTTCTTTCAGAAAATTTCATCCGAAGGGATGAAATTATAGGTATTTCCGGTGAACGGGACGATTTTTGCAAAATTGCAAAGTCAAGGACACAACTCCAAGTGAGTTGGAGTCTCCATATGGAGACTCCAACTCACTTGGAGGCTTGGAGGGGGGCCTCCAAGTGAGTTGGCGGTTTGGGGGGGAGCTCCAACGGCTAGTTTCCATTCTTCTTTTCTTTCTTTCTTTCTTTCTTTCTTTCTTTCTTTCTTCTTCTGCTTTTTCAACGGTTACTTTCTAACGGCTCTATTAAAATTCACCTATAAAAAGCACATGGAGGACTCAATCCTCATAACTCACTCACTCTATATTAGTCACTCTTCTTCCTATTACTCACCAGAACACATTGATCAAGTTCTCCATTCATCAAGTTCTCCATTCATTAAGTTCTCCAGCAGAAACTTCTGATCAATCTCTAGCAGTTGCCTCCTTCGATTATGGATCGTAGCGTAAGAATATTATGTTCGCACGGAGGTAACTTAAATGGGTTAGATTACGAAGGTGGAGAAACTCAAATATTTTCAGCTTATGAAAGTATTACTTTTGAAAATTTACGTAATCTTATTATTCAACGTTGTTCTACTAATTATGAATTTAATTTAAAGTCTGTTTCTAATTGTAGATGTTTTTTAATAGATAGTGATGAAGCATGCAATTATATTTTTGAAATTAATTCACAATCACGCTATGTAAATATTTTTGTTATTCAAATAGCCACAACTTTTGATAACAGAAATAGTCAATATTTTGCGGGTGGTAGTTCTTTCCAACAAATTGTTCCTCACTATACTGCAATGTATCAAATTGTTCACGATAAAGTGAGACAGCCTTGTATTGACAATGTTGTTGATCTACAACATCCGTCGACCAACGCATAGCAACAGGAAAGACTCCAAGATTACTAGTTACACTGGTAACCGGTCTACCATTATAGAAGTGCTCGTACGACCAGACCTACAACAAATATAGTAAAAATATCAGTACAAAGTAAATACAATGAAATACAAATACTCATGCAAGTCTTCTTACCTGAACAAGTGACATACATCCACAAATACTCTTGTGAATTTTTATAGTAACAAATTCAGTCAGTATTGCGTAGAGATATGCTAAAGCAGCAGCTCACCATGCATGACTAGTCAGTTTGATCAAATCAGCTAAAAATGGTAGAAGTCGCACATTAACCGTATTTCCATTTGCGTCGGAAAAGAGAATAGCACCACATAAAGCGAGCAAGTATGCTCTAGTACACTGAATAATCTGAAAAAAAAGAAAGCAAATCTTTTACTAAATACTAAATAAATCCTTACAACTTTAACTAAATAAAATACGTACCCGTATATTATCTACGACAACCATCTCGTTGTCCATGGTGCAATTTAAATCCATGAAGTTTCCACGAAGCCATAAAAATGTGACATAACTGCTACCTCGCAGATCCGATGGAGGCATAACTCCGAGATAAGTAGTAATCAGATTAGATGGAGTAGATTGTTGGTTGAAATATATTAGGTCTCCTGTAATAGGCAATTCCAATATGTTTGCGGTATCACATAACGTGATCGTCATCTCCCCTACTGGAAGTTGGAAAGTATTACGTTCGGGCCACCAACGTTCAGCAAGACCTAAAATAAGATGAACGTCGTGAATGAGAAATTTAATTTGGTCTAAATATTGAAACCCGAAAGATTGGACCAGGGCCTTTTGGGCGTCATTTAAAACACATGTGTTATATCGTCTCTCTTTCCGCCAATTTCTATACTCTCGGAGACGTAATTCCCGATCATGATCAAATAACTGTTAAAATTTTCAAAACTAACATTTAAAATGTATTAGATAACTACTAACTAAAATGGACATTTCCATAATTTAATTTAAGACAACATAGTAAAAACAGGACAATCGACCTAATATATTATTTATTAAAATTATTGAAATAAAATGAATTACCTCTCCAGTAAATATTTCATCGGATATATGATTTTTTGTTGCTTCTTAATCAACTCTGTAGTCGGTCCACCGGGAATACGACCATCATTTTCGTTCGCCATCTGTTGTGATTGTGGAGAAAGGAGATATCTGTGACGCCCCAGATCCAGAATACTGGAGAGCGGGGGCGTACATAGCCAGCTACGTATATTGAAATGGAATCCATCTCGCTATATGTAGTGCCCCGTCCCGCGAAGTCAATCGGAGGAATCGAAACGCCGACGGCGTTCGGACTTAGCCTTGCAATGGTGACTCGAAGACATCGCTCAGGTGGGGTAGTTTCGGTGAACTTGCCTCATCTCAGCCTTCACTTAATAATTCGTGTGTTTTCAACTTGCACAAGTAGGCTTAATAATAAAGGAGACGAATCCACATAGCTAAAGGGAATTATTCCGACGGATCGAATCGAGTTTAGAACATGGAAAACGTCCCACGGTCGGATTAGAGTTGGTGCACGGTGTGCTTTGAAAACGACACTCGATCCTTCGTCCCGTGGCTTGGGAGAGGACAAAGTTGATATTCGACACAAACGATGAGTTAGCCTAAGTCATAGGCGTCGCCCGCGTAAATGCTCGTTAAAGCATGCATGTTTCCACTGCGCAAGTGTCACGACCCGCACCCGGATATACGGGTACGAATACGTAGACGACGTCCAGCCTACGCCGCAGCATCGGCGGTAGAACGCTGTCTAGGTTGTCTACAAAACTACACTAAACAGATAAAGGTACCTGTACAGTATATACACTCCGAATGGAGGTGACATAGCAATACTGTCTCAATCACATAAACAAACTAGGATAGATAGCACGAGAGAAAATATGATAGATGAAGCAGGAAATAAGTTCAAGATCCACACAAGTCCGAGCCATACACAAATATCCATAGACTCAGAAAATATATAATAGATACTACAAACTGAAAAGTACTAGCTGGCTCGCAGGCCAGGCAACCCTAACTAAACTATGCTACTCAGGGTGAGCAAAGTCTAGTGGCTCTACCAACAAGCCACAGTCTAAGTCTACTCCGTCCGACCCAACCCCATAGTAGGTCGGGCAATCAGCCTCTGAATCATCTGTAATATATCATAACGGTATCCTGTCAGGAAAATGAGCAAGTACAAACACCAACAGCAGTTCCATGTGAATTGACAAAAGCTATAAGAGACAGCATAATGAAATACAAGACAAAATCAACTGGAAATACATATCATGATGTGAGTACTGAAAAGGACGATAAAACATAGATATAGGATGACTTGGGAACTATTCGGAAGCCGAGTTACAACCCTTAAACCAAACAAGGACCGGGGTTGTAACCCTTCTCCCGAACAGAACCTAGTCACCCAAGATAATAAATATAAAAAGGTGCCTTGAATTATTAGTACGTCATGTGATCGGCTTGGGAAAGGCTTTCCATCTGACCGACTAAGAACCATAAAATAGAAACGATAAGGCCGGTCACCATGGAAAGCCATAACCGTAGGGTGAGGCTTTACCCGTCGTGAGGTGAGGGTATAGCTATTAACCATGAGTACCATAGAACCATGTGGGAATTGATCACACAACCACTAATAACTCCCCCATCCCCGAATAGTACAATGGAGCTGGACATGACACGTTATGACACGGGATTCCACAAGAGGGTAGCAAGTCCCCTTTGAAATCGGTGTCTATACCAATACACTGAAATAAGACGGAATATGTACCAATATACCATGTAACTCTAGGAATAACATCCCATGTCATGATCCAACATATACTAGTCCGTGAACTGTCGTGACTGGAAATCGAGTATAACACTACAACTGAATCAGATATAGCAGATATCAAGACAATGAAAACTATCAGTGAATGTACTCGCCTGTCGTCCTGAGCTGTATGGTATATCAATGCTCAGAGCGGTATCAGAAGACCTAAATATGAGATACTATAAGTTAATTTAGGTTTAAACAAGTTTAGGAATGATTTACAATGAATGATATGCAATCTAGGTCAAACTAGGTCTCACTGAGTCACACTAAGTCCTGTCAAGTCAATCTAGGTCAAATCAAGTTATATCAAGTCAATCTAAGCCTAACCAAGTCAATCCTAGGTCATACCAGGCATCACGGGTCAAAACAAGTCAAAGAAAGTCAAACGGGATCAAGAGTTGGCCTACAGTTGACTTTTGGTCAACTGGTCAACTCTGGTCAACCCTAGGTCAAACTGGTCAAATGTTGACCAACAGTTGACTTTTGGTCAACTGGTCAACTCTAGTTTGGATTTGGTGAAATCTAGACAAAGTGTTGACTTACGGTTGACTTTTGGGTAAAAAGTCAACTCTGGGTCAACCGAGCCAAAAATCGGCTCAAATATGACATTTGTGGGGTGTACCCAACATGCCACCCAAGTTTCAAGTCAATCCGACTACCCGAACTCCGATTCATTCTCAAACTCCTATTCTCCTCCTCATTCTCCTTCTCATTCTCCTTCTCATTCTCCTTCTCATTCTCCTTCTCATTCTCCTTCTCATTCTCCTTCCTATTCTCCTTCCTATTCTCCTTCTCATTCTCCTTTCTATTCTTCTCATTCTCCTTCCTATTTTCTATTCTCCTTCCTCATTCTCCTTCCCATTCTTCTCATTCTCCTTCCTATTTTCTATTCTCCTTCCTCATTCTCCTTCCCATTCTTCTCATTCTCCTTCCTATTTTCTATTCTCCTTCCTCATTCTCCTTCCCATTCTCCTTCCTATTCTCCTTCCTATTTCCTATTCTCCTTCCTCATTCTCCTTCCCATTCTTCTCATTCTCCTTCCTATTTTCTATTCTCCTTCCTCATTCTCCCTCCTATTCTCCTTCCTATTCTCCTTCTCATTCTCCTTTCTATTCTTCTCATTCTCCTTCCTATTTTCTATTCTCCTTCCTCATTCTCCTTCCCATTCTTCTCATTCTCCTTCCTATTTTCTATTCTCCTTCCTCATTCTCCTTCCCATTCTTCTCATTCTCCTTCCTATTTTCTATTCTCCTTCCTCATTCTCCTTCCCATTCTCCTTCCTATTCTCCTTCCTATTTCCTATTCTCCTTCCTCATTCTCCTTCCCATTCTCCTTCCTATTCTCCTTCCTATTTCCTATTCTCCTTCCTCATTCTCCTTCCCATTCTTCTCATTCTCCTTCCTATTTTCTATTCTCCTTCCTCATTCTCCTTCCCATTCTCCTTCCTATTCTCCTTCCTATTTCCTATTCTCCTTCCTCATTCTCCTTCCCATTCTTCTCATTCTCCTTCCTATTTTCTATTCTCCTTCCTCATTCTATTTACAAATACACACATATATATATATATATATCTATACATATCTGGACACTCACACACACACGCATACTTACAGTCAACACAACACACACAAATACATAAATAAATATACACACATAAATACACATGTATATATATATATATGTATATATATATATACCACTCTCAAAAAGATTAAATCCTAATAAATCCTTAACCTATTTTTCTATGGAAAACCTACAAAGTTGTGGGCAAATGGAAGAGAATCTTCTCCTCTCCATTTAATGTGGAAGAACTATATGCAAAAGAGAATTAATGGAGGAAATAAAATCATACCTAAGAGGAGGTTGGAGGAAAAGCTTGGAAAGAAAGAAATGAATTTGGAAGAGAGAGAGAGTGTAGCTTAGTGAATAAGAAAGAGGGGGGGGGGGGCTAGTCATGGCCGGCCAAGCATGGTTGGGGGGGTGAGGGGCACTTGTAAATGACAAGTTTGCCCCTCCCTAAGCCTAAAATTAAATAAATTCCAAATTAGGTTTAGGAAGTTGCTAAAAATAAATAAAAATCATAATTAAACTAAATTACTCATGGGGAACTAGTCCAAACTCTTAAACCCTAATTTTTAGTGTGGTGGGCCATGGTTAGCTAACAGGCTAATTACAGCTCAAGTCGAAATTCACCGGGGTCCCGAATTAACTCGGAATGCGATGAAATTCGAACCCGACTCCTATAATAATTAAATAATAATATTCATGAAATAAAATTTCCAAAAATAATATAAAATGAAAAATTACCATTTTACCCCTAACTGGAAAAAGTGAGGGTGACAAGTCTATCCACCTTAAAAAAAATTTCGTCCTCGAAATTAAGGTTGTAGTAGGGGTAAAACAAGATAGAAAGTTTTTAGGCAAAAACTTAGGCACGATCATAGAATGACAAGTTTGCACGATTAAGATAATCAATTCACAATTATTTTGGCACGATGAAAAATTTCCGCACGATAGAATCAAAATATGAGCAGAATCATATAGGCACGATTACAGATAAGTTAAGTCGTTGGGACACGATTCAGAAATGACTTAGGAGAAAGAAAGTTATAGATGAAGTCCACGTACAAGGTGACGTGTAGCACTCGGGTTAACGGATAATCAGCCTGAAAGTCACACAGGCTTGATCAAGATTAGAGATAATCATGACCAAAACAAGGCTTGGCATGATTGAGCTGGAGTTTCAGACACAACAAAATCAAAGTCAAAGTCTTATAGACCTGATCAAGATTGAAGAGTATGATTAATAAAATCATGGAATACGCTCCAAGTTCGAGCGTGAATAAAATTGGAAATAGTCTAAAAGATCACTTGGCACGATAGAGGTATGACAACAAAATCAAAACTTGAGCTTCATCCGGTTACAATCAACAAAATATTGATAATAGGATTTTAGCTTACTGAAATTTGATTTAGGATTTGAGATAGGCATGATTAAGCACAAGGAAATTTCAGATACAATCAGAAAATCAAATCAAGGTCGAAAAGAGTATAGGCACGAGTGTTTCAAAATCCAAACATGCTCAAAATTGGAAGTCAATGCACGAAGGTTAATAGCATTGAAATCCAACCACGATAAAAAAAAAATTTGTCTCAACACAATCTAAGTTGATCAACTTTCGAGTAATTCAGAATTTGGGCAAGATGGAGAATAAAATCAACGAAGGCTGGGCACGAGCATCCAAGGATGAAAATCTAAGTTAGAATTGGATTTAACTCAATTGAGTATGACCCAGGATACGGGTATGAATAGAAGAGATGACCAAAGTCGTTCGGTCGCGATCAAGGAAATTATGATTTAACGATATTGAGAACTCAAGGGATGATTCAGAGATATGGAATAAGTCCAATTCCTCTTGGTAGAAAATGAAAAGATAAGGTTTCATAGGGAAGCCAAGTTAATCATCTATATCTGATACCATCAAGTTTATCTGGTCATCATTGGCCAATCACACCTTTAATCTCATAAGTCCCATATAAAAACCAATCTTATATAACTACTTCCAGAATTACCCATCCGTCATGAAGATTGGACATTGTCATGATACCATAAGCCAGATTCCAAATTCCAAAACCCTAATCAAGAAGTACATCCTTCACTAGAACTCCACACTATCTACTTAATCATCCTTAAATCCGAATTCTTCCACCTTGTCCTATATTGATCTGAACCTCTAAATCAAGTTTATAATATCCTTAAACTTGTTCAAATCACTCTCATGGTGTTATTCAATCTAATACCACTAGGTCTTATAAAACTTATTCTTCCATTACCAATCAACCTTCATATTTCCTTCATCATACACTTCTAATTATCAACCATCTCAATCAATAAATTATATCCACAAATCTCTTCTCCCCTTCTTTTTTGACTCAAAATCCTTGTGTTCTCTATCCTCTTACCAATGCCTTGTCCAGTTTCTAAACTATATCCACAAAATATAAATTTTCATACCATTAATGTATAACCTATTGTCCTTCTTATTTGAAATCCTTAAACTTGTTCTCCAAGTAATTCATCCTGGAGATACCCTAATAACTCATTTCTAAACTGATTATATTGACCCCCTGGTTTCAGTTCCAACCTCAATCATACTCCTATCTCAAAATTCTACACTAGATCCAACATCCCATATTCCTACCAAGATACCACTTGATAATAAATCCGCTTTCCGAACGAGATGATTTACGATACTTTCTTAACCTTCCCAAGGTGAAAAGGTACAAAATTTCAATGACTTCACAGTATAGTTGACAGGAATGGATAAATGACTGGTGATTGGTGAAATCAAGACATAATTAATCAGGATGGATGAAGTAATGACAAGACGAGGAAATCATCATATGATGAGAAGAGAAATGAAAGAACAAGGAATAACGATAGGAATTGTCCTTGGACAATAGGTCAAAAGAAGTGGATTAATTTAAGGTATGACCTGATAACCATACACGTCTATCCATAATCATGTTGCCAGAATTTCGCCACGCCAGTAAACATAGCTGCAATAAACGATAGAGTCCATAACTAGGGTATACACCCTAAAATCATGTCATCTGGATTCCTTACCACGCCAACCGGTATGGCTGCAAGAGAATCTAAATGCCATAACCAGGATAGTATATCCAAAATCAGGCTCCATGTCCTTGTCAGGCTAGCTAATATGACTGCGATAAATTCTAAACTCCATAAATAAAGTAGACATTTATCGTTCTCATCGTCCTCATAAAATATGTTTATCAAAATATCTTAACTCAATCCAGAGAAACTTATCTTCAAACAGAATCAAAATCGAAGTCAACAACGAACATCAAGAATTCAAAAATTTTCAACAACGAATCAAGGATAAGTAGATGGAAACTAGCAGAAACAGATTCTGAGATAGGGTTTAGAAGAAAATTCTCAGGAGATGTCCAAAGGTACTATCTAGGTCAAGATAAAAGAAAATCATTGGAATATAATCTAAATCAATCTCAACCTGATACGAGACTGGCAAATCATATTCTCGTCTCAACCTAGAAGATATATAAGTCCAACTTATACCTTCCATTTGGGGTCCACAACTCATTCAAGAAAGAATAAAGTTGATAAAAGACAGATGTTTCAGAAATCAGGACGGACAGAAACAAATGGAAAAAGTTTCGAAAAGTTCGAAATAAGATTCCAGGGGTCATCCCTGGAATCTACCAAGAGTTCCTAATATGTGACTGAGTACCAAATTCCTAAAATATTCCATGACTCAACCTTAATCCTAGGGCAGGCTCGCAGTAGTACAGAAAAGCTCAAGTACTACCACGACTTCGCATTAATTGCAAAGACTGACCTGCGTGGGCCACCACAAAAACAGGATTTTAGCTTACTGAAATTTGATTTAGGATTTGAGATAGGCATGATTAAGCACAAGGAAATTTCAGATACAATCAGAAAATCAAATCAAGGTCGAAAAGAGTATAGGCACGAGTGTTTCAAAATCCAAAACATGCTCAAAATTGGAAGTCAATGCACGAAGGTTAATAGCATTGAAATCCAACCACGATAAAAAAAAAAATTTGTCTCAACACAATCTAAGTTGATCAACTTTCGAGTAATTCAGAATTTGGGCAAGATGGAGAATAAAATCAACGAAGGCTGGGCACGAGCATCCAAGGATGAAAATCTAAGTTAGAATTGGATTTAACTCAATTGAGTATGACCCAGGATACGGGTATGAATAGAAGAGATGACCAAAGTCGTTCGGTCGCGATCAAGGAAATTATGATTTAACGATATTGAGAACTCAAGGGATGATTCAGAGATATGGAATAAGTCCAATTCCTCTTGGTAGAAAATGAAAAGATAAGGTTTCATAGGGAAGCCAAGTTAATCATCTATATCTGATACCATCAAGTTTATCTGGTCATCATTGGCCAATCACACCTTTAATCTCATAAGTCCCATATAAAAACCAATCTTATATAACTACTTCCAGAATTACCCATCCGTCATGAAGATTGGACATTGTCATGATACCATAAGCCAGATTCCAAATTCCAAAACCCTAATCAAGAAGTACATCCTTCACTAGAACTCCACACTATCTACTTAATCATCCTTAAATCCGAATTCTTCCACCTTGTCCTATATTGATCTGAACCTCTAAATCAAGTTTATAATATCCTTAAACTTGTTCAAATCACTCTCATGGTGTTATTCAATCTAATACCACTAGGTCTTATAAAACTTATTCTTCCATTACCAATCAACCTTCATATTTCCTTCATCATACACTTCTAATTATCAACCATCTCAATCAATAAATTATATCCACAAATCTCTTCTCCCCTTCTTTTTTGACTCAAAATCCTTGTGTTCTCTATCCTCTTACCAATGCCTTGTCCAGTTTCTAAACTATATCCACAAAATATAAATTTTCATACCATTAATGTATAACCTATTGTCCTTCTTATTTGAAATCCTTAAACTTGTTCTCCAAGTAATTCATCCTGGAGATACCCTAATAACTCATTTCTAAACTGATTATATTGACCCCCTGGTTTCAGTTCCAACCTCAATCATACTCCTATCTCAAAATTCTACACTAGATCCAACATCCCATATTCCTACCAAGATACCACTTGATAATAAATCCGCTTTCCGAACGAGATGATTTACGATACTTTCTTAACCTTCCCAAGGTGAAAAGGTACAAAATTTCAATGACTTCACAGTATAGTTGACAGGAATGGATAAATGACTGGTGATTGGTGAAATCAAGACATAATTAATCAGGATGGATGAAGTAATGACAAGACGAGGAAATCATCATATGATGAGAAGAGAAATGAAAGAACAAGGAATAACGATAGGAATTGTCCTTGGACAATAGGTCAAAAGAAGTGGATTAATTTAAGGTATGACCTGATAACCATACACGTCTATCCATAATCATGTTGCCAGAATTTCGCCACGCCAGTAAACATAGCTGCAATAAACGATAGAGTCCATAACTAGGGTATACACCCTAAAATCATGTCATCTGGATTCCTTACCACGCCAACCGGTATGGCTGCAAGAGAATCTAAATGCCATAACCAGGATAGTATATCCAAAATCAGGCTCCATGTCCTTGTCAGGCTAGCTAATATGACTGCGATAAATTCTAAACTCCATAAATAAAGTAGACATTTATCGTTCTCATCGTCCTCATAAAATATGTTTATCAAAATATCTTAACTCAATCCAGAGAAACTTATCTTCAAACAGAATCAAAATCGAAGTCAACAACGAACATCAAGAATTCAAAAATTTTCAACAACGAATCAAGGATAAGTAGATGGAAACTAGCAGAAACAGATTCTGAGATAGGGTTTAGAAGAAAATTCTCAGGAGATGTCCAAAGGTACTATCTAGGTCAAGATAAAAGAAAATCATTGGAATATAATCTAAATCAATCTCAACCTGATACGAGACTGGCAAATCATATTCTCGTCTCAACCTAGAAGATATATAAGTCCAACTTATACCTTCCATTTGGGGTCCACAAACTCATTTCAAGAAAGAATAAAGTTGATAAAAGACAGATGTTTCAGAAATCAGGACGGACAGAAACAAATGGAAAAAGTTTCGAAAAGTTCGAAATAAGATTCCCAGGGGTCATCCCTGGAATCTACCAAGAGTTCCTAATATGTGACTGAGTACCAAATTCCTAAAATATTCCATGACTCAACCTTAATCCTAGGGCAGGCTCGCAGTAGTACAGAAAAGCTCAAGTACTACCACGACTTCGCATTAATTGCAAAGACTGACCTGCGTGGGCCACCACAAAAACGTGTCACGATCCGCACCCGGATATACGGGTACGAATACGTAGACGACGTCCAGCCTACGCCGCAGCATCGGCGGTAGAACGCTGTCTAGGTTGTCTACAAAACTACACTAAACAGATAAAGGTACCTGTACAGTATATACACTCCGAATGGAGGTGACATAGCAATACTGTCTCAATCACATAAACAAACTAGGATAGATAGCACGAGAGAAAATATGATAGATGAAGCAGGAAATAAGTTCAAGATCCACACAAGTCCGAGCCATACACAAATATCCATAGACTCAGAAAATATATAATAGATACTACAAACTGAAAAGTACTAGCTGGCTCGCAGGCCAGGCAACCCTAACTAAACTATGCTACTCAGGGTGAGCAAAGTCTAGTGGCTCTACCAACAAGCCACAGTCTAAGTCTACTCCGTCCGACCCAACCCCATAGTAGGTCGGGCAATCAGCCTCTGAATCATCTGTAATATATCATAACGGTATCCTGTCAGGAAAATGAGCAAGTACAAACACCAACAGCAGTTCCATGTGAATTGACAAAAGCTATAAGAGACAGCATAATGAAATACAAGACAAAATCAACTGGAAATACATATCATGATGTGAGTACTGAAAAGGACGATAAAACATAGATATAGGATGACTTGGGAACTATTCGGAAGCCGAGTTACAACCCTTAAACCAAACAAGGACCGGGGTTGTAACCCTTCTCCCGAACAGAACCTAGTCACCCAAGATAATAAATATAAAAAGGTGCCTTGAATTATTAGTACGTCATGTGATCGGCTTGGGAAAGGCTTTCCATCTGACCGACTAAGAACCATAAAATAGAAACGATAAGGCCGGTCACCATGGAAAGCCATAACCGTAGGGTGAGGCTTTACCCGTCGTGAGGTGAGGGTATAGCTATTAACCATGAGTACCATAGAACCATGTGGGAATTGATCACACAACCACTAATAACTCCCCCATCCCCGAATAGTACAATGGAGCTGGACATGACACGTTATGACACGGGATTCCACAAGAGGGTAGCAAGTCCCCTTTGAAATCGGTGTCTATACCAATACACTGAAATAAGACGGAATATGTACCAATATACCATGTAACTCTAGGAATAACATCCCATGTCATGATCCAACATATACTAGTCCGTGAACTGTCGTGACTGGAAATCGAGTATAACACTACAACTGAATCAGATATAGCAGATATCAAGACAATGAAAACTATCAGTGAATGTACTCGCCTGTCGTCCTGAGCTGTATGGTATATCAATGCTCAGAGCGGTATCAGAAGACCTAAATATGAGATACTATAAGTTAATTTAGGTTTAAACAAGTTTAGGAATGATTTACAATGAATGATATGCAATCTAGGTCAAACTAGGTCTCACTGAGTCACACTAAGTCCTGTCAAGTCAATCTAGGTCAAATCAAGTTATATCAAGTCAATCTAAGCCTAACCAAGTCAATCCTAGGTCATACCAGGCATCACGGGTCAAAACAAGTCAAAGAAAGTCAAACGGGATCAAGAGTTGGCCTACAGTTGACTTTTGGTCAACTGGTCAACTCTGGTCAACCCTAGGTCAAACTGGTCAAATGTTGACCAACAGTTGACTTTTGGTCAACTGGTCAACTCTAGTTTGGATTTGGTGAAATCTAGACAAAGTGTTGACTTACGGTTGACTTTTGGGTAAAAAGTCAACTCTGGGTCAACCGAGCCAAAAATCGGCTCAAATATGACATTTGTGGGGTGTACCCAACATGCCACCCAAGTTTCAAGTCAATCCGACTACCCGAACTCCGATTCATTCTCAAACTCCTATTCTCCTCCTCATTCTCCTTCTCATTCTCCTTCTCATTCTCCTTCCTATTCTCCTTCCTATTCTCCTTCTCATTCTCCTTTCTATTCTTCTCATTCTCCTTCCTATTTTCTATTCTCCTTCCTCATTCTCCTTCCCATTCTTCTCATTCTCCTTCCTATTTTCTATTCTCCTTCCTCATTCTCCTTCCCATTCTTCTCATTCTCCTTCCTATTTTCTATTCTCCTTCCTCATTCTCCTTCCCATTCTCCTTCCTATTCTCCTTCCTATTTCCTATTCTCCTTCCTCATTCTCCTTCCCATTCTTCTCATTCTCCTTCCTATTTTCTATTCTCCTTCCTCATTCTCCCTCCTATTCTCCTTCCTATTCTCCTTCTCATTCTCCTTTCTATTCTTCTCATTCTCCTTCCTATTTTCTATTCTCCTTCCTCATTCTCCTTCCCATTCTTCTCATTCTCCTTCCTATTTTCTATTCTCCTTCCTCATTCTCCTTCCCATTCTTCCTCATTCTCCTTCCTATTTTCTATTCTCCTTCCTCATTCTCCTTCCCATTCTCCTTCCTATTCTCCTTCCTATTTCCTATTCTCCTTCCTCATTCTCCTTCCCATTCTCCTTCCTATTCTCCTTCCTATTTCCTATTCTCCTTCCTCATTCTCCTTCCCATTCTTCTCATTCTCCTTCCTATTTTCTATTCTCCTTCCTCATTCTCCTTCCCATTCTCCTTCCTATTCTCCTTCCTATTTCCTATTCTCCTTCCTCATTCTCCTTCCCATTCTTCTCATTCTCCTTCCTATTTTCTATTCTCCTTCCTCATTCTATTTACAAATACACACATATATATATATATATATCTATACATATCTGGACACTCACACACACACGCATACTTACAGTCAACACAACACACACAAATACATAAATAAATATACACACATAAATACACATGTATATATATATATATATGTATATATATATATATACCACTCTCAAAAAGATTAAATCCTAATAAATCCTTAACCTATTTTTCTATGGAAAACCTACAAAGTTGTGGGCAAATGGAAGAGAATCTTCTCCTCTCCATTTAATGTGGAAGAACTATATGCAAAAGAGAATTAATGGAGGAAATAAAATCATACCTAAGAGGAGGTTGGAGGAAAAGCTTGGAAAGAAAGAAATGAATTTGGAAGAGAGAGAGAGTGTAGCTTAGTGAATAAGAAAGAGGGGGGGGGGGCTAGTCATGGCCGGCCAAGCATGGTTGGGGGGGTGAGGGGCACTTGTAAATGACAAGTTTGCCCCTCCCTAAGCCTAAAATTAAATAAATTCCAAATTAGGTTTAGGAAGTTGCTAAAAATAAATAAAAATCATAATTAAACTAAATTACTCATGGGGAACTAGTCCAAACTCTTAAACCCTAATTTTTAGTGTGGTGGGCCATGGTTAGCTAACAGGCTAATTACAGCTCAAGTCGAAATTCACCGGGGTCCCGAATTAACTCGGAATGCGATGAAATTCGAACCCGACTCCTATAATAATTAAATAATAATATTCATGAAATAAAATTTCCAAAAATAATATAAAATGAAAAATTACCATTTTACCCCTAACTGGAAAAAGTGAGGGTGACAAGTCTATCCACCTTAAAAAAAATTTCGTCCTCGAAATTAAGGTTGTAGTAGGGGTAAAACAAGATAGAAAGTTTTTAGGCAAAAACTTAGGCACGATCATAGAATGACAAGTTTGCACGATTAAGATAATCAATTCACAATTATTTTGGCACGATGAAAAATTTCCGCACGATAGAATCAAAATATGAGCAGAATCATATAGGCACGATTACAGATAAGTTAAGTCGTTGGGACACGATTCAGAAATGACTTAGGAGAAAGAAAGTTATAGATGAAGTCCACGTACAAGGTGACGTGTAGCACTCGGGTTAACGGATAATCAGCCTGAAAGTCACACAGGCTTGATCAAGATTAGAGATAATCATGACCAAAACAAGGCTTGGCATGATTGAGCTGGAGTTTCAGACACAACAAAATCAAAGTCAAAGTCTTATAGACCTGATCAAGATTGAAGAGTATGATTAATAAAATCATGGAATACGCTCCAAGTTCGAGCGTGAATAAAATTGGAAATAGTCTAAAAGATCACTTGGCACGATAGAGGTATGACAACAAAATCAAAACTTGAGCTTCATCCGGTTACAATCAACAAAATATTGATAATAGGATTTTAGCTTACTGAAATTTGATTTAGGATTTGAGATAGGCATGATTAAGCACAAGGAAATTTCAGATACAATCAGAAAATCAAATCAAGGTCGAAAAGAGTATAGGCACGAGTGTTTCAAAATCCAAACATGCTCAAAATTGGAAGTCAATGCACGAAGGTTAATAGCATTGAAATCCAACCACGATAAAAAAAAAAATTTGTCTCAACACAATCTAAGTTGATCAACTTTCGAGTAATTCAGAATTTGGGCAAGATGGAGAATAAAATCAACGAAGGCTGGGCACGAGCATCCAAGGATGAAAATCTAAGTTAGAATTGGATTTAACTCAATTGAGTATGACCCAGGATACGGGTATGAATAGAAGAGATGACCAAAGTCGTTCGGTCGCGATCAAGGAAATTATGATTTAACGATATTGAGAACTCAAGGGATGATTCAGAGATATGGAATAAGTCCAATTCCTCTTGGTAGAAAATGAAAAGATAAGGTTTCATAGGGAAGCCAAGTTAATCATCTATATCTGATACCATCAAGTTTATCTGGTCATCATTGGCCAATCACACCTTTAATCTCATAAGTCCCATATAAAAACCAATCTTATATAACTACTTCCAGAATTACCCATCCGTCATGAAGATTGGACATTGTCATGATACCATAAGCCAGATTCCAAATTCCAAAACCCTAATCAAGAAGTACATCCTTCACTAGAACTCCACACTATCTACTTAATCATCCTTAAATCCGAATTCTTCCACCTTGTCCTATATTGATCTGAACCTCTAAATCAAGTTTATAATATCCTTAAACTTGTTCAAATCACTCTCATGGTGTTATTCAATCTAATACCACTAGGTCTTATAAAACTTATTCTTCCATTACCAATCAACCTTCATATTTCCTTCATCATACACTTCTAATTATCAACCATCTCAATCAATAAATTATATCCACAAATCTCTTCTCCCCTTCTTTTTTGACTCAAAATCCTTGTGTTCTCTATCCTCTTACCAATGCCTTGTCCAGTTTCTAAACTATATCCACAAAATATAAATTTTCATACCATTAATGTATAACCTATTGTCCTTCTTATTTGAAATCCTTAAACTTGTTCTCCAAGTAATTCATCCTGGAGATACCCTAATAACTCATTTCTAAACTGATTATATTGACCCCCTGGTTTCAGTTCCAACCTCAATCATACTCCTATCTCAAAATTCTACACTAGATCCAACATCCCATATTCCTACCAAGATACCACTTGATAATAAATCCGCTTTCCGAACGAGATGATTTACGATACTTTCTTAACCTTCCCAAGGTGAAAAGGTACAAAATTTCAATGACTTCACAGTATAGTTGACAGGAATGGATAAATGACTGGTGATTGGTGAAATCAAGACATAATTAATCAGGATGGATGAAGTAATGACAAGACGAGGAAATCATCATATGATGAGAAGAGAAATGAAAGAACAAGGAATAACGATAGGAATTGTCCTTGGACAATAGGTCAAAAGAAGTGGATTAATTTAAGGTATGACCTGATAACCATACACGTCTATCCATAATCATGTTGCCAGAATTTCGCCACGCCAGTAAACATAGCTGCAATAAACGATAGAGTCCATAACTAGGGTATACACCCTAAAATCATGTCATCTGGATTCCTTACCACGCCAACCGGTATGGCTGCAAGAGAATCTAAATGCCATAACCAGGATAGTATATCCAAAATCAGGCTCCATGTCCTTGTCAGGCTAGCTAATATGACTGCGATAAATTCTAAACTCCATAAATAAAGTAGACATTTATCGTTCTCATCGTCCTCATAAAATATGTTTATCAAAATATCTTAACTCAATCCAGAGAAACTTATCTTCAAACAGAATCAAAATCGAAGTCAACAACGAACATCAAGAATTCAAAAATTTTCAACAACGAATCAAGGATAAGTAGATGGAAACTAGCAGAAACAGATTCTGAGATAGGGTTTAGAAGAAAATTCTCAGGAGATGTCCAAAGGTACTATCTAGGTCAAGATAAAAGAAAATCATTGGAATATAATCTAAATCAATCTCAACCTGATACGAGACTGGCAAATCATATTCTCGTCTCAACCTAGAAGATATATAAGTCCAACTTATACCTTCCATTTGGGGTCCACAAACTCATTTCAAGAAAGAATAAAGTTGATAAAAGACAGATGTTTCAGAAATCAGGACGGACAGAAACAAATGGAAAAAGTTTCGAAAAGTTCGAAATAAGATTCCCAGGGGTCATCCCTGGAATCTACCAAGAGTTCCTAATATGTGACTGAGTACCAAATTCCTAAAATATTCCATGACTCAACCTTAATCCTAGGGCAGGCTCGCAGTAGTACAGAAAAGCTCAAGTACTACCACGACTTCGCATTAATTGCAAAGACTGACCTGCGTGGGCCACCACAAAAACGTGTCACGACCCGCACCCGGATATACGGGTACGAATACGTAGACGACGTCCAGCCTACGCCGCAGCATCGGCGGTAGAACGCTGTCTAGGTTGTCTACAAAACTACACTAAACAGATAAAGGTACCTGTACAGTATATACACTCCGAATGGAGGTGACATAGCAATACTGTCTCAATCACATAAACAAACTAGGATAGATAGCACGAGAGAAAATATGATAGATGAAGCAGGAAATAAGTTCAAGATCCACACAAGTCCGAGCCATACACAAATATCCATAGACTCAGAAAATATATAATAGATACTACAAACTGAAAAGTACTAGCTGGCTCGCAGGCCAGGCAACCCTAACTAAACTATGCTACTCAGGGTGAGCAAAGTCTAGTGGCTCTACCAACAAGCCACAGTCTAAGTCTACTCCGTCCGACCCAACCCCATAGTAGGTCGGGCAATCAGCCTCTGAATCATCTGTAATATATCATAACGGTATCCTGTCAGGAAAATGAGCAAGTACAAACACCAACAGCAGTTCCATGTGAATTGACAAAAGCTATAAGAGACAGCATAATGAAATACAAGACAAAATCAACTGGAAATACATATCATGATGTGAGTACTGAAAAGGACGATAAAACATAGATATAGGATGACTTGGGAACTATTCGGAAGCCGAGTTACAACCCTTAAACCAAACAAGGACCGGGGTTGTAACCCTTCTCCCGAACAGAACCTAGTCACCCAAGATAATAAATATAAAAAGGTGCCTTGAATTATTAGTACGTCATGTGATCGGCTTGGGAAAGGCTTTCCATCTGACCGACTAAGAACCATAAAATAGAAACGATAAGGCCGGTCACCATGGAAAGCCATAACCGTAGGGTGAGGCTTTACCCGTCGTGAGGTGAGGGTATAGCTATTAACCATGAGTACCATAGAACCATGTGGGAATTGATCACACAACCACTAATAACTCCCCCATCCCCGAATAGTACAATGGAGCTGGACATGACACGTTATGACACGGGATTCCACAAGAGGGTAGCAAGTCCCCTTTGAAATCGGTGTCTATACCAATACACTGAAATAAGACGGAATATGTACCAATATACCATGTAACTCTAGGAATAACATCCCATGTCATGATCCAACATATACTAGTCCGTGAACTGTCGTGACTGGAAATCGAGTATAACACTACAACTGAATCAGATATAGCAGATATCAAGACAATGAAAACTATCAGTGAATGTACTCGCCTGTCGTCCTGAGCTGTATGGTATATCAATGCTCAGAGCGGTATCAGAAGACCTAAATATGAGATACTATAAGTTAATTTAGGTTTAAACAAGTTTAGGAATGATTTACAATGAATGATATGCAATCTAGGTCAAACTAGGTCTCACTGAGTCACACTAAGTCCTGTCAAGTCAATCTAGGTCAAATCAAGTTATATCAAGTCAATCTAAGCCTAACCAAGTCAATCCTAGGTCATACCAGGCATCACGGGTCAAAACAAGTCAAAGAAAGTCAAACGGGATCAAGAGTTGGCCTACAGTTGACTTTTGGTCAACTGGTCAACTCTGGTCAACCCTAGGTCAAACTGGTCAAATGTTGACCAACAGTTGACTTTTGGTCAACTGGTCAACTCTAGTTTGGATTTGGTGAAATCTAGACAAAGTGTTGACTTACGGTTGACTTTTGGGTAAAAAGTCAACTCTGGGTCAACCGAGCCAAAAATCGGCTCAAATATGACATTTGTGGGGTGTACCCAACATGCCACCCAAGTTTCAAGTCAATCCGACTACCCGAACTCCGATTCATTCTCAAACTCCTATTCTCCTCCTCATTCTCCTTCTCATTCTCCTTCTCATTCTCCTTCCTATTCTCCTTCCTATTCTCCTTCTCATTCTCCTTTCTATTCTTCTCATTCTCCTTCCTATTTTCTATTCTCCTTCCTCATTCTCCTTCCCATTCTTCTCATTCTCCTTCCTATTTTCTATTCTCCTTCCTCATTCTCCTTCCCATTCTTCTCATTCTCCTTCCTATTTTCTATTCTCCTTCCTCATTCTCCTTCCCATTCTCCTTCCTATTCTCCTTCCTATTTCCTATTCTCCTTCCTCATTCTCCTTCCCATTCTTCTCATTCTCCTTCCTATTTTCTATTCTCCTTCCTCATTCTCCCTCCTATTCTCCTTCCTATTCTCCTTCTCATTCTCCTTTCTATTCTTCTCATTCTCCTTCCTATTTTCTATTCTCCTTCCTCATTCTCCTTCCCATTCTTCTCATTCTCCTTCCTATTTTCTATTCTCCTTCCTCATTCTCCTTCCCATTCTTCTCATTCTCCTTCCTATTTTCTATTCTCCTTCCTCATTCTCCTTCCCATTCTCCTTCCTATTCTCCTTCCTATTTCCTATTCTCCTTCCTCATTCTCCTTCCCATTCTCCTTCCTATTCTCCTTCCTATTTCCTATTCTCCTTCCTCATTCTCCTTCCCATTCTTCTCATTCTCCTTCCTATTTTCTATTCTCCTTCCTCATTCTCCTTCCCATTCTCCTTCCTATTCTCCTTCCTATTTCCTATTCTCCTTCCTCATTCTCCTTCCCATTCTTCTCATTCTCCTTCCTATTTTCTATTCTCCTTCCTCATTCTATTTACAAATACACACATATATATATATATATATCTATACATATCTGGACACTCACACACACACGCATACTTACAGTCAACACAACACACACAAATACATAAATAAATATACACACATAAATACACATGTATATATATATATATATGTATATATATATATATACCACTCTCAAAAAGATTAAATCCTAATAAATCCTTAACCTATTTTTCTATGGAAAACCTACAAAGTTGTGGGCAAATGGAAGAGAATCTTCTCCTCTCCATTTAATGTGGAAGAACTATATGCAAAAGAGAATTAATGGAGGAAATAAAATCATACCTAAGAGGAGGTTGGAGGAAAAGCTTGGAAAGAAAGAAATGAATTTGGAAGAGAGAGAGAGTGTAGCTTAGTGAATAAGAAAGAGGGGGGGGGCTAGTCATGGCCGGCCAAGCATGGTTGGGGGGGTGAGGGGCACTTGTAAATGACAAGTTTGCCCCTCCCTAAGCCTAAAATTAAATAAATTCCAAATTAGGTTTAGGAAGTTGCTAAAAATAAATAAAAATCATAATTAAACTAAATTACTCATGGGGAACTAGTCCAAACTCTTAAACCCTAATTTTTAGTGTGGTGGGCCATGGTTAGCTAACAGGCTAATTACAGCTCAAGTCGAAATTCACCGGGGTCCCGAATTAACTCGGAATGCGATGAAATTCGAACCCGACTCCTATAATAATTAAATAATAATATTCATGAAATAAAATTTCCAAAAATAATATAAAATGAAAAATTACCATTTTACCCCTAACTGGAAAAAGTGAGGGTGACAGCAAGGCTTGGCATAGCCTTGGCTCGTCCCTCAGGTTAAGTTGTAGGCTGGAGTAAGTTAGGCAAAGTTATGCCGATCGACCTAAGTCATTCCAAGTGCCGTCTCGTTCTTTCTGCGGTTGTCAAGTTAGATAGTCCCACGATCTCAAGTGTCGTCATATACCGTATGACTTGGGTGATAGCGTCACGTTGGACGTAAGTCAGTTAAAGGCACGAGCCACGGTTGGCACGATGTAAAGTAAGCCACGGTCTATGGCACTTAGGGAACACGTTTTGTTCAAGTTAAGTTGGAGGGCTACGTAGTAGTCATTCCCTCGAGTTCAAAGAAGTTCGAGGCGGTCCCTCGGTTGGGAGTCTCGCGTTCCTATCCACGTTAAGATGTTCGAGGCGGTCCCTCGGTTGGAAGTCTCGCGGCCCCGATACACGTAATGCAAAAGGTGGTTCAGAGCACGAGTTGCTAAGTATAGTTCCAGTCGTACCAACAAATTAGGCCATGCATTTACGTGAATCTAGATGTCTCGTAGGTGCGTGGTCATTGGACACCTTGTCGACAAGGATTTCTGCCTAGACTGGTTATACGCCGGGGCACCGGGCCCAGTCGTCCTAGGAGGTAGACGTTATAGCAGCGCATGCTTTTATTGCGTGGGTAGTCGGGGGCTTTCAACGGGGCTCGCTACCTGCGCTGAAGGACCCGCCGCCTACCCGAGCTATGTCCGCGATGGCTTGTCATGCCAGTGGCCTTTCATATAGATAATTGGCGTGCCACGCGACGAATCCGCATGCACGATGTCGATCGTAACAAACGAAGCATAAGCACGGTATGCGATGTGTTGTGAAATGTATGCTCGGTTGCACCCAAAGTGTTATAAAGCCTACGATTCGGCTATACGTAAAGATACGTGCTTCGGCACGAGATATGGCGTCGTGATTGAGTTCTCAACACCGTTTCCACCAGTTGGGTTATACGTTGCGAGTTAAGTCGAGAAGGGCCGTAGGGCAAATTTGGTTAAGTTATGTTAAGTTCCTGGGCACGACCTCGAGATGTGAGGCATGGCCGCGTCGTCGCAACATGAGTATAGGCAAGACTAAGCGAGGAGGCACTGCCTCGGTGATACTAAGCTTGAATCGAGTTCACCGTACGATCGAGTCGTTACGTCCCAGAGTATGGCACGAAAGGCAAGCACGAGGCGATAAGTTGACGTTATTGACACGGGAAGGTCTAGCGATAAAGTATGAGTACGTTATTAGTGCAAAGGCACGGTAGCAGTCTAGAGACATAAAATAGACCAAGGCATCGGTCCTAAAAAAAATCGATCCTAAGAAAAGATTAGAAAGACAATCGTAAAAGGGGCTTGTATTGCACAAAGTAAAATAAACGTGTCAATTTTGTATGGGTGGGCGAGGAGCTCACTCCACCAGTACAGTTGAGTACTGACACCCACACAGTTTCCATGTGCAGGTACAGGTAGAAGCTCGTGGCACGGAGCTCGCTTGGATGCATCGAGGCACGGAGTTCCTTGGCGATTCGAAGCGTGCAGCCGCATGGATTAAAGACTTATATGGGACATAATGTATGGACATCGCCTTCCGAAGCTTCCGCTGGATTCAAGTATCGTAATCGAGAGATGAAAAGAGTGAGCTTGAGTGATTGTAATCTTGGCCTTGCGCCCCCAATGTAACCGTTATTTTGATATCAATAAAGATCATCTTTTGAATGACTTGTGTTTTGTTCTTAACTTCCGCTGCTAGTATTTAATGTCTCTATTTGGGACTTATGTGCGACGACCCCGTCGCAGCCGTTGAAATCGGCCGTTATGGAACCCGCCTTGCACGAGCGCAATCTAGGCTCGTGCAGCATCACGCCTTAGCGAGGACGATCGCTCCTACGGGAGCGGGGCGTGACACTATACGGTCACGGCTGTCTAGATATGAGGGTTTATTACAAGCCAACGGTCTCTTAAGGTCAAGCCTATTGTCTCAATCTCAAGCAAGTAATATAATTACAAGATGTTAGACCACCAAATATACAATAAAAGGCGTCCCAAATATTACATATTCAACTGATCATGAAGCTAGTCATACAAAATGCGAGGACTAGCAAGAGTTAAGTCATACATGATCAACCCTAGGATTTGTTAATCATGTTACAGCCCGTACGTAGGCAGACAGTTGTTTGCCATTAAAATTGTTTTGATTGAAATCTTAATACAAACAGAACAATGATACAATATAGGACTTAGATGTAGTCCTAGGAGTACACTTTTGTTTAAGCTGGGTCCTTAGTGCCAATGGAGCGAGTGGTAATGCGTTGACTCCGTTGACCGGCTAACGGCGGTTATCAGTTCTCTGAAGGTGTTGATTGCTCTGGGTGCTGGAGCTTGCTGAGAGGAGGAAGACGTTGAGTGTCTAGAACTGCCTCTCCGGTGATTCTCTGTTGTGGATTCTCTGTGAGTCTTATGTTCTGAGTCTCTGTGTGTGTCTGTGAAGGGGATGATACTTCTATTTATAGTTTTGCAGGCTGGCTGCTCATGCGCGCATGTAGGATGCGCCGGTGTGGGGACGCCACGTGGAGGTTGCTGATGGAGGCGCATGGATGCTGCGCCCTGATCGAGGGGAAGAACTCTTCATACTGCTGTTGTGAGCCGGCACGTAGCAAGGGGAAGATCTTTCCGTTGCTGCAATCTTGGACGAGTTGAGTCAAAAGACACGTGTCGTCGACTCATGGTTCGAAGATCTCGGATTTGGTGGAGAGGAGTGATCTGGTGGGCTGCGCCTTGGATTGGGCGCAGGAGGAGGCTGCGGCTCATAACCTTTAGGAGTTACAAACCATTTGGGGCGCATGGCTTTTGAGGCGCATGCAGGCGACTTTCCTTCTGTCTTTCGGGATCAGAGATCAGTCTGGGGCGCATGGCTTTTGAGGCGCATGCAAAACTTCAACCGGAGACTCTTCTCTGTCTTTAGGGATCAGTGAAGGGTCTGAGGCGCATGGTTTTTGAGGCACAAGCTGGTTTGGACGCATGGCCATAGAGGCGCATACGGGTGTGGACGTATGGTCGTAGAGGCGCATGCGGGTGGCCACGTGGCAGTAGCCGTCGGAATAGAGTCATGATGATGCTGACGTTGCCGACGCTTCGTTTTCTGAATAAAGCTGTCAACTGTTCAGACTTTGGGAGGCATGCTGCCAACTCTGTCAGTTCAGCATTTAATGTTGGTGACGTTCGATGGACAGCTGAGTGGGCGCGTCGGTTGGCGTTCCACTCGGTATGGAGATGTGTGGGGGCGCACCCTCTATAATGCGCCGAGTACTGTAGGGCGCGTCTGTGTGATGCGCCTGATGCCGAAGGGCGCGTCCGTGTGATACGCTGTCTGGCTGGCGCATCGGACATGTCTTTTAATGATGCGGCTGTCTCGCTCTTCGAGTGCTATAAATAGCCGTTTGGCTGAATTCGAGGCGTCCGGTTCATCCATTTAATGTAAATTCATTGTACGGAATTCGGAGGGCCATCCACTTGGCGCGTAGGTTTGATCTGCCCGGCCTATAAATAGTGGCATGGAGAGAAGATTTGCTTCTCATTCCCTCATGTACTTCCAATATGAACTTGAACATACGGGTGCATTCTGCTGACGAAGTGCTCCCGAGGGTGAAGATGAGACGCTGTGTTGTCTTTGATGCACTTGAAGGTGACTGTTACATCCAAAAGACGGAGTCGAGGGCTTCTGAGGCAGGCGGAAGGTGCCTGTTGCATCCAAAGATAGGGATGCTCGAGCCTCGTCTCCGTTATTCCGGAAGAGCCATAGATCGGAATGGCGGTGCAAGGCTCTCTCTTCCTGCAAAGTGGGGTTTCTCCACTTTGATCGTGTCGAAAGCTGCTCCTTTAGCCGTGGTTTCGATCACGGTCTTCCTTCGGCTTTGGAGGCTCTTTCGAAGCCTCCCCTGGCCACAGCATTTGCGGTGCTCTTCTCTTCCTTGGTTCCAGCCAGAGGGTTAAATGCTTTGTGTCGAAGCATTTATCGGGCGAGCCTGGTTGGAAGAGCGGCACATAACTGGGCTCTGCTCGGCCAGGTGAGCCTGGCTGGAAGAATTTGGCTGAAGGGATGCACATAACTGAGCTGCTGAAGAGATGATGGGATGCGCCTGGATGGAGGCGCATGAGATCTGCTGTGCCTCACTGGTGGCGCATAGTGATGCTGCGCCTATCTGGAGACGCATGGTGGCCGCTGCACTTATCTGAGGGCGCACGGTGGCCGCTGGCTGTAGACTTAGGCTCTTTCCTTTGTAGAAATTCTCCTTTGTACAACCTTTTCTAGACATGTAATAGACTTTTATAAATAAAAAGTCCTTCTTCAAATGTCTATACTTATTGACTTTGCTGTGAAGTTCTTCGTCTGAGTTCTGGCGCATGTAGTGTCTGGCGCATGGGCTTTCTGGTTGTGAAATTCCATGCTTCTACAACAGTAAGTAATTGCATCGAGCTAACAGGTGCTCGTCGGCTAAACGCCTCAAAAGAATAATTTTACAATGAAGTGAGTGAAACAAAATGGAAAACCCACTCGTAGCCCGGGTTCCTTCTAGTCGCCACTATCGGACTGGAGGTTCGGTAGAACCTCGGGTGCTGCTCCGAAATCTGGCCACACAAAACCAGCTGGGTCAAATCCCAGAAAGAGCAAGTGCCACAAGGAGGCCACGAAATAAGAACAAAAGCCAGCATTACGGAACATAAAAAATAGAAGAAAAGTACAAGTAATAAAGAGTACAACAGGACAATAAACGACTAGGGACGTGGAACCATTCTGGAAGCCAGGTTACAACCCGTAAACCAAACAAGGACCGGGGTCGTAACCCTTCGCCTGAATAGCACCTTGTCTCTACCCATTTATTGTTAAAGATAAGTAAAACAATCATGTTCAGGAATACCAGGTACTGGGACTAGACGAGACTTAGACAATGCTGGACACCATCCATTCACAAGCGGCCAAGCAAATACTACGACTTACTACTTAACTAACTAGGGTTATCACAAGCCTAGTTACTAACAAGATGCAAACGAGAAATTCCCAGTCCCAAGCCCTGCAGACTATCCAGTTATCCTTCCACGGGTTGAGAGTATGGTTGGGTACATCGCCCTGGAGACGATATACCCTTAGGTGACTTAGAGAGTGCAATACATGACAGTGTGCTGGAAATGTGCCCTACTCGTCGGCAGGCTACAAGTCCATTTAAAGCGCCCAGATAACGAGATCGCCTGTGACTGGAAATTCTTCATGTTCTAGTTTGATCTAACCATTAGCCTAATCCGATTTAGCGCGAGTCCCTGTCCGTAGTACCCAGAGAGTCACGTCCTAGACATGATGCAAGACAAGACAAGTGGATTGCACAAAACAACAAGAAAGAACACCCATGGTGTCAGGGCAAGTCAATGTACGACCAGTTATCAAGTTAAGTCAAGTCAAGTCAAGAGTGCGTCACGGCGGCCACTATCAAGATATCAAGTTACAGGGGATTAATTACAGGTTGCAGGTTACAAGTTAAAAGCCACAAGTTACAAATGTACCACATCGAGTTACTGCCAAGATCAGAGAATGCTAGCCATAAATTAAAAACACAGAAAATCGTGTCAAGGCGTGTCGGGTTAAGTCAAGTCGTGCTGTGGGCATCAAGATCTCAGAAAATAAAATCAGCAAGAGAAAAAACCGAGGACCAAGGGGAACACCAAGGGTCTGGAAGGAAAGCCATGGCACAGGGTGTGCCAGGCAAGGGGCTCGGACAAGCGGCGCTAAGAGATGCGCTCGGAAACGGTCGCAGCGCGCCAAGGGGCACGAGCGGGGGCAACAGGGACAACTACGCGCGGGGCATGTAGGGGGCAAGGCAGCCAGGTGCGCAGGAGCGCAAGGCAACAAGGCGCGCAGGGCATACGCGGTCAGCAAAGCGCGCAGGGGCGCGCGGGCCAGCAAGGCGCGCAGGGGCACGCAGGCCAGCGAGGAGCGCAGGGGCGCGCAGGCCAGCGAGGCGCGCGGGGCCAGCGCTAAAGAGCACGGCGCGGGGGAGCCGCCCGGCGCTAAACAGCACAGCTGGGGAGGGGGTCTTCTTCTTCCTCAAGCTGAGAGGAAGAACACCAATGGCCTCAAAACTTTGGAACTTCACAACTTGGTCCATAAAATACGAAATCCGGAATTTCAAGAGTCTAACTTGTGTAAAATTTGATTCTCTACAACATAGAAGCATCAAAACAAGCAAAAATCCAAGTTTGGAAGATCAAACCCAAAAAATTCTGAAAATGGTAAAAACTTAGATCTAGGAGAATCCAAGCTCCAAATCCAAAAATGTCAAATTCTAATGTTGTTCCAAATCATCTAATTAAGCTATTAGGCAAATAAAATTTGATCTTCATGTGGAGGCAAGATGTACTTGCCTATGGGTGGGGTGTTGTGTGAAAGAAGGAAGAAGAAGGAGTTAGGAATTTAATGAGGGAAGTAATGAGGAGAGAGAGAATGGTTGGTGGGGATTTTAATGAGGGTGGGTTGTGGTGGAATGAGGGTGGAGTATAGGTTAAGGTGTTCTATTGGGTTTAAAATCAAACCAACCCAACTAAAACCGAGCCGAGCCGAAACCCATAATACGAGAA
This sequence comes from Iris pallida, assembly GCA_029216955.1. Lineage (NCBI taxonomy): Eukaryota > Viridiplantae > Streptophyta > Magnoliopsida > Asparagales > Iridaceae > Iris > Iris pallida. The sequence continues at coordinate 7,928,672 of JANAVB010001800.1, forward strand.
AACCCAAAATTTCGCAAGTCGAGAAAAAAATAAAATACATGCCAAAATCCAACTACGAATATAAATACGAAATACGGGAAATGAGGGTGACAACTCTACCCACCTTAAAAGAATTCCGTCCTCGGAATTTAAATCAAGATGCTTAGAGATGTAAGAGCCCGCTATACTATTCACAAATAAGCTACAGTAAGCAAATAATCAAACAATCACGCATGCAAACAAGGAACGGAAGCATAAGGCATAAGGAAGACATTATACCTTACGAGTCAAACAAGTCGGGATATCACGATCGGATGTCGTCCTCACGCTTCCACGTTGACTCACCTAGAGAGTGATGACCCCAAGCAACACGGACTAAGCTAATAGTCTTGTTCTTGAGTATCTTTCCTCTCTGGTCCAATATAGACACGGGCCTCTCCTCATACGAAAGGTTGGCACCAACAACCAATTCCGAATGGTCCAGGATATGGCTCGGGTCCGGGATGTACCATCGTAATTGGGACACATGGAATACATCATGCACCTCTCTTAGCGACGACGGAAGAGCGAGACGATAGGATACATTTCCTACTCGCTCCAAGATATCGAACGGCCCTATATACCTAGGACTAAGCTTTCCCCGTACGCCAAAGCGAATGATGCCGCGGTTAGGTAAGATCCTAAGGAATATATGGTCGCCGATAGCAAACTCCAAGGGACGTCGATGAGCATCGGCCCAATGACGCTGGCGATCTTGGGCCACTCGAAGGCAATCTCTGATCCTTCTGATCACTTCAACTGTCTGGGCAATCATTTCTGGACCAAGCATCTGTCTCTCTCCAACATCGTCCCAGGCTAACGGGGATCTGCACTTCCTGCCATACAGTTCCTCGAACGGGGCCATCTGATTACTGGCCTGGAAACTATTATTGTACGAGAATTCTACCAGGTGCAGGTGATCTTACCATGAACCACCAAAGTCAAGGGTACAAGACCTCAACATATCTTCAAGTGTCTGGATTGTGCATTCCGACTGGCCGTCTGTCTGCGGATGATAAGTTGAGCTAAACTGAAGGTGAGTTCCCAAACTCTCTTGCAGGCTATACTAAAAGTGTGATGTGAATCTCGAATCCCTGTCGGAGGTGATACTGACCGACAACCCATGAAGCCTGACAATCTGCCTGAGGTACATCTCTGCCAACTGGGCCGTAGACTGACCAACTCTGAATGGGAGAAAATGAGCCACCTTCGTGAGCCTGTCAACTATAACCCAAATAGCATCTCGACCAGCTGGGGATCTAGGCAATCCAGTCACAAAATCCATGGTCACATGCTCCCACTTCCATTCTGGAATCGGCAAGGGCTGAAGAAGTCCAGCGGGCCTCTAATGTTCAGCTTTAACCTGCTGGCAAACCAAACACCGAGAGACAAACCGGGCTATCTCCCTCTTCATGCCATTCTACCAGAAATGCTGACGAATATCACGGTACATCTTTGTGCCACCGGAATGAATAGAATACTATGAACTGTGAGCTTCTGCCATGACCTCCTGTCTGATATCTCCACTGGGTACACAAAGACGAGTACCGTGCCGAAGTATACCATCTTCATGAATGCACAACTCTGGCCTTCTTCCTGTCTCACACTCTGCTCTGAGATGCTGAATCTTGGAATCTGTAGATTGCGCCATCCGAATCCTCTCAACTATGCTGGACTGAACCTGTAGACTGGCCATCAACGCCACATTGGTAGGAAAAACCACTTCAATTCCTATCTTCTGAAGATCTGCCAATAACTTTGGTTGTGCCGTTAGGAAATAAACTCCGGCTCTCCTGCTCAATACATCTGCTACAACATTGGCCTTCCCTGGGTGATACTGCAAGTCCATATCGTAGTCCACCAGTAGCTCGAGCCATCTTCTCTGTCGCGTGTTGTGGTCCTTCTGGGTGAAAACATACTTCAGGCTCTTGTGATCAGTAAATATCTCCACTCTATCTCCGTACAAGTAGTGCCGCCAAAGCTTAAGTACAAACACTACCGCCGCCAGTTCCAGGTCGTAGGTCGGGTAATTCTTCGCATGATCACGAAGTTGACGTGATACATAAGATATTACCTTTCCATGCTGCATCAAGACACACCCCAATCCTCTGCCTGAAGCGTCGCAATAAACTGTGAATCCTCCGGTCCCATCTGGAAGTGTGAGAATGGGAGCCGTTACCAAACCTCGCTTCAACTTCTCAAATGATTCCTGGCACTCTGCTGTCCAAGCAAACTGCACATCCTTGCGGGTCAACTGGGTCATCGGCGCCGAAATCCTTGCAAAATCTGAAACGAATCGTCGGTAGTAGCCGGCCAATCCAAGGAAGCTGCGAACCTCTGCCACTGAACTAGGTACTGGCCATATCTCGATAGCCATAATCTTCTGGGGATCTACTTCCACTCCTCCTCGGGTAATGATGTGACCCAAGTACAAAATGCGATCGAGCCAGAACTCGCATTTACTGAACTTGGTGTACAACTGATGCTCTCTAAGCGTCTGAAGGACAACTCTGAGATGATGTTCGTGCTCTGCTTCACTCTTGCTGTAGACCAGGATGTCATCAATGAATACGATCACAAACTGATCCAAGTAGGGCATAAAGATACGGTTCATGAGGTCCATGAATACAGCCGACGCATTGGTCGCTCTAAAGGGCATAACAAGGAACTCCCAATGCCCATACCTTGATCTGAACGCCGTCTTCGGGATGTCCTGCTCTCTGACTCTGATCTGGTGGTATCCTGACCGTAAGTCTATCTTCGAGAACACTGAAGCCCCTTTGAGTTGATCAAATAAGTCATCTATCCTCGGGAGAGGGTATCTGTTCTTGATTGTCACTGAGTTCAAGGTACGACAATCTAAACATAACCTGGACGTACCATCCTTATTTTTCATAAGAAGTATCGGGGCTCCCCAAGGCGATCCACTTGCACGAATGAATCCCTTGGTCCTGAGTTCTTCAATCATCTTGTACAAAATCTCCAACTCTGAAGGCGCCATCCTGTAGACTCGCTCTGATACTGGTGCTGTCCCGGGGATCAAGTCTATTGTGAACTCAATCTCCCGCTCTGGTAGCATCCCTGGAAGTTCCTCTGGGAAGACATCTGGAAACTCTTCAACTATCCGGGATAACTGTACACTGTTACTGCCATCCGAAATACTGGAGAAGATGGCTCCACTGTGCCTCTAGAAAATGAAAACTCTGGCTCGTCTGGAATACTAAAGACAACCCTGCCAATGTGGCAGTCTATCCTAGCATACTGGTTCTTCAACCAATCCATGCCTAAGACTACATCATAGTCTGCCATAGGGAACTCTATGAATCTAGCGGGGAACTCTCTACCGCTAACTATGATCCGACACGAGGAAAATACTTGATCTACTCCCACAAGACCATTACCAGTAAGTATATTGAGCCTTACTGATAATGACTCGGGCTCCAATCCTATCCGTGTCGCGAATCGTGCAGACATAAATGAATGCGATGCACCAGAATCAAATAATACCGATGCTGGAGAGGAGTTGACGAGAATAGTACCTGCCACTACCTCACCTGGTGCAACCTCTTCTGCCATAGTCATCATCATTGCCTGACCTTGTCCTCTGGCTGCGGGTCCCCTCTGCTGGAAACCTCTCTGCCTACTCTGCACTTGGGCTTGGGTATACTACTGCTGGTTCTGCTGATGAAACGCCTGGATCTGAGGCAACAATAGCCTCGGGTACTGCTACTGCTGTATAGGTGCTGGTCCCCTAACCGACGGACTGGTTAGGTTGGAAGAGGACGAACTACCCCTATTCGGACAGGCTCCTATCTTGTGATCTGCCGCTCCACAAGCCAGGCACAATCCCTGCGCCCTGCGACAATCTGCCACCACGTGCCCTGGCTTCCCGCAATGAGAACATCCCACCGCGGAAGTCTGCTTCTGCTTCTGCTGCTGCTGGTATGTCGGGGTTGAATGCTGAACCGATGTCACTGAGGCTGCCCGCCTCGGAGTTCCAATGGTCAAACCCCTTGCTGCCATGACTAGAGCTGATGATTGGTGCATCTGATTGTGGGATCGCTTCCTATCTCCGGTCCTATCCACGATCCTCTGGGAGGTGTACTCGTGCCTCCTAGCTGCTCTCAATACTGCATCGAACGTCTGGTGCTCGAACTGCTCAACTGCCAACAAGATCTCCAAATGCAGTCCCTACTGGAACCGCTGGGCCCTATCAAACTCGATCGCCACCAAGGTGGGGGCAAACCTACTGAGTCTAAAAAACTCAGATGCATAATCGTCGACCGTTCTGCCTCCTTGCTTCAAGTTGGTAAATCTCGTCTGTAGGTCGTACCGAGCTACAGCATCAAAATACTTCGTCTGGAATCTTTCTCTAAACACCGTCCAAGTAACTGGCGTCGCTAATCCCACGGCCTGCGTCGCCCACCAACTGCGAGCCAAGTCCAGCAACTGTAGACGTACCACCGCCACCTTCTCATTCTCAGGTATCCTAGCTGCTTTCAGAACCACCTCGGTATCCTGAAGCCAAGCGTCCGCGGCAATCGCATCCTCGCTGCCGTCGAAGAATGGAGGGTTCAAGCGCTTGAAGCTGTTGGCCGCGCTGTTTCCTGGATGACCGCCTCTGGTCAAAACATCTGCCACTACATGGTGCAAGGCGTCTCCTCTACGATCCTGGGAAGCTATCAAGGTCCTAATAAGACCTACCAAGGTGCCATCGTCAGGCTCGACAGGTCGAACGGGCTGAACTGGGGGTTCTCCTCCAGTAGGTACAACTCTGGAGGCTACTTTGGAATGCTGGGCTTGATCTCCAAGTTGCGGCTGGTCCACGGGAGTTGCTCCACCTCGCTGATCAGTGGGGTCAGGTACAGTGCCGCTGAAGAAGACGACACAGGAAACAATAAGGAAGGACCAGGATAGATCAACGATACAAGCATACGATCGGGTCAAGATTCCCAGGGAATTGAAGATATGATCAGAGATCAAGGGCGAATATTGATTGGGACATCTATCAGGTAAACCCTCACATTCTTGAATGCCAAGACCTGCATGGGCCACCACTTAACCCATGTGACGCCCCAGAACCAGAATACTGGAGAGCGGGGGCGTACATAGCCAGCTACGTATATTAAAATGGAATCTACCTCGCTATATGGTCACGACTGTCTAGATATGAGGGTTTACTACAAGCCAACGGTCTCTTAAGGTCAAGCCTATTGTCTCAATCTCAAGCAAGTAATATAATTACAAGATGTTAGACCACCAAATATATAATAAAAGGCGTCCCAAATATTACATATTCAACTGATCATGAAGCTAGTCATACAAAATGCGAGGACTAGCAAGAGTTAAATCATACATGATCAACCCTAGGATTTGTTAATCATGTTACAGCCCGTAGGCAGACAGTAAGTAATTGTATCGAGCTAACTGGTGCTCGTCGGCTAAACGCCTCAAAAGAATAGTTTTACAATGAAGTGAGTGAAACAAAATAGAAAACCCACTCGTAGCCTGAGTTTTTTCTAGTCGCCACCATCGGGCTGGAGGTTCGGTAGATCCTCGGGTGCTACTCCGAAATCTGGCCACACAAAACCAGCTGGGTTAAACCCCAGAAAGAGCAAGTGCCACAAGGAGGCCACGAAATAAGAACAAAAGCCAGCATATCGGAACATAAGAAATAGAAGAAAAGTACAAGTAATAAAGAGTACAACAGGACAATAAACGACTAGGGACGTGGAACCATTCTGGAAGCCAGGTTACAACCCGTAAACCAAACAAGGACCGGGGTCGTAACCCTTCGCCTGAATAGCACCTTGTCTCTACCCATTTATTGTTAAAGATAAGTAAAACAATCATGTTCAGGAGTACCAGGTACTGGGACTAGACAAGACTTAGACAATGCTGGACACCATCCATTCACAAGCGGCCAAGCAAATACTACGGCTTACTACTTAACTAACTAGGATTATCACAAGCGTAGTTACTAACAAGATGCAAACGAGAAATTCCCAGTCCCAAGCCCTGCAGACTATCCAGTTATCCTTCCGTGGGTTAAGAGTATGGTTGGGTACATCGCCCTGGAGACGATATACCCTTAGGTGACTTAGAGAGTGCAATACATGACAGTGTGCTGGAAATGTGCCCTACTCGTCGGCATGCTACAAGTCCATTTAAAGCGCCCAGATAACGAGATCGCCTGTGACTGGAAATTCTCCATATTCTAGTTTGATCTAACCATTAGCCTAATCCGATTTAGCGCGAGTCCCTGTCCGTGGTACCCAGAGAGTCATGTCCTAGACATGATGCAAGACAAGACAAGTGGATTGCAGAAAACAACAAGAAAGAACACCCACGGTGTCAGGGCAAGTCAATGTACGACCAGTTATCAAGTTAAGTCAAGTCAAGTCAAGAGTGCGCCACAGCGGCCACTATCAAGATATCAAGTTACAGGGGATTAATTACAGGTTGCAGGTTACAAGTTAAAAGCCACAAGTTACAAATGTACCATATTGAGTTACTGCCAAGATCAGAAAATGCTAGCCATAAATTAAAAACACAGAAAATCGTGTCAAGGCGTATCGGGTTAAGTCAAGTCGTGCTGTGGGCATCAAGATCTCAGAAAATAAAATCAGCAAGAGAAAAAAACTGAGGACCAAGGGGAACACCAAGGGTCTGGAAGGGAAGCCATGGCACAGGGTGTGCCAGGCAAGGGGCTCGGGCAAGCGGCGCCAAGAGATGCGCTCGGGAACGGTCGCAGCACACCAAGGGGCACGAGCGGGGTCAACAGGGACAACTGCGCACGGGGCATACAGGGGGCAAGGTAGCCAGGCGCGCAGGAGCGCAAGGCAGCAAGGCACGCAGGGCATGCACGGTCAGCAAGGCGTACAGGGACGCACGGGCCAGCAAGGCACGTAGGGGCGCGCTGGCCAGCGAGGCGCGCCGGGGCGCGCAGGCCAGCGAGACGCGCGGGGCCAGCGCTAAAGAGCGCGGCACAGGGGAGCAGACCGAGGCTAAACAGCGCGGCTGGGAAGGGGGTCTTCTTCTTCCTCAAGCTGAGAGGAAGAACTCCAATGGCCTCAAAACTTTGGAACTTCACAACTTGGTCCATAAAACGCGAAATCCGGAATTTCAAGAGTCTAACTTGTGTAAAATTCGATTCTCTACAGCATAGAAGCATCAAAACAAGCAAAAATCCAAGTTTGGTAGATCAAACTCAAGAAATTCCAAAAATGGTAAAAACTTAGATCTAGGAGAATCCAAGCTCCAAATCCAAAAATGTCAAATTCTAATATTGTTCCAATTCATCTAATTAAGCTATTAGGCAAATAAAATTTGGTCTTTATGTGGTGACAAGATGCACTTGCCTATGGGTGGGGTGCTGTGTGGAAGAAGGAAGAAGAAGGAGTTAGGAATTTAATGAGAAAAGTAATGAGGAGAGAGAATGTGTCACGATCCGTACCCGCTATAAGGGTACGTGTACGTGACAACTCCCAGCCCTCACCGAAAAAATGGCCTGGAACGCTGTAGATTTTCTACTCTAACAACAGTTTATATATATATCAAAAACCTGTCGCGAATATGGTCAACTCCGAACGGAGGACAAGCAATGAATATATATGAGTGCTCAATCACAACTCTAAGATGATAAAGTAAAGACTGAAAGATAAAGACAACAAGACGATAAAATATAACCTGTCAAGTCCAAACACAAATAATATACAAGTCCAGTCTCTAATACAATCCAAATGTAATACAGTCTCAAAAGTAACTGGAGACAAGGTCCAGTTCAAAAGACCTACTCTAACTAAGCAAGTGGTAAAGTCTTGTCAGGCGGAGCTAAGCCCTGCGGGACCAAGTCTAAGCCCACTACGTCATCCGGACCGTAGTAGGTACTGCAATCACCCTCATCAGCATCTGTAATATTTTGTCAACATATCCAGTCAGGATGGAACGAGTACATATATCTCATAACAGATCTCAAGATAGAATAAAAGCTATAAGACTGTAAATAGAGCATATACAATGAAATCATGGAGTGTACATAAATGTATCATGGCATGGTAAGCTGTAGAGCTAGAGCTAGAACAAGAAAGTAGAACTGAATCATGGCATGTACACAAGTCAAGATAAACTATATATATCCAATGTGTGTGAGTAGTAGTTTCAACTTGTGATCGGCTTGGGTACCTGTCGAGAACTGGCCTGGCAAGTCATAAGTGTGGTATATGACTCACACTGTTCAAGAATGTAAAGGAATATGATCACAGGCATACGCTACTACTCTCCCTACCCCAACTGGTAGAATAGATCCAAACAGGACACATCGCTGTACGGGATTCTAATAAGAAGGTCGTAAACCTTCTCTAGAATCAGTGACCATATATTGAGCAAGAGCTACAAGGGAGCTTGCACAATACATCCCAACCTAAGAAGGAGAAACATCTCTCGTCGGGATCCAAGAATACCAATCTGTGAGAACCATGTGTCAGGAATAAGCATATCAACACTAAGTACATAAATCATATCAGTTATCATAAATTAGGAATAAGTATCAGAGAATGTACTCGCCTGAAAGATGTAAAATATGTCAACCGGATCCACTGCAGTGTCTCGAGGACCTATAAAGAACAAGACGTATCAATACTAAGTTTAGGAAGTAAAGTTAAATCAAATCAAATCCTATCAAGTCATTCTAGGTCAAGACATGTCTAGATGGGTCAATCTTGGTCATGGAAGGACATTGGAAGTCAATCCGAATCAAACTAGGTCGAAAGTTGGCTTACCATTGACTTTTGGTCAATGGGTCAACTCTGGTCAACTCTAGGTTAACCCTAGGTCACTGGTGACTAATAGTTGACTTTTGGTCAACTGTCCAAGTTTAATGGAATTTGGGACTAAATTGGGTAAAGTGTTGACCCATAGTTGACTTTTGGTCTAAAAAGTCAACCGGGGTCAACCGGGGTCAAGACTAGGTCTAGGCGGCTATTTCTACTCATTACCAACCTCTACAACCTATATCCAAGTCCATCTTGGACTTAGAAACTCAAATCTTGGCCGTGGGCCAATATCCTATTTTACCCTTAAAAGGGTAAAATTCTAACTTAGGCAATTATCAAGTTAGCCTACCTACGCTTGATATTTTGACCCGCGCTTCCTAGGATAGTAAGATACTAACCTATACATACGTTACCTACCAAGATACCTAGGTAAAGTGGACATCCAGTCCATGATACGGCCCATTGCCGATATCTTAAATATTTTAAGATACGCAATGGTACGGCGCGATACCGGCGCCCTACGACCCCGATTTCAACTCGGGAGCCTACCCGCAAAATCTAATTCACGTATTCTAGGCCTACGCCAAGTTTCGTCGCATTCCGATACTCGGAGCTCGATTTCACTCTCTAACTCGATTTCCTCTAAAACCCTCTTCTAGCTCTTATTCTAATTCTTCTTCTTAACTCTTCTTCTAACTTCTTCTTCCTATTCCTCCTCTAATTCTTCTTCTAACTCCTTCTTCCTATTCTTCTTCTAATTTTTCTAACTTCTTCTATTTCTTGAACTTCTTAGTCTTCTTCTTATTCTTCCTCTTCTTCTTGTAACTTCTTCCTTTAATTCCTTCCTCTAACTCTTAACCATCTAATTTCTATCTATCTATCTATATATATATATATATATATATATATATATATATATATATATATATATATATATATATATATATATATATATATATGGGGGGGTTTATAGGGGTAAAATGGGACTAAAGGAGCTGGGGGGGATTTGCTGCCATTGCAGCTGCTGCTTTGCTGCTACTGCCTGCTGCTACTGCTGCAGCTGCTACTGCTGCATGCTAAGGCTGTATATATATATACACCTATCTATCTAACCATCTATATATATATATATATATATATATATATATATATATATATATATATATATATATATATATATATATATATATATATATAGATGGTTAGATAGATAGGTGTATATATATATATATATATATATATATATATATATATATATATATATATATATATATACACCTATCTATCTAACCATCTATATATATATATATATATATATATATATATATATATATATATATATATATATATATAGATGGTTATATATATATATATATATATATATATATATATATATATATATATAACCATCTATATATATATATATATATATATATATATATATATATAGTTATCTAGAGATCTATATATATATATATATATATATACATATATATATATATATATATATATATATATAGATGGTTAGATAGATAGGTGTGTATATATATATATATATATATATATATTTTTTTTTTTTTTTTTTTTTTTTTTTTTTTTTTTTTTTTTTTATGTGTCCGGGCATCCGCGCACTTAGCCCGTGGCAGTGCCACCCAGCCGGCTAGTGCGGGAGGGGGGGCTCGATCCCGGGTCTCCCCGCCGAGAGCCCCCCCCTCGTGTATATATATATATATATATATATATATATATATATATATATATATATATATATATATATATATATAGATCTATCTACACAAACACACACACTCATCTATATATATATACATACACTCACACACATATCCATATACATATAAATACATACACATATCTATCTATCTATATATATATATATATATATATATATATATATATATATATATATATACAAACACACACACACCCTCACACAACACAAACACGCACACTCTCACTACCACTCTCACATACCACCACCACCACTCTCATGACAACACCACCACCACTCTCATTCCTCTACACACACACACACAAATTTAAATATATATATAATACATGCACATATATATATATATATATATATATATATATATATATATATATATCATTCTATTTAGAAAACCCCTAATTAAAATCCTAACCTAATTTCTAGGGAATCCTACAAAGTTTGTGGGCAAAGTGTAGAGAATCTCCCCCTCTACAATAATTGTGAAGACAATAAATGAAAAAGAGTAATAAATGAAGAATTAATTACGTACCTAGGTTGGTTTTCTTGTAGGAAAGAAAAAGCTTGGGAAGAAGAAGGAGTTTAGAGAGAGAGAGAGTTTGACTTAGTGTAGAAGAAAAGGGGGGGGTTGCTTCTCATGGCCGACCATGTGGGGGGGGGGGGGGGGGGAGGGGGGGGGGGGTTATTGGGTTGTGGGTGTGGTCCAATAACCCTCCAACCCATTAAACTTAGGTTGGGTTGGTTCGGGTTTGGTTCGGTTTGTTTCGGTTTAAATTCTAAATACTAATCAAGCTCTAAAATGACTAACTAAACCATGGAAAATAGGGTTTACGGTTTCTAGCCTAATTAGGATAGTATGTGGGCCAAGCCCAGCTATTATGTGGGTCCCACTAGTGTCCAGGCTACCCGGGTCTCCAACTTAAGTCCAAATTGGATAAAATTCAAACCAACTCAAACAAATCCCTAAAAATCATATAAAATCAAAATAAAATTCCTAAAAAGTATAAAACTTGAAAATGACGAAAATACCCCTAAATCGAAAACTGGGGGTGACAGAATGGTTGGTGGAGATTTTAATGAGGGTGGGTTGTGGTGGAATGAGGGTGGAGTATAGGTTAAGGTGTTCCATTGGGTTTAAAATCAAACCAATCAAACTAAAATCGAGCCGAGCCGAAACCCATAATACGAGAAAACCCAAAATTTCGCAAGTCGAGAAAAAAATAAAATACATGCCAAAATCCAACTACGAGTATAAATACGAAATACGGGAAATGAGGGTGACAATATCAAAGCTTGGTTGGGATTCTGGAGAAGAAGATGAGGAGAGTTGAGTTGAGTTTATGAAGAATATGAGGATTACTTGAGATTATATAGAGGGGAGGTAGCCCACTGTTTTGAAAAAATAGCGGCAACTCCCACCCACTGAATTGGAAACAATAGGCAGCCTCCCCCCCCCCAAACAATGGGCAGCCTCACAAAACAATGGGCAGCCTCTCCCACAAAAAAACAGAAGAATGAAAAAGCAGAAGAAGAAAGAAAGAAAAGAAGAATGGAAAGTAGGCGTTGGAGCTCCCCCCCAAACCGCCAACTCATTTGGAGGCCTCCCCCCCTCCAAGCCTCCAATTGAGTTGGAGTCTCCATATGGAGACTCCAATTCACTTGGAGTTGTGTTCTTGACTTTGCAATTTTGCAAAAATCGTACCGTTCGGTGCAAATACCTATAATTTTATCCCTTGGGATGAAATTTTCTGTACTTCTTTTTTACATACAAATTTTTCTATTTTCATAATTGTAATTCTTCTTATTTTGAACTACATAAACTCATCATGATCAATTTTTAGTATACGGTTCGCTCCTCCCGGTCAAGTGTCAATACACTCTTTTTCAATCTCAAGAGGAATCTCCAACATTTTTTTTTCTGTCCCATTATATTAACTAAACTTATTATACCTATTTTATAATGTAAGGTTCAAAATTTGTATAATTTTATTGGCATTAAGCCCTTCATGCAATATCATTACTATATCGTTTACTATGTTGTTTAAAGGAAAGAGGTTATTATAATCATTAATCATATTAAGCCGAGCTCGAATGACTCTTGTGGTTACCTTGAAGAGGCATAAGATCCTGACTTGATGGCGGAAAATTAATGGATCGAGCCAAGGGGTGTATTATTCCTTCCATTTTCACTTTTTTAGAAATGATGGGAATTAGGGACAATGGGTCCAAAATGTATGCAATGCAGCGTACAAAAAGTCTCGTACGTGTCGTCTGACATCTAAAAAAAAATTATATTAATGGTTTTGTTATTTCATAGGAAACTTGTAATTTATTTTTTATAAATTGCTACAACTTGGACAATTACACACAATACTTGCTACAACTAGTTTTACTAGTACACATCACTTTTTAAAAAAGAATAGACTAATTATTTCTTATGGTTCATTAAATTGAACTCGAGAACAACGAGCCTTAGTTAGCATTTGATTTGATTTTGTGAGTTTACATAGGGTGAAAATTGAACAAGACTAGGCTTACTCGACTCGACTTTCATAACGAACCAAAGAAGCCGCGCATTACCAACCTCTACTTAGCAAAGACTTGAGAATATATTAAATTAGATGAGGGTAAAGTGCAAAAAATACAAAAAAAATCCTACTTAGATGAGCCATTTTGCAAAAAAAAAAAAAAACCTAGTTAAAAAAAACCTCTTAAATTTTACACGCAAACAACCATTAACGGACGTCAAATTAGATATGAAATGACGATTATACCCATCTAAAATCTAAGAATAAAGTGCAAAAATTCCTTGTTAGTTTAGTTTAGGTTTTTTTTTTTTTGGCGGGAGATTGAGGAAGACAATTAGATTTTGGATGAGTACTACTATATTTATTTGTATACATTAATTTGTTATTATCTATATTTATTTGTATATTAATATATTTAACTGTCATATTCTCTCTTTAACCGCCATAAAATATTCGGGAACATCCGATAAAAAATTGCCATTAAACCCAAAATTAATTATATACAAATTAATTAGGGGTATTTTGGATATATCAATTTTTTTTTTTTTAAATTCGCCTCTAAGGTTCATTGGAACTGAAAGTAGGCGGAAGGGAGTCATTTGATCCAAATATCAAACCATTTATTGTCAAATTGAGCAAAAAAATCTATGAGGTCTTATTTTGCTAATGAGACAAATCTAAGGAGGGATTTTTTGTACTTCACCCGACTAGATGACACCACTATACTTGGCTCAAGTTATGTTTTTTTTTTACGTGACTCCTTATATAGTCCAAAATTGAAAATTATTGATGCTAGTTTTGATATAGAAGATGTTTGGTTGCACGTAATTGTAACAAAAAGTGTGAAAGTGAGAAAAATAGAATTTGCATATGAGACACGTAGGAATAAGTTTTGATTTTCAAAATTTTATTTGACTGATTGTACTAAAAGTGGAAAAAAAAGTAGTTAAATTGTTTTGGATGGTTGAAAATGGAGAAAAAGATGATCAGTTTGGTTGTTTGATTGATGAAAGTGGGAAAAAAAGTTCGGTTGTTTGGATGGTTATTCAAAGCGGAGGTTGATTTTTCCCAAAATTTTCGCATACAAATAGTATTGCAATATAAAATTTATCAAATAGTTACTGTTTAGTTTAATTGGCATATAATTACTGAATGTAAATTTCCTAAAATAAAAACGACAAATTTCTAAGTGAAAATTTGTATTCAAGGCAAATTTTATTGACAAATATTGTATAATTTTCCAAAATTTAATTCGCTCCAATATTTTGTTACACATTTTTAGTTTACTCCAAAATTTAATTTACTGATAAAAAAAATTATTTTTCAACTTTCGTGCAACCAAACGTCCGAACTCTCCTTCTTCCTCCCCCACTTTCTCCAATTTTTCTTCCAGGTGAAAAGTGACATTTTTTAACCAACATAAAACTGCAAAGTGTCAAAAAAAAAATAAATCACTTTCTTGCTCTTGCAACCAAACGTCCGAACTCGATCGAGTTAGAACTTTCCCCACATAGGATAGAAATTGAAATAGAAATTATTATTGGGAGAAATTTTTTCGGAGAAAAAAAAATCTAACATGGGAGATAGAAACCCCCGAAGATTATGTGTAATTGTAATTGCAAACTCAACCTCGATTCATAATTGGAATAGAAATCACCGTTGGAAGAAGTACAACCTGGAGCAAGATTTCACAGACGAGCTCGACCTCTGTTCCTAATTGAAAACTTGAGCTCGACTGATAATTGCAAGCTCAAACTCGCGACTTGACTCACAACCTGAAGTCATAAACAAGTTTTTTTTTTTGGAGATGTTTGACGATACGCACAAGAGATGTTTGGAGATGTTTGACGATACGCACAAGACTTTGTGCACGTTGTATTGCTTGCCTGTTGGGTTCACTGTCCTTAACTCTCCCACCAAATAAATGGAAGAAATAATATGCTCTTGTGGCTCGATCCACCGATATTTTGCCATTCAACCAGAGTCTTATATCTCTCCTCGGTAACCACAAGAGCAATGGGTAAGTCATAAATAAGTTAAGCTTGAACGCGCCAAGCCCGACTCGGATCGGATCGGCTCGGCTCGTCTCGATCGCAGCTCACCGTTTATATAGGCAGAAGTTACAGTAACGCCATGTTCTTTTCATCTCAAACTTAGGGTTAGGGTTCCGCCGCACTCAACCGATCTCTCTCTCTCTCTATCTCTCTCGCTTATATTCGAGTGCGCGCGTCTGCTGTTCGAGAGCAGAGGCGCCGACTAAATCTCTTCCGCAGCAACCATGGCGCAGTTCGCGAAGCCGGAGAACGCTCTGAAGCGCGCCGAGGGTCCGTATTTCTCATCCACCTCCTTCCTTCGAAATAAGTTATATTCTCGTTCGCGATCGGCAAATTCGTGATGTGGCTTTTCCTAGTTTATTAGCCAAAATTATGGCTTGGATTGTTTGTTTCGATTCCATCGGCTCCAGATTTGGGAAACGATATCGACCAATTTTGATTGATGGACATCACATGGAAAATTTGACGACACGACACGACACCACGACACGGATACTGCACCTAATTTGGTGTGTCCTAGAGTATTTTGGAGTGTCCGGTGGTTATGTCCAATAAGGTGCGGACACGGATTTTTTGTTTTGTTTTGTTTGAGAGGTGCAAAAATATCGTAGGCACACAAGAAAACTAGGGAGGGGAGGGGCAAAAATACCTCGACTTAGATGTTTAAGGGGGCATTCAATAATCTACAAAGATACAGAAAAGACAATTGCAAGTAAGGGTGGGTTTGCCCCTGTGTCCAATTCGTATCTGATACGTGTGACACAAAACGGTCCAGTTTTTTGGTGTGCCCGTGCTTCCTAGCTTTCGACTCTTACATATGAATGGGTGAATGGTATATTTACTGCATCTTTCTTTTAGATATAATTTTTTTTTTCTTCCGTTGCATGGATTGGATTCAGAACTGATAAATGTGGGGCAGAAGCAAGCGGCGCTACAAGCGCTCCACGATCTCATCACTTCGAAGAGATACAGGGCGTGGCAGAAGACCCTGGAAAGGATAATGTTCAAATACATGGAGCTGTGCGTCGACATGCGAAGAGGAAGGTTTGCCAAGGACGGGCTCATCCAGTACAGGATCGTGTGCCAGCAGGTGAATGTGAGCTCGCTGGAAGAAGTCATCAAGCATTTCATGCAGCTCTCCACCGAGAAGGCTGAGCAGGCTCGGAGCCAGTCCGAGGCTCTGGAAGACGCTCTCGACGTGGAGGATCTCGAAGCCGATAAGAGGCCCGAGGACCTGATGTTGAGCTACGTGAGTGGGGAGAAAGGAAAAGACAGAAGTGATAGGGAGCTCGTGACTCCCTGGTTCAAATTCCTCTGGGAAACGTACAGGACGGTCCTTGAAATCCTGAGAAACAATTCTAAACTGGAAGCACTATACGCAGTAAGCTTATTTTACTATTCTTTGAGGGAATACAATTAGGGTTCATTTTATTTTCCGTGTCAACTTATTTAATTAAGATCTAGTGCATTGTCTGAAGGATGGTATATTCATTGCATTTTTACTTGCTATCTTACTTTACGATTGTCTTCTTCAGTCTAGAATATTTAAAATCATGTCTATCTGTTTTAAGATATGTTTGTTTGAGCAAAATATTGTTTGAAGTTGTTGTTGTTATCATTATCATCATCAACATCCAACCTTTCTCCCATTAGAACGTGGTTGGGTATGGAGCATGAAATATATATAAAAGAACAAATGAAGTTTTATTGACTGCCTCTCAGCCGAATCCCGATCTCAACTGTCTTTCCTGCTGACACATTCATTGCCAAGTAGCTACAAGCAAGAGGGTGTCTTACCATAAAACTTATATGGCTAGCGGGAAAATAGGTAAATTTACCCTAGTTTCAGAATGTGTATATTTTATTCTTTATGTATAAATATATGAATCTGCAATGTTAAGCCACAAACCTTTGTTGCAAAAGGCAACTACATAGTGAATGTCATGTCTGCCACGAACTGCATCTTTTTGGTGTAGATGACATAGTTGTTTCATCCTCCTGCTGTCTTGGAAACAACATTACAGTAGAAAAACACAGTGGGTTTTATTTGTTTATTCTCCTACCATTTTTTTCCGTCATTATTAAAATTCTCAGTTTTCCACTTCTATGTATTCCTGTTGCAGTTGCTTTAATTATGTAATTCTATACCACATCTTTGATTCTTTACTTCTGTTGTATTGATGAAAATTCTTAGCAATGCTCTCTTGGTATTACCTTTGTTATTTATTGATAGCCTTGCTAATTTATTCGGACCATCTTATTAAGGGGAAATGTCAAGAGATATATCCAATCAACTGAATTCTAGTTGCTTTCTCATGCCCTTTTTAAAATATATTTCACTTCTAATTTGCAGATGACAGCTCATCGTGCATTCCAATTCTGTAAGCAATATAAAAGAACCACTGAGTTTCGTAGGTTATGTGAGATTATAAGAAACCATCTGGCCAACTTGAACAAATACCGGGATCAGAGAGATAGGCCTGATCTAACAGCTCCTGAAAGCTTGCAGCTCTACTTAGATACAAGAGTTGAACAGCTGAAAATAGCAACTGATCTTGAACTATGGCAGGTCTGTCATGTTGTGCTTGCATCTTCATATGCATCTCTGATGGTAAATTTACTCTTTTATTGATCTTTCTCGATAATTTTTCCAGGAAGCCTTCCGTTCTGTGGAGGATATTCATGGTTTGATGAGCATGGTAAAGAGAAGCCCAAAGCCTTCTCTGATGGTTGTATATTATGCCAAGTTGACAGAGATATTTTGGGTTGCGGATAGTCATCTTTACCATGCATATGCATGGTTGAAACTCTTCACTTTGCAGAAGAGCTACAATAAGAACTTAACTCAAAAGGATTTGCAATTGATAGCATCATCTGTTCTATTAGCTGCACTCTCAGTTACCCCGTATGACCATAAGCATGGGGCATCTCATTTGGAGCTTGAAAACGAAAAAGAGCGCAACTTACGGATGTCTAGTCTTATTGGGTTTATTCTTGAACCTAAAAAAGAGAGCAGAGAAGTGGTAAGTTCTTCAGAATTGGTACGCCATATTGTATGTTAATGGAGTTTGATTGTTCTGATTTGTGATTTTATTTTGCAGCTTTCACGATCATCGCTCCTCTCAGAACTGGTACGATAAAAAGCTCCCCTCTGTTCAACAGTGCAATCACCTATCTTCCATTAACTTTTGTTGTTTAACATGTGTTTTCTATACATTTTAATTGCATCTTGGATCTTTTTTCGTCTTATAATCTTTACAATAAAGCATATACATCTATTAGGAGTAACAGGAAAAATTGAGAAGTTGCTGGGACTAGGGGAAGCCAAAACAAACGTGCACTTCAGATATAAGAAAGATTTAGTGGTTGCTTATATTACAAATAAGATGCCCTTAGTAAGTTAATAGTGCTACACGGATGGATAACTACCCAATCACAAAAACGTGGGGCATAGGTCTTTTGCCAGAGTGGTCCATAACAGTTACATTTTTAGCTGAATTTAGTGATCAAATTATTGTCACTCGTCAACTTCTTAGTTATCTTTGTTGTAGTCTTTGTCGAGTGATCCCACAGGACCCGGCCCGCAATTTAAGTTAAAAGGAGGGGTCGGGTTAGGGTGGTGATCGGGTTTGAGTTGGGTCGATTTTGGGTTGACCTGTTAAGCCTCAAACCAACGCGACCTGTTTATGTCCAACCCGTGAAGCCTAAACTCAAACACGACCCTTGAATAAACGGGTCAACCCTACCCGACCCATAGCCATTTATACCTAAATTTATTTTTTTGGGTCTGGAGACAACAATAAACGATCAGTGAGTCATAACGCTCAGATGTACAAGGTTCTTCAAAAAAAGGAGAAATTAACTTACATTGGAAACTCTATTCCACATCTATAGAGTCTATAGACCCAACATTGAGCATCAACACCAGCAAAAGAAAAAAAAAAATCAGAAATCAGAACTCAGAATAAAGAAAGAGAAGAAAAAAGAAAGAAGAGGATGAGACATCATTGAAATTGAAGATCATAAAAGGAACAAACAAAGCAAAATCAGAGAAGAAGCAAGAAGTGGATGATAAAGGGAAAAACCCTCATAATATCTGAAAAATGGAAGAAGAAGAAAGGAGGATGCGAGTGAGGGCACATAGGATGGGGAGCGGTGTGGGTACTGCGGAAGGAGGCTGTGATGAGTGGTTGTTGCTCTGTTTGTGAATTAGTGTTATTTTTTTTGTCCCTTTTTATTAGATGGGTCGAATCCGGTTCGACGGGTCAGCACACTAGATCGGGACCCGAACCGACCTGCTTATTAAACGGGTTGTCCGGGTCAACCTTTTTATGACCTAACCCGTTTAGCCTTGACCCAAACTAGGCAGATTGGCGGGTGGTGTTGGCTGGTCAGACCCAAGTAGCCACCCTTAGGTTAGGGTCTTTTACATTTTATCCTCAGTTTCCCTCTCATGATTTCTTCTCCCTCATGACCTTCCCGCTTCTGGTGCCGGTGCACGCTCATATTGGGAGGAGTTATTGATGCGTCATCTAGCATGCTGTGTTTTAATTTTTGAAGGTTGCAGTGTTGTTTTGTCCACATTGCATCTTGTTGTGTCGCTATGTCGGTACGAGTTACGACATAGGTTGTGAGGCTATGAGTCATGGATAGGTGGATATTTTTTATATATATTATACATGTATGTCTTTGTAGAACTAGGATATGGATGGAATTTATTTGAAGTTATATGCGCATAAACAGGTATAAAGTGAGTGTGTGTGTGTGTGTATGAGTGATCTAGAACCACCCGGGTGGTTTTATATTATTGAACCACCACCCTATGTTATATAACTTGGATTTGAATTGGGTGGGTGAGATTAAAAGGTGGTGGGGCCTGCACTTTTTAATCTCACTATTTCAATTCAAATCCAAGTGATGTAACATAGGGTGATTCCATAATATGAAACCACCCGTGCATTTCAGTATATATATATATATATATATATATATATATATATATATATATATATATATATATATATATATATATATATATATATATATATATATATATATAAGGGACGCTGCGTACATGCTGACCCTCCCTAGACCCTGCATAAGTGGGAGCCTCGTGGCTTTGGGGCGTGCCTTGACTTTTTTTTGTAATAGTATGAAAATACCATGAGAACTCTATTTTAATGTAGAGAAGTGGAGACAGATCAAATAGTAGTTTTCGCCTAAATCCAAGAAGAAAGAGAGGAAGTGGAATTGAGAAGTATAGACAATGTTCACATTTCACTTTCTCATTCCATATCGCTACCCACACGGTTGAAGCAATGGAAAGTGCCTCCACTTCCCATCCAATCCTCGTTTTCCTTACATTTCTTGCTATCCAAACAGCCCCTAATAATCTTGTGGTTTGAAGATCTCTTACTGCTTTGCCAAATAACTACAAAATGAAACTTCTTTGAGTAATAGAAAGAAAAAGCATTTTATAGTTGGATTAGAAATATTCAAAAGAAACAAATTTTGTTTAGTTATAACTTATAGATTATTTAAGAGCCATCGTAACTGATCATATGGTGCTGGCTATCCACTAAAATAATCTCTCAACTACTTTGGTAGGTGCTAACAAACTTCTTTAAGGAACTATGGTTCCTAGATATATATTGTCTTGGTACACTTCGGATCCTCTGGAGAGATTTGACTCCAAATGCTTCTGATGAAAAATAAGAGGATACCCAGAAATTAATTTCTTTTCTCTTCTCTTGATTATCCTTTAAGTGGGACAAAAATTAATGGTTTAGAATAGTCAGTTGAACACTCACTCTCAAAGACACATTGACTAATCAGACCATGGATTATATAAGAGGCAAAATAAATCAAATATCCAATATTTTAACTTTCAAATAGTTTTTGGTTGCCTAAAGGGCCCTTAAGGTAGGGAAATGTCTTAAGATTCTCTGCTTATAGTCAATGGGCCACTCACTAAATGATCATTGTGATCTCCATGTTTTATAACATGTGGATTATAAATCATTCAGTTTTTGAAGGTTCTATCATATGGTTAGTTGAGTTCACCACCATATTGGTACCTATCTGTGATCTGGTAACACATGTTCTGGAACATGATATGCCGGCAAACATGGAATTCTACTTTCATCAAGCTTATACTTGGGTTTCCTGCCAAAATTTCAAAGGGAATAGCTAGTTTTTTTTGGTTAATTTTCCTTAGAAGTTTTAGAAGTTTCTAGTCTAAAGACTAAGCTACTCTTTTGAAAAGACATTTCTATGATTGCTGGAACTTCTGAATCTTTATTGAAGTAATATTATTGTGTACTTGTTTAACTTTTGAATCGTAGATGTACATTATATAATATTACATACTTGTTTCTTAAAAATGTTCCACGTTCTGGATGAATATATTGCATTCTGAAGAAGCCTACCGGAACCCCTGTGTACTGCGCACTCCCTTTTTCGTTCCACAATGCAGGTGACCATGTTCTATAGGATGAGTCAAGTAGTCTTATTTGTCTATTCTTTGAAAACCATTCAAAAGTTATTCACTTGTACCATGACATAGAAATCTTCTTCAAATCCCACATGTTCTAGAGCATGCAGATCATGGTGAGGTGTACAATTCATCCAAGTGGCGTCTCTTAGTGACTACAATCCAGAACCTTACCTAGCTTATATATATATATATATATATATATATATATATATATATATATATATATTTATATATATATTGGAATGGGACAAAGTCCCGGGTAAATGTGGCGACCGCCCCCACTAGGGCTCGATCCCATGATCACTCGGGCTGCATACCTCACCAATATATATATATATATATATATATATATATATATATATATATATATATATCGAGCCGGTACACTTGGTGCTCTAACTATTCTTTTTCTTTTTAGGTGCATTGCAAATAAAATACCTCGTCCCTTCTCAATATTTTGTAGCAAGGGATATATAGAGTAGAAAACCTTGATTGTAATGTACTAAAAGACGCAGTCCATGTGGCGGGTCATACCGATTCCGTAGTAAGGGCAGGACCTGGGCTAACCCCTACCACCATAGGCTATGCCAATCCGCTCAAACCTTGATTGTAATGTACTAAAAGACGCAGTCCATGTGGCGGGTCATACCGATTCCGTAGTAAGGGCAGGACCTGGGCTAACCCCTACCACCATAGGCTATGCCAATCCGCTCTTTGGCTGTTGTGCTTGAATCGGCTGTTACAGAATCTGCTTCAACTGTCTCCTATTTTGACTTGTTTCGGACCCGGATATTGATTCGATTCTCTTTCTTTGATACTTTTGTTGGACTAAGGAGATGAAATCCCTGCTACTATTAAATTAATGTTGGCCTTGCGCACTAGCTATGCAATTCCGATGCCCTATATGAAACCTCCTCTATTAACAATGGTCAGTTCCTTTAGCACAACTTATTTGTGCAATTTCTCATTTGCTTCTGAAAACAACACTTAATTCAATAGAAAATAGAAACGAGCTAGCTGGGAACTACTACATTTTCTCTTCTGTACCACATTAGTGAGATATGTCCATCAAAGAGAATCCAAGACAAGCGGTTAGGCCTCAAATCCATGTACTAGATGTCAGTGCCACAAGCAAGGGAGATTGCGAAAAAGCCAAAGCACATTACAAAGCCTTCAACATGAGGCTATCCAGCATGTTCCGATAAGCACTTGGTCTTTCATATCAAAACTTGGAAATGTATACTACAAGCTACAAAGTATCCTGTTTTTCCTTGGATCTTAGCAGATTACTGATCTAAGATGTTGGATCTAGGTGATCCTTCTTCATACAGGGACCTTTCTAAGCAAGTTGGTGCATTAAATCTTGACTGACTAGAAAAGTTCCAAGAGAGGTATTCTAGCTTCGAAGACCCAGTCATCCCCAAGTTCCATAATGGCTCATACTATTCTAGTGCAGGAACAATTTCGCATATACATAGGTGCTAGTGCTCGAGTTCAATGAATCTCCTTTAGAAGTGATGCCAGTTATGAATATATGAAAAAGTAACACTTATGTGTGGCCGCCTTGCCTCTTTTACCTTGAGGAAGACAGGAAGCAAAGACAACTAATTGGAGGTGTTGATGTCTACAAGCGTCAGTAGGCAAACTACTTGTATTTGTGTAACTTAAATTTTGTGTTCTTGAACTTATATATACTTTTTTTGGGCTTGTAAACTTAATTTTTGTTGAATTTAAATATTGTTGTTGAACTTATAATATCAATTGGAATGTGGTTTAGTTGAATATATATATATAGAGAGAGAGAGAGAGAGAGAGAGAGAGAGAGAGAGAGAGAGAGAGAGAGAGAGAGAGAGAGTCGAAGGAAAACACTATATCTACATGCTAGCTAGTAAGCTGAGTCATTAAGACACCTTGTATCTATATTTGCTTTGCGATTAATGATTCAAAGAAAAGTTGCTTTCTTTGGCCAAAAGTAATGTGCTTGTATCATGTCGAGGGTCTTTGGAATAAAAGTTTTTTTAATTTTGGTTTACTGATAGATTTGTCATCAGAGGTTTTAGGTTGGTTCCAGTGTCTGATGTACTGTTTTAAAAATCGGCCGTCTAGACGGTGCCTGGTGCGTGCCCGATGCCTTCCTAGACGCCCGCATTGTGCCCCCAACGCCCGACTATGCATGTCTTTGGGTTTTATGGACAACTGTTGCAATTTTCAGCAGATTATTTTTAAACCGCCTAGATCTAGGCGGTGGGCTAGGCGCCCGGTGGTCGCCCTACTAGCGCCTTTTTACAACCTTGGTCTAATGGAAAAGAAAAGAAATGTTTCATGGCTTACTTTGACCTCAACTTATTGGTTTGTGCTTACGAAAAGGCAAGCTTGTAATAACTACTGTGTACCACTTTTTTTTGCTAAGAGCTGATCTCTTTGAAAATTTGTGAAGTCTTTTCTCTTATATTAACCAAAACATAGAATCCATTGTATTTAGCAAGTATTCGATCTTCAATACTATTATTAGTTCTCCATTTTCTACACACAAAATCTTATAATACTAAGATCTTGTGGAAGTTGCAGGCCAAAGCCACAATTATCTACCCTATGGTGGGAGGTGAGTAAACACCTCTTTTTACGTTTAGTGATTTTAGAACACTTATACTGCTGTGCAACCTAGAATCTATAGATCAAGTGTGCATGATCTAGTTCAGTGTGACTGCAAGCAGTGTTATTAATTAATTATTAGCATCTATACATCTTCGACGTTAGTCTATCTCTCTGATTACTTGTGCAGCACCTGTACTAACTGAATTGCAGACTATGTTTTTGTCACTTATGGACCATCTTTTGTGCTACAGACATTGAAGGGAGTAATGACGTGTGTCTTTCAAGAAGTGAAGGACCTCTGTAATCTCCTGGAACATGAGTTTCTCCCCCTAGATCTTGCTTCAAAAGTGCAGCCTTTGCTTGCCAAGATAACCAAGCTTGGGGGTAAACTATCCTCTGCCTCATCTGTTCCAGAAGTGCAACTATCACAATATGTTCCTGCATTGGAAAAGCTTACCACTTTTAGAGTACTACAACAGGTTTGTTCTTGTTCTAATGTTGGTTTCTTCATTCTCCCTAGAAAAGTATCCTTTTCAAAATGGGCTTACAAAATACTTGCTAAATACAATAGACCTGTCCCTTTTTTATTCAGGGTTCTTAATTGCGCACATGTCATGTGTACCGAGATTCGCCACATATTAGTGCCATGCATGTAACTATTGTGTTTAGAGTAGTATGCTCAAGTACTATCATTACATGCTTTAAGAATTTGTGCTGCCAGTTGATTTTCTTATTGTTTTTAAGATTGAGAGTGCATTCCTTGGTTTGCAACTTTGTTGCTATTCGCCCATGCCAAACTAAATATTTGGAGAGCTGTGGGTTACAGTCGGTTGAAACAACTGATGAAATTTAGTCCTACGTGACCAATAGTAATGGAGTTACAAACGAGATGCATGCAGCCTAGCATTTCTCCTTTTAAAAAAATCACTTGAACTTTAATACTCTCTGAAGCTTATCAAGTAAAAGAACTGTATTGCCAGTATGCAGAATATTCTTAAGATATGTTTTAATTCCATTGGGAACTTATTTGTGTTTTAATACCATTGAGAAGTTATTTGTTAGAGTGTTATTTTTTGGGGTTTACATTATATGCTTCTCATTATTTGAATGATAGCAGATTCCATTTGATGGAGAACAAGCACCCTTGGATAGTGTAGCAACACGTGTTGGTTTAATATAATAATCAAACTGGGGATTCATAGGGGTTCGTAATATATGTTATTATGGTTTGCTTCTGGTTTTTCAGGTCTCCCAGGTCTATCAATCAATGAAAATTGAGAGGCTGTCCAAGATGATACCTTTTTTCGACTTCTCATTTGTGGAAAAGATTTCAGTAGATGCAGTCAAGTATAGTTTCATTGCTATGAAAGTAGATCATCTTCAGGGTGCTGTTTTTTTCGGTAATGAGGTATGTGCCTACCAACATTGTCTTTCTAACTTAATCTTTACTCTATTTTATTCATTTTTTTCACACATTTGAATGGATCTTATCCTGGATATATAATTATGAATAGACATGGCTCAAAATGAGTTTGTCTGAACTTTTATCTTCTGATTATTTTTTGATTGTGTTTAGTGAAGGATAATTTGCAGTTATATAATTATTCTCTAGCTCTTGGACCCATGACCTAAATCTTGAGTGATGCAGTCTTTTAGTCCAATATGTAATCTTTCAAATGACATGTTGCACACAAGCACATATCCACTATATCAAATTTGTCCATAGCACGTAAAGTTGGTTTAGGCTTCTACTTCATAGAATATATATTTTATCCCATTATATTAGGTATATATGGGTTTGATTCTATACTTAAGGAATCTTGTTTTGAAATTTGTATGATATTGTGCCAATTGGGCTAGACATTGATTAGCGGGTGTTTTTGACTTTTTTCCTTTTGTTATGGGAAATCCTTTTACCCATTGTTGTGCTTTTACGTTATGATGATATATGTATTGGAGCTGGGGGGCTGCTACAAGTTGTTTTGATAGTCTGAGCACAGAATAGGAAATCTTCTATGCAGTAAAATCTTTATTATAATGTGTATTTGCATATTTGTAGTGAACTAATGATAGTCAAATAGGATCTAATTGTTCCTAGGAAAACTGTTAGTTAGGTATACTGATTTGATATCCCAATATTCTGTCCATATCATTCTAGAAAACATATTTGCACAGACACTGTTGCATCAACGACATTTATCTATTCTTATTACTTTATTGGTACATTCCAGTGTTTCATGAATACAACGATCAATTGGATTACAGGTAACATCAGTATAAGCTATTATTACAAGTTGGATCTGTACAATTATGTCATGTATGAAAATTTTATATAAGAATAATTGTACCTATCAATCACATAATGAATTGATGATGTGAAGGTGGCATCAAATTTGTTTGATACGTAAGCTCTTACTTAGAGGTTAAGGAGTTCCACCTTTTTTTTCGAACTTTGCAAATTATTCTCAGGTGCAGTTTGCAAATATCTTAGAATATGAAAAAAAAAAGTGTAATTAGCACCATTTCTATTACCTCAAGTAAAACTTCAAATGTAACCAATAGCTTCTTAAGAATCAGCAATCTGCAAATGGATGTAATGTATTTATCATATTGTTGAACGTGCTGTATGTTCCTTGTATTGTAAGATAGTACTGGCATGGGATACATGCCAAAGATACGTATTGGCTTCCATAAAAGTGTAAGCTATACGTAGCCAGCGGCAGACCCACCATAGGGCACGGGGGGTGGGGGAGGAGTGGTTGCTCCCCCCTTGAGTTTTCGATTTCCTTCTATACAGTATTATTATTTACCCTTTTTGTTAATAAAATAGCAACCAAATACTAGCTTAGTTTGAGTTCAAATCCCATTATCCACATCATGGCTTTATAATTATTTTTGTAATAAATTCTATATAATACTACCTTAATTTTTAAGCACTTAAAATTTTAAGCTATTGTATTTTCACCCCCTTAAATTTTAAGTTGACGTATCTTCAACCCACCACCACACACAACAGCAACACAGGTTTGTGAAAAAGCTACTACTATGTAGTTTCTGTAAGTGTCAAACTAGATGAATATAATTTTTTGTTGATAGAGTATTCGCCATTGAAAAGCAATTAGAAGCATAAAAATGGTCTTCGAGTCTTCTTAAAGATGATACTGGGATTATCTTCCCTGTTTTTCCCAGTAATCTTAAGTGCGTCCATCTTAGACCAGGTTTTGAATTGCTTCTGCTTTTCAAAAAGTAGAAGCAGAAGTATCCTTTTAAAGCAGCAGCATCCCTACTCTAGAAAACTGCTCAAAATGAGCTAGCTATCAAATGAATAAGCACAAGTAGATGTTACAAACCATTTTGCTGCTGCTTTCTTTTAAAAAAGCAATTCCAAACCCAGGCATGGATGTATTGATTGGAGCAATTCAACAAAAGTCAAATGTGAAATTAAATGCTCGGAATATTGTAAGAATCGATACTATCCATCCATCCATTCATTTAACAAAGAGTTAATAGATAGTTTGGGCTTAAATCTCACATACTTTCACGTAAGTACCCTGAATCTTGTTATTTGTGTAAAAGTCCCCCAAATTACTAACGAGGGGAATCCGTTAACTTGAACATCAACTAGTTTATTTGATACTTCTGCCCTGTTTTGTTCAGATTAACTTAATGGATGAGAGAAGGGATAGATGACGATACTGTTGTATGCTAAAACATAATTTTTTTCATCCTCAGGCTTGTTCAGATTAATTTTTAAAAATCAGGTTATGGATATTGATATGCTGTTTATTTGGGTTTCCAGGATATTGAATCTGATAGGCTCTCTGATCATCTTACTGTTCTTGCCGATTCTCTTAACAAAGCAAGGAGCCTGATCCATCCACCAAAGAGGCAATGCAAACTTGGTGATAGCTTATATGGGTTAGCAGACATTGTGGATAAGGAACACAAGAGGCTTCTTGCACGGAAGTCCATTATTGAAAAGCGCAAGGAAGAATATGAACGCCAGATGCTGGAAATGGTAATTGATATATTTTTCATCTATTTCTTCTTCTTCGATGATTCATCCCCGTGAGTTAGAATTGAATTTGATGATAATTTAAATGAAAGGAGCGGGAGGAAGAATCAAAGAGGTTAAAACTTCAGAAAATAAGTGAAGAGGCTGAACAAAAGCGACTAGCTAGTGAATCCATCAGAAGGGAGGAGCAGAGGATCCGCCGTGAAATTGAGGAGAGAGAGCTTCAAGAAGCTCAGGCTTTACTGATGGAAACACATAAACGTACTAATAAGAAGGGGAAGAAACCTTTGCTAGAGGGGGTAAGATATACTCAAAGTTTTTTGCCTTTCATGTTTTTTCTCTATCCAAGTATGTAGAAGTTGATTCCCTTGCTGAGTGTGTTAAAGTTAATAATCCAAATGTGAGATAGAAAATTGATCTTCTATTAGGTCACTTCATCTCATTGCACCTTCCTTTTTTACTTGTGTTGCATCTAGTGCAATATGTGTACATCTCTTGAGGTTCAGCAGTGCCACAATTCATTTTCTGTAAATAAATTTGGTCATGAGTGATGTATTTCGTATGATATTTACCATAATATATACATTTTACTTCACTTTAGGGCCTTCTTGTTTATTGTGAATTGAACTCCAGGTATTGGACCCATTATTCAGGAATGGTTTTTGTTCCCATTATTCAAGAATTCTGAATTTACTCTGAACCTCAGTTCCCCACTTGTATACAAAACACGAGGAATCGGAAACTCATTTGAGTGGCATGTGAGAGAGGTCACTTTGTACATCTCAGATATATTTTTGGGGTTAATTTGCAACTAAATGCTATGAAAGTTCACATTTTTGCAAATTTCCACCATGAACTTCCAAATTTTCAAGTTAATACCATGAACTATTGCTTATTAGCTGTATTAATGTGCAAAATAAGTGATACTTCTTGGTATTAACTTGCACAAAATAAATGATACTTTATGGTATTAACTTGTGAAATATAAACGATAGTTCATGACTTCATGTTATTAACTTGCAAAATTGACTCTAATATTAATGTGCAAATAAGCGATAGTTCATGGTAACTAGCAAAATAAAGGATAGTTTATGGTATTAACTTGCAGAATATAAATGATATTTCATGTTATTAACTTGCAAAATTGGAAATACGTGGTAGCAAGTTACTAGTTTGGAAGTTCATTGTAGCAATTTGCAAATGTGTGATAATTCCTGGTATTTAGTTGCAAGTTGGCCTATATCCAGTAGAATTTTTTCACCCATCAATCTTGGGGAAGTGATTTGACCTTAAGATTACAAGGTAATTTGCCTTTACAAATCAAGGAAACTAAATGTTCGAAAGAAACTTGGCTTAGATTTCTAGGAAGAAAACTACCACAGAGAACTGGAATTGCAAATCTATGGTTCATAATTTCATGAAACCTGTCAATTTATGGAATTCCAAACACTAAGCCCTTATTATTGAAATGTCTCTTAAAGCTGAAGTTTCCACTTCCGTGATAAATAGTTCTGGACTCTGTTTATATTTAGTTACTTTTGTTTGTCCTTCTGTGTTCTATGATGTTTTTAGATGGATATTTCTCTACAACTTGAAAAGTTTAGGATCCGTACTTACCATTTTACACTATCAAATAATGGTATTATCTTTATTTATGTTCTCTTATACAAAGATTCATGACATCCTGTCCTCTTTACTTTTTTGTTTTTAATGATCTATGTTCTTAGGAAAAGGTTACAAAACAGTCTTTGATCGAGTTGGCCCGGAGCGAGCAAATGAAAGAACGTCACGAGATGGAAAAGAAGTTGCAAAAGCTTGCGAAAACAATGGATCACTTGGAACGTGCAAAGAGGGAAGAAGAGGCACCTTTGATTGAACAGGCCTTCCAGCAGCGGTTGGTGGAGGAAAAAGTTCTTCATGAACAGGAGCAGCTGGTTTGCTTTGTGATACTTCTCTGTGTACATTTTTTTTCTATTTCTCTTTCTTAAGTCGAATGAAAACAAAATCTATTTTTACAGAAAGAGATCGAGTTGAGCAGACAACATCATGCTGGCGATCTTCAAGAAAAGAACAGACTTGCTAGAATGCTGGGCAATAAGGTTTGTGTTTTCTTCTCACAATTTGATTTGGTCAATTTTCACTTAAATACTATGAGTGCTGAGATAATCTACCATTTTTTTTATCACGTTATTACCTTGAACTTTTTAAGGTTATGCAAGTTACTCCCTCCATTACATGCCTGCCCATAGCGGTTTGGTGCAAAGCACGTGACAGACCTTTTTTTTTCTCCCTGAAAGATGATCGGATTTTAAAATTAGACTTTGATTATTATTGGTGGTGTCATGATTTTTTGGCACGGTTCCCGTTAACTCAAAACTTGTAAAAGAGTGATAGTTAAGGGTACTTGTATGGTAAAAATAAAGTTTGTGGTATTAACTTGCCAATAAAAATGTGAGAGGTATTTAAGTTCTCCATAACATGAGAGTTCGGATTATTTAGGTTAAGATTAACCATTTTAAATATCTATATTTGATAAAACAATCATGAAAAAGAAACATAGGATATATGTAACTAGCGTTGACTTAAATCACTAGATCATGGTTTAAGGCTGGCTTTGGGAATTCTTATCATGGCTGCTTCTGCTTGTTTTTTATGTGCAATCTCAAAAGTTGTTTGGCAACAACAGCTTATCAAATCTTATTTGAAAAGCTAGTTCAGTTTTGGGCAGCCTTTTGAAGCATGTGGGAGATTGCTTTCAGAAGCTGCTTCTGTTCTTGCTTTTTGAAAAGCAACGTCAATCCCAAACCAGGCGCACCTGAACTGTACTCAGCTTGGAAAGTGATTCATTTGGCAACTACATCTAAAAAACCAGCCAGTACTGATACCATTATCAGATTGGCTCATACTTGAGTAACGACTTGCTGACATCTGATCACCGATCATACAATGATATTAGCTTTATGGTTTGTACTTGTTTCAGCCACCTGAACTGGAACTCAGCTTGGAAAGTGATTCATTTGGCTACAATATCTACAATCTCAAGATTTAAAAAACCAGCCAGTACTGATACCTATTGCCAGATTGGCTCATGCAGTCATGCTTGAGTCAATACTTGCTGACAACATCATCTGGTGGTTTCAATTGAGTGAAACATGTGGGAACTTAGAATTTTTGAAAAAAAAGGGGAAAAGAGAGTACACTTGGTGGTGACCATGAATCTCCCTTTGCTTGTTGGTTGATGAAGAATGAAACCACCAGTAAATATGATATTGTACACTATTAATCTTCACAATGCACTATTGGAACCTTTCCATTTTTACTTGATGAACAAGTAATAGAATTTCAAATTTTCCTGTTTTTGAATTTGTAGATATTTCAAAAAATTTAGATTATGATATAGGAAGCACAACTACTCCAAAAATCTGGGCCATGTCGTATCGGACGCATATCATTGCACCACGGGCACCCCAAAATATACTAGGATACACCAAAATGAAAGTAGGTGTCGTTTTTGTTTTATGCTGCTGTGTCCTTACTGTATCCTGTCATGTGTCTATGCAACATGTTATGATAGTTTGGATTTTCCAGTTTACAGTGTTAGTCGTTGAATTTTCAAAACAATAGGCCTTGAGCGAATAATGCCATTCATAGTGCCGTAGCTTCTCTTCCTCTCTACACAACAACAACAAAACCTTTATCCCAAAATTTTGAGGTTGGCTCTTTGAATCCTACTCTCTCTCTCTCTCTCTCTATATATATATATATATATATATATATATATATATATAGAGAGAGAGAGAGAGAGAGAGAGAGAGAGAGAGAGAGAGAGAGAGAGAGAGCTCTTGAAACTTTATTTACCTAAAACCATACTGTTATTCTAGTGTGTTTTATATTATCTTTATTATGTTGATCATAAATACATGCACTCTTTCTAGATGATGAGGCTAGTTTCACAATGATCATGATGTCTTGGCTATGGTTACATCTTATGATACTAGTATAACTGCTTCTGGTGGTAATGTGTCGCTCACTACTAAAGCAACAATTCCAAGTGCCATGTCCCCATTGTTGCTATTATTATTTCCCCTCTTAACTCTTAATATTTAAGTTAACCTCTCCAAGTGTGAATTCGCTATCTACCGACATTTGCTTATCAAGTTATTTATCATCTCGAAACAGTATTTTTTCTTGTTCTTTTTCATTTTCCACTGTTTTTTTAGTAACAAATGATTGGTGCTATTTGGCTATTGCCTATACTTCTTTTTACCATCTGCATTTCCCTTTTTGGACTTTCCATTATTTCAATGCAGTAATTTGAGAACAGACAGTAATCATAGATGATATTTTTATTTGTTTAAGTTGTTTGATAGTTGGTATGTTGAAGTATGTGATCTATCGGATTTGATAATGCTACTGTTGACACTGACAATTTCTACTCAGACATGGAAGCATAAAAATTATGAAAATTCCACAGGAAAAGTTGGTAAGGAAGATTCTATAGGCATAAACAACACCTATACACTACTTATTGCAATTGGGGATGTCCTAGGTACGACTTGGCTGCTTTGGACTGTATAGCGCAGTTTTATAACCTTGGTTAGGCATTATCTTTGCATCAAACGAAGACTTTATGAATGAAATGAAGCCCACATTATCTTTGGACTGTTATGTCAAACATGATCGGGAAATATAATGTGAATGCTTTGTAGAAGGGCACCAGGAGCTATGTAATTTTTCTTAGTATACTTTTGCATAATTAACTGCATGTGTGGTGTTGTATGTTGGACGGACATGGATGTGCTATGGATATGGCCACATGGTCACAGGCTCTCACCAATAGTTTTGGCTTCTCCGAGTGTATGAGGAGTTTCTAGGACAGGACACCGGTTTTGGAGTGTCCTTGCTTTGGAGTCATGTTTTTCTTTCACTTAACAGTTCAGGAGAAACCTGAGAGGTGCATTTGACAAGAAGGAAGCTCTTTGGCAATGAAAATGTGAACTTTGTAGGTAAAACCTTTACTTAGAACAAGTTTGGCGCATACCGGGATTTTATCCATCCTTACAGGGTGAATAATTATGGGAATATCATCCATCCCTCTTTTTGGCTTGATGTGCCATAGAGATAAAGTAGTTGTCTAACAAATTGTATCATCTTACGGCTTTGTCTAGACTCTTTAGTCCAAGGGGAACGTGGAGGGTGCTCCTTGGTTGCATTAGCTCATAACCAATATGTATGTCTTCCTACGTGCCAACCTTCTATTTCGATTTTATGGCATGACTATTTCATGCTCATAGCTAACTTAGCTAGGAATTTTACACTAGCATCAAGGGTTGACATCAGGTAGGTTGCCTGTCAAGTCCCAAAAACTGTCATTTTTTTATAGAGCCTTTCTTTGCAGACAGATTTGGTTACATACATGAAATGCATCATATTTTTTGGAAAATTGGGATGTGGGTATCATATGTATACACATGATTCTACATATTATACAGACGATATAAATATCTATATTTAGGCATATTTTGGAACTACATTCTGGAAGGTTCTAGAGGGGATCCACTGCATATAAGTGTTTCTTGTATCTCAATTATGTTTGGCATGTTAATGATAATTCCGAATCTCGTCCAAGAAATTTCTTGGAGCCTAGATATGGATGGTCATGTCTATATGAATGTTGAGGAATTACCGTGTCCCAAACATGTCATATACGGATAATTGTACTATGAAGGGCTATCTGTACAATATAAATGGTGACACAAACTTTCCTTCCTGACATTGATTCTAGGACTTGTGGAGCACACCGTGAGATCTACTTTGGCAGGCGCTACCTATCCTTGAGAGTTACATTACTATCATTCAAATGATTTATTAAAATTACTTTATTATTTTTTAACTACTAGTTCTATATTTATTGAATGTTTTGGGACTTTTAATTGTGGGAATGATGCTCCAGTAATCCATTTTAACATATTATCTAATGTTTTTGAGTACATATACCCTAATAATTTTTATGTTTAATAATCCATCACAATTTGCAAATACTAAACAGTGAAGTTTGTAAAGGAATATGCTTCTAATTTTTTTTGTATAATTTGCAAATACTAAAACATGGAAGTTTTTAATGAGTACATATTACCCACTTACTCATTTTTTGTTGCCAATTTTGTTGTTCCTGATCCAATAATTTTATTGCTTTTATTTCCTACATTCTTCAAATTTTGAACTATATGGCAATTCTCAGTAAAAAGAATTTGGTGGATTTTGAAATACACCAGAGGTTTCAAATACACAGTGAACAGTTTTCATGGAAGAGCACCAAATTCTGGTATCTAAGAACTTACCCAAGGTGTTCACGACTAGGCCCGCCTTATCTTTTGTCATTGTCTGGAGTATGGTGAAATTGGTTAGTGCTTAGATTATAATACTTTGTTGCATCTTGAACATTCCGAGTCTTGCAATTACATTAGCAGTAGCTTATTGGCACTTTTGGATGTCCATTCTTTTGGTACAATATAATGTTTTTTTTCCCATTAGTATGTATGTCTGGACATTTATTTAAAATCATGTGTGCCATCCTGTGAAATTGCCTTTTCAGTTTTCTTGTTTTATTATCGACAAAAAAATCTTGCTCTTTCCAGATTATTTTCCAGGAGAGAATTGTCAGCCGCCGCGAATCTGAATATGATCGTTTGAGGAAAGAGAGAGAGGAACATATAAGTAAGATGATAGCAGCAAGGAAGAGGGACAGAGAGATCAAGAGGAAGCTGCTCTTCTATCTAAAGACCGAGGAAGAGAGGCTGACCAAGCTGCGGGAAGAGGAGGAAGCCCGAAAGCGTGCAGGTACATATCTTACCTATATTTTATTGTTAGAAGGTTAAGAATATTTTGAAGCTGCTTGCTAGCACATAGGCGCACAACTGGGATGGGTAGAGGATATGACATTATATGGCTGTACTGGATGCCTTAAAATAGTCCTTATCCGGTCCATGAATCCATGCTGATCATGTTGTTATGGGTCATTGATTTGAAAGGGGCCCTGTATTAGTCATGTTGGGCACATGTCTATCTGTAAGTAGATATATGCCAAACACGACTGGTAATGTACCACCAAAAATATGGAAGAGGGACATTGGTACAATTTGTTCTGGCATGCATCTACTCATAATTAGAAATGACTTCGAAATCTAAAAGGAGTCCTTTGAGACTACAAAATCAGCTAACAAACTTGGTCCTTGTCTATAGAATTCTTTCTTGCAGTAACATGCCTACTATATAAACTTCTTACATTGACACGACTATGACATCTAAAGGAGTCCTGATCATCAGACCCCAGTGAATGCCATTCTATTTTTGATAGGAGTGTTGGTGGGAATTTATAGTGGTTGGGATTTTGGAAAGATAAAAGGTGGGACCTTCGGCATTTTACATGGACAAGTTGATTATCACACTTCCCAATCGTGGTGTTGGAATATTCTCATGTTTAGGGTTAGAATTTGCCATGTCTACATGCATTGCTGGAGGAACTTGTCAGGGGATGTCATGTGGCTTTAAACTGTTATACTGTGCTTGTACAGTATTGGTTGTTCCAGATGGAGATTCAGTTGGGAGTGTGAAAATGGGTAAATTGACAATTACACTTTCTTTAATTTCTTGCAGAAGCGGAAAGAAAGAAGAAGGAAGAGGCAGACCGCTTGGCGAAGCTGGCTGAGATTGCCGAGAAGCAAAGGCAAAGGGAGAGGGAACTGGAAGAGAAGGAGAAACAAAGAAGAGAAGCTCTACTTAGGCCTGCAGAGCCATTACCCCGGCCTGCTGAGGTTGCTGCTGTGCCCCGCCCATCTGAGCCAGTCGCTGCTGCCGCCGCTGCTGCTGCAGCACCCTCTGGTAAGTATGTTCCAAGGTTCCTCCGTCGGGATCGGGAGCCTAGTGCTCCAACCCCTCCTGAAAGTGACCGATGGGGCCGTCCAGATGACCGTCCTCCCCCGTCGGGTGATCGGTGGGGCCGTTCAGACGATCGCAAGTCATCATTTGGTAGCAGTTCAAGGCTCCCAGCTTCTTCGAGTTCTTCCTGGTCTTCGAAGCGAGGGTGATTGGATTTGTTTGCTGTCGCCTGTCGGTAGAGACATAAGAGTGCATTTTGGGACCCGACGTACTTAAAACATTTTTGTGTCGTTACCTAGGCCTTTCCCCCCCTCTTCATGTCAAAAGTTTGAAGTTGTATGTCACTGGGTAGTACTTACATTCGGACCTATGAACTTCTCAGTATCCTTGTTCTTTCTTCTGGTATGTTTATCCCCAGAGACTGGCTTGTTCTCTTGAACTAGAATTTGGCTATCCCGAGTTGCAAGGATTTTTGCTATAAATATCCTGCAAGTGAACTGTTTCAATATTTTTGCTTGCGTAATTTTTTTTTCTCAGGACAAATTTCAGTGCTGCTAAAGTCATGTTTAATCATCAAGTGACGAGGAATTATGTTGCTCCAGACGGAAGGAGAGGAGCATAATCAATAATCTCCGGAACGATATCAATGTTAATAGTCTAGATTCTAATAGAAATTATAGAGTTCTTCCAGTTTGTGATTACAGTGAAATTTATTCCGTAATGTGAAGGAACATGTTGACGGAAAAGTAGTTGAAATCATAATAAGTATATGTTGGAAAACATAATGTCACTGAGAGGATGGAGTCGAAGACATTAAGCAAAGAATTGAATTTAGAATGTAAAAAAAACATAAGTTTTATACAAGGTTGACGATCTTTGTAAAAATTTATGCTCCAATAGTTCGTTGGAAATTATATCATAAAATGATACTCCAAAGGTCCAATGGATTGGATTAAAATTGTTCGACTTTATATGTTAGATTTAACACAGTTAAGCTAAGAATTTAATGGCAGAAAATTTCAAAGGGGAAGATTTGAACAATTTGCATACAGGGGTTGTTTTTTTTGCATCGAAGACGACAAATTTGAACAATTTGCATACAGGGGTTTAAGTGTCACTCGAGATGACACTCCTTAGGAGAGAGAGTGAGGCCACAACTCCATCATCAGCGTCCCATGCACCCGCTTTATTACTACTAGCATATGTGCACGTGCCTTGCACGTATTTTAACATTTTTTAATTAGTTTAGAAAGATTTTTTAGGAAGACCAAATGGTAGTCTTCCTAATTACTAAGTTGTCCTTATAAAATTAATGAACAATTTTTAATTAGTATAAGTATGTAAGGATATTTTCGGAATTCAAAAGTTTTACCATCTAAGTTTTTCTATTATATAGTAGAATAGATTAGTTTTTAATTAACGAAAATAACGTCCTTGCTGCTGTCACTCTCCACTTATTTATTCATTTATTTTAAAAACAAATGGTTTGCCAGTTGCCACTGTAGTTGACATTCCACACCCTACATTTAACCCAAAGAATGAGCCAAATCTAATGGCGTCCCATGCAATTGGTTATGGGGGCAATGTGCCATCTCCCGTGGAGCTTCATTTTCATGTACATAAATTTGTTCTCTTTGATGTAAATTAGACATTTTTTTTTTTGGTTTGAATGGATGGGAAGAACTAATTTAATTTCATGTGCTCTGTGGCACAGGTTCATTTTATATGTGCAGTCCGAGTCATACTAATGGGTGTCATTCTTCATTTTACCAATAAAATAATTTATTTACTGGGAGTATTGAATCAAATATGCGTGCCGGTAGTTAAATAGGTCTGATTTTATGTTTATAGCTCGATTCAACACAAACTTGATGAGTCGGACATCAAAGATGTTTAATGCTTGGGGTCATCTAGGTCTTATTTGTTCATTTATGAAATTTCATAACATATTATAACGGTACGCGTGCCCAAACTTGAAAACGAAAAGCCCACGTACAATTTTTTTATTTTAGATGTCCGGCGATACGCGGAACTTTGTGCACGATACATTGTATGTTTATTGGGCCCACTGTTTCTAACTCCCATCAAATGAATGAAAGGAATAATACGTGTCTCGATCTATTGATCTTTCGCCATTCAACCGAAATTTTATATTTTTTTTTCGGTAACCACAAGAGCCACTCGAGTTCGATCAACGTAGATTAAGGGACGGATGAACTAATGATGACTTACTACTAAGTTTTTGGGCCTAAACACCCAAACCTTTTAACTTTTTCAAACTAGTAAATTTGGGATTAATATTTGGGCCATAACCCAGTATTACTCTTATCCCAAATTTGCAATTTCCTTCACCAAAAATTAGCATCAAGGTTACTACCAATTTGGACCCCTCTCCGGAGTCTCGACTTCTATTTTTTTTAAATTTTTTTTTACTTTATAGGAATCTCCGTATCTAATTTAAATTTATTTGAATATATTTTCTATATATTATCAAATCATGTTAAAATTTAAAATGAGGGGTACAAATGTTCTTTATTTTGATAAATGATTAAATAAACAATCTTAATTACCGAGGTCAATCCATGGACCAATTAATAATTTCCCCTTCTTATGTATCTTTGTTGATGACTTGTATCATATACGTTGGGATTTTTTTGACTCCAGTTGAAAATTTTACACTCCATACTGCTAATATCCAATCCAATTTCGCTGATTGATTTGTCCAAAGTATTCTTGTTTTCATATATTATCGATAATTTCCCCTTCTTATTAGATCTTTTGGTGGTGTAAGTTGGGATTGTTGGCATCTTTTGGGGGACAAGTGATGCCAACATCTACCAGTTATGAACTTGTGTTTGTTCCTTTCTGTTCTCGGGTAAGGGCCTTGTGCAAATTTTGATTATTATGATTGTAGATATGGAAATAATATGATAGATTTATTAATGTGAGAGACTACATATATACTGAGTAGCCAGATGTACATCGTCTATCTGACATGTTTGCTCACCAGTCAGCATCAATAAAGCACTCAAAACGAGTATGTCTATGATTCTCCATTCGAATTTTTTTTCCTGGATTCTTGACTAGATAACACACGATTTTGAGAACTGCCTGCCAGTGTGGAACTCCTGGAGAAGCCATAAATCTACTTGCAACACTCACTGCAAAAAAGATGTCCGGACGAGTCATGACCGCAAAGTAGTTGAGCTTTCCAACTACTCGACGATACTGATCTGGATTGGTCATTAAGACCCCTTCGTATGGAAGTAAATTTGTCTCTGGATCCATAGGTGAGGTTGCTCCCTTGGCTTGCATCATGCCTGCATCATTTAGTATGTCCAGTACATACTTTCTCTGAGACATTAATGTCATGCTTACTTCGTGTGACCTCAATACCCAAGAAATAGTTCAAGGATCCCATATCCTTGGTTTGAAATTGTTCTCCCATAAACTTCTTGAGGCCTTCAATACCCTGAAGCCTCGTTTGGTTCGCGGGAAAGTGATTACTTTCCTATGTTTGGGTGCCAAAGGAATTGAGGAGGAAAGGAAAGTGATTTCCAATAGAAGAGAAATTAGGGGAGAAAGTGATTCCATCCATCAAAGCAAGGAATCACTTTCCCACATTGAAGTAATCACTTTCCTTTCCAAATTTTTTGGCATTTCCAAACATCGGAAAGAAAAATCAATGGGAAATAAAATTTCCCAAAGGAAAGAAAATGAGAAGGAATTGATTTCATTTCCCTTCCATTCCGCGAACCAAACGAGGCCTGACTGTCGCCGCCTGTGATTACAATGTCATCAACATAGACACCAAGTAATATCCTTCCAGCTGATGTCTGTCGGTAGAATACGAAATGATCCTTCTTTGATTGACACAGATCAAACTGAGTAACCACATGTGTAAATCGACCAAACCATGCACGGGGTGATTGTTTCAGACTATAGAGGGCCTTCCTCAGATGACACACCTTACCCTCCCTTGCATCGAAACCGAGAGGTTACTGTAGAACCCTAGAGGGGGGGGGTGAATAGAAAAATAAAATAATTTAAACACAAGAAGCTATATTACTTAATTAAAAAGAGAGAGAGAGAGAGAGAGAGAGAGAGAGAGAGAGAGAGAGAAAGAGAGAGAGAGAGAGTAAGAAAATCAAACACGCGATGTATCCTGGTATCCTCCCTAGAGGCAATCCAGTCCCGGAACTCTCTCCGGCTTAAATCCACTATTTGGTAAAATAGTACACACGAGTTTGGATCCGAAGAACTCGCCAACTTCAACACGAGTTTGGATCCGAAGAACTCGCCAACTTCTTACACACGAGTTTTCTTACGAAGGCTCGCCAACTTCAAAAGGAAAGAAAGAGAACTGTTGATCTTCTAACACTTGAAGATCGAAAAGTACAACTCTTGAATACTCTAGCACTTTTGGAATGGATGACAATTAAAAGCTTGGGTAGAGTAGTAATGGTGGAGCTCTTGGTTGTTGAAAAATTTATGGCTTAAGTGGATAAGCCTTCAAGAGAGAGAAGGCATCCATTTATATAGAAAACTAAGAGTAGGTAGCATTTAATGCTCCTGAATATAACCCAGACGGCATACCGTCGGTATGGACCGACATGCCGTCGGTATAACCGTTCTGAACAGTAACGGTAATAATTATATCCGTTGGGGAGCATTTAATGCTAGCAATTAATGCTAGTATTTGTCCATTCAAAATCAAATTAGATGAACCGGTATACCGTCGGTATGCCGCGGTATGCCGTCGGTATACCGATGTTCGTCACAGAACATTTTGTGGCTAACAAAACGGTATACCGTCGGTACGCCGATGTTTTGTCACAGAACGTTTTGTGGCTCACAAAACGGTATACCATCGGTATGCCGTAGTATACCGTCGGTACTCCGATATTTGTCACAAAATATTTTATGGCTCACAAAACGGTATACCGTCGGTATGCCGTAGTATACCGTCGGTATGTCGATGTTTGTCACAGAACATTTTGTGGCTTACAGAACGGTATACGGGTATGCCGTTCTTGTAGACATTGATTTTTGACTGAAAAAATAGAAGAGCTTTTCGTTTTGTCATCCAACCTTAGGTGTTTACAGACAGACCTAGACCTTGTACAGACTCGATATCTTGAAACTGTTGAGAGCCGTCTTTAAGGATTGTTGGTCTTTTCTTTAGTCTTTTTTAGGAATATCCATAAGGCTTTGATGACTTGGCTTGAATGGACAGACATTATGTAGTAGAGTTTTTGAAAGAATATCAATCTGAAATACAGAGAAAACTAGACTACGAAGATGCTGTTAATGTTATCAAAATAAACTGTGCCAACAATCTCCCCCATTTTGATAATTGACAAAACAGAGAGATAGCATCTTCAGGGAGTGACTCCCCCGTAGGTAGACAACTCCCCCTCAATACGATTTCTCCCCCTTTGTCACTTAGTCAAAGATGGGAAATAAGCAAAAAAAAAAAATAGCAATAAATAGGGAAGACACTATGATGGACAAAAGCATGCATATATTAGAATTGGAAATAAGGTTCATGCTTGATACTACATAAACAAAGATAAAACTCTCCTCCATGAGAGTGATCAAGACAACATCAAAACATAATAAATAGTCCCCGTAGGACTTCACACAACAGAAAAACAAACTACTGGTCCCCCAAGGACCTCAAAGGACACACACTAAAATGACAACAAGTTATTCTACCATCATCAACAGGAGGCCGCAAACTACTCATCCGTCGGATCATCGTCGTCCCCACCCTGAGCACGATGAAATACACCGAAAGGATCCACGTCGTCCGGGTACATGAATCCGTAGGCGTTGGGGTCAGAGAAGCGGGAGCCTTGGTACATGGGATCCTGAAGGTTGAGATCTAGATAGGCATTCCGGTCCTGGAGAGTGCGCTGGATGAAATAGGCCTGGTCATGGAAGCGGCTCTGGATAAGGTTCCCAAGGCCGCGAGTGTTGGCCCTCATCTGCTCCTCCGCCTGAGCCATGCGCATGTCAAAATGCTGCTGGGTCAGCAGCATGAAACGTCCGAATGGAGGAGGGGTAGAAGAGGGCGTAGCAGGAGTAGCGGCCGGCGGCACTTGGAAGGAAGACGCACGAGATGTGGATGCACCAAGGATGGAACGGGAGATAGCAAGAAAGGATGATACGCCGTCCGACTGGCAGAGTGAGAGATCCACGTTCTTCGCCTCCAGGATAAGGGTGATGAAGGCGCCATAATAAAGTGATTGCTTCCCCGCGGGCAGGACACCGAAGAAGGCATTGAGAAGAGTCTTGGGAAAGGACCAAGTCTTCTTAGAGTAGAGGTAGTACATGCATACGAGTGCGTCATTGGTCGTAGTTGCCGCCCTTGGGATAGATGGTGTGGCATACGATTCGATGGAGCTCGTAGTAGAATGGCTCAAACTGTGCGAAAAGGGCCGGAATGGCCGGAGGATTGGGTCCCTTGCAAATGATGGCGCAGAACTCGTCAAAGGAGACTTCGGCAGAAGGATAGAGAGCGGCCAAGGTCGGCAGAGCATCTCCTTGTTAGGAACTTCGAGAATCTCGACGATGTCCCGAGCCGTCAGGCGAAAGTGGCGGTCATTCACCTTGGTTTCAATGGCGTTGTTTTGGATATCTGGAACGAGATTGCAGTAGAACAGGCGCACAGCTGCGGGGTAGACGGGCACCTGACGTCGAAGAAGAGATGAGAGATCGGCCGACTCAAAGAGGGAGAGATGGCCGAAAAAAAGATTTCAGTTGATGGCTCTGCCCTTGTAGACGTTGTGGTTGGCAAAATGCTGGAACCAAGCGTCGGCAGCCATGGCGGAGGTGAAGATTTTCGGATCATAGTCGTGAGGAAGAGGCACGGGAGTGAACGGGTTGGCAGTGGTGGAGGAGGATCGAGGACGTTTGTGGGTTGCCATGGGTGGATGGAGAGGTTGGAAGGAGAAGAGATGAAGAATGAAGAGGAGGAAGAAGAAGAAAGTTGAGGATATAAAGGAGGAGTGGGAAGAGGAAAGGGTGTTTGAAAATTGATGAAGAGTGATGGAGGGAGTAAATTGGGGGGGGGGGGGAGTTTTAAAAAATGTGATGATGAATGTAGGTAATTAAAGTAGTGGAAGGGGTGGGATGGGATGGGAAGTTATGGGGAAGAGGATGAGATTAGATGGATAGTTAATGAGGGATAGAAAGTGATTTGATGGGTAGTTAATGAGGGAAGAGGAAAAAGGATAGTGGAAGAGATGGGGGGCCTGATACAGATTTGATAGCAGTTGTCCTGTAAGCCCCTGTTTTTCAAATTTCATTTTTATTAGTGCTAATTAAATTTTAATGTTAATTTTAGCCTTAAAGTAATTATTAGAATTTTTAGGAATTTTTAAATAAATTTTTAAATGAGTTTTAATACTAAAAATATCAATATGTAATTTTTTAAATTGTTAAATTATCATTTTGTAATTTTTAGAAATGTTTTAATATAGTTTTATAATAAGTAGAATTGTTTTTATATAGTTTTGCAATTATTAGAATTGTTTTAATATCAGTTTGTAATTACTTAATTGTTTTTAAGTGTGGAATGCAAATTATATTTGCATTTGATAACTGCTAGGACCTATGTGTTATTTCCTAACTACCAGGGACCTAAGTGCTAAATACCTACCCGCCCCCCTGCCCGACGACCGACGACCGACGACCGCTGCCCCCGCCATTTCCGGCTGCCCCGACCGACCTAGGACCGCCCTAAACCCCTATAAATAAACCCCTCACTCTCCTCTGCCCAACCCCCATCACCCTGACCACCATCGACGCCCTGGCTCCGCCTTTCCCCCCCACAAAACCCGAACCGAAACCCTAGCTCCGACGAACTCTTCGTCCAGCCCCCACGCCGAGTGCCATGACCCCCAACTACCACCGACGAGCTCGCCGCGCCGAGACGCGTCGATCGCCACCGCTCCGCCACCGTCCCGACGCCCCTAGCCGCCGCCTCCGCCTTCGAAAACTTCCCCCGAAGTCGGACACATATGCAGCGTTGTTTTCTCGTGTCGTGCGTGTCTCGTGTTGAGTCCATATTGTTCGCCGTGTCCTGGCGAGCACGAGCGTGGAACTGGACACGCAAGACTGAACTCGTACGTGTCGTGCCAGCCCAGACACGTTGTTACCTGTGTCCTTAACTGTCAGGACACAGAGCGATATTTCGTGTTACTGTTTTTAACAACTAAAACCTAAATAAAATAAACTAAGTCCTAACCCTAACACTGAGCTCGGGCTGACCCCCTGGCCAGCCCAACCGCACCCGAGACTCGACCCCCCGCTGGGCCG
Organism: Iris pallida; assembly: GCA_029216955.1. Taxonomy (NCBI): domain Eukaryota; kingdom Viridiplantae; phylum Streptophyta; class Magnoliopsida; order Asparagales; family Iridaceae; genus Iris; species Iris pallida. The sequence goes on from JANAVB010001800.1 coordinate 7,973,102, forward strand.
AGTTCGAGTCCCCCCCCTGTGTGTGCTGCTATTTCTTTTCCTTTTCCTTTTCCTTTTTCTTCTTCTTTTTGTTTTTATATATAATTATATATATATGTATACATATATTTGTATATATATATATATATGTATTATTATACATACTATTTTATGTATATATATATATGCTGTTTATATATATATATATATATATATATATATATATATATATATATATATATATATATATATATATATATATTATATATATATACTTCATTTTAGTACTTTATAAATATATATATGTATGTATGTATATATTGTACTTATGTACATATATGTATATATGTATATATTTTCTTGTGTGTATATTTTCATGGTTAGTAAATATTATATATATATTTGTATTTATATACATATATGTATATATATATTTTCATGTGTATATATACATATTATTATATATGCACTTTATAATTAAGTGTTTTCTTATATATATATATATATATATATATATATATATATATATATATAATATATATATATATATATATATATATATATATATATATATATATATATATACTTTATAAATTAAGTATTTTTCTTATAAATATATATATATATATATATGTACTTTTAAACACATGTATGTATATTTCCTCTATGCATAATTTTACCATATTAAAATAATAATATTTATTTTGCACTATTGTCAAATTGTATTTTAGTGTATTTAAATTACTGCAACCATTTGGTGTCCAAGCCTAGCATGGGTATTTGGGTCCAAATGTGTTTTCACACATTTAAGACCTGTACAATTCATATTGGTACTTGATTCATGGCCTTGGGTCCTGTATTTGAACTTTGGTTCAAATTATATACATGGACAAAATACGCAGATAATTAATTATTGTGTGCAATGCTGTTATTGATTTTCTAAAAATACTTAAAGTATTGCTAAAATTATGGAAAAATAGTTTTTAGATACTAGGTTACTTTAGCTAATTTAGTATAATTTTTATAGTATTTAATTTACTGTTTTGCCACTAGTTAGGCATATGAAACCAAAACTCATTTTCTGTACACTTAGGAAAACTGATTTTTATAAAATACTTGTACTGGTTAATAAATTCCAGAAAAATTATAATAAATTTCTATGATTAACAAGGATCACTTTGGTACTTTACTTTAAACAAAACTAGGCTTTTTGTCTATCTCTAAAATTGTTAGAACACAATGATCATTTGATTTATTTATTGATTAATTACGACTTGTAGCTTTTTGTGTTATTTTGAGTTTTAGCCGTGTTGAACCCCACCCCTCACTAGTGTAAAGACCCTAGAAAGTTAGTTAAAGTAGTGTGTCATCCCACATTGGTCTCATATGCCAAAGTCATCATTTTTGGCTAGGTGCCCAGTCACAAGTCGTGTCGCACCAATTAGTGTCCTAGTATTTTAGCTTAGTGTAAAAGCTAAGTTTATGTATTTACTTCTACAGTGACGAGTTACCGGACATCCATAGCACTTTTATCGTAGCTTGTTTTGCTTTGCTTTGCTAAAGGCAAGTACTTTCTACGAACTTTACATACTGCTAGAACAATAAACTGCGACTTACCAACTATGTTAAATGCTGATCCTTGGGGTAGCAAGTTAGAACTTTACATGTTGTATTACTTTCAGTCTCTACCATGTTTAGGACAGTATCTCATATCTCTTACATGCTTTATATCGTTCTCGTATCTCCCACATGTTATTACTGTTTTCATATCTCTCACATGTTTAAAATAACGGGTTAAGGGAAAACTGCTAGTAGTGTACGTGATCATGACCCCCTTCTCCGTATGTATTTATCGCGCTCGGAGACATTCTATATGTAACCTTGTCGTAGGTTCTGATCTCGCATTTGTGTATGGATATACACCGATGCCGTTCGTGCACGTATGTGCATGCCAGAAAAACTTGATATGTGCCGCTGTACATCCTATTCACCTATTGACCGATTCTCGTACATGCTATAGTTTTAAACTTTTAAACTATATGTTGTCATTCCTAAAAAGAACCAATTAAACCATGATATGCCATGATTCCAGTTTATTACATTCCTGTTCATGCTTTGTATATTTAGTTTGCTAGAAAACAGTACTTGCTCCCGTCATGACAGTATAACGTTGTAGGTATACTTACTGAGGAGGAGTTGCTTTGTGATTCGTATTATGGAGTCACTGCCGAGGACCCGGTTTTGCCATACGAGGATGTTTCTGCGGGGAGACTCGTCTAGTTTGCTTAGCTGTTTGGGATATCTAGTGTAGTCATGTATTAGGCTACATATTTTGTAACTGGACATGTATCCAGTTTTATATTTCAGACTTGTACTTTGGACTTATTTCTATATATGAGATGACTTTTGTGTTTGGAGCATTTATGTTTCTTCTTCACTTATAGAACTGTTAGCACATTTAGTCTTATCTTGTTATCTCTAGAACAGCTTACTGCGCATTATCTTAAGCGTAGGCTGGACATGGCTCGGCCCGGCCCAACAATTTAGGTAACGGGTCGTGACATGTCCGCCTCAAACGGCATACCGTCTGTATGCCGACGTATGCCGGCGGTTTGCCAATTTTGGGCACAGAACATAATTCTGAACGCAAATCGACATGCTGTCGGTATACCACCATATACCGTTGGTGTGCCGTTGGAGATGAGCTAAGTGTCCAAATAAATGATGCCTAATTCTTGGCAGAGAAAAACGAAACGATCCTCCAGGAGTGGTTTGGTGAAAATGTCGGCTAATTGATAAGTATTGTCAATAAAATCAAGACGGATATCCCCCTTTTGTTGATGGTCACGAAAAAAATGGTGTCTAATATCAATGTGCTTCGTGCGGGAGTGACAAATCAGATTTTTCATGAGATTTATCGAGCTAGTGTTATCACATTTAATAGAGGTGCAAGTAGAAGAAATGCCATAGTCTACAAGTGTTTGTGACATCCAAAGAATTTGTGCACAACAGCATCCGACCGCTATGTACTCGGCCTCAGTGGTTGAAAGAGCAACAGAGTTTTATTTCTTACTAAACTACGATACCAAAGATTTTCCAAGGAATTGACATGTGCCGCTATACTTTTTCGGTAAATTTTGCATCCGGCAAAATCTGCATCCGAAAAAACCGTGAAGCTCAAAGGATGAAGATTTCGGATACCAAAGTCCTATATTAATGGTGCCTTTGAGATATCGAAAAATAAGCTTTACAGCACATAAGTGCGATTCCTTTGGATTTGCTTGGTATCGTGCACAAAGACATACACTAAACATGATATCAGGTCGGCTAGCAGTTAGATAGAGTAAGCTACCGATCATACCTCGATATTTACGAATGTCGACCAAAGTACCATCTTTATCATTGTCAAGCTTTGTCGTTGTTGCCATAGGAGTCCTCATTGATTTGGATGAGTCAAGTTCGACGCGCTTGAGGAGATCCTTTGTATATTTTGCTTGATTGATGAAGGTTCCTTTGGGTCCTTGTTTGATTTGCAAGCCCAAAAAGAATGATAGTTCGCCCGTGTCATGACCCGTACCTTAGAGTAAGGGCACGAGAAGTGGGTACGTCCAGCCTACGCCGCAGTATCGGCGGTAGAACGCTGTCCTAGGTCAATCATCTAACAATATAAGATACCTGTACAGTATATACACTCCGAATGGAGGTGACATAGCAGAATAGAGTCTCAATCATATCTAAGGCAGAAAACGATAAGATAGATAGATAGATAGATAAGAAATGAAATGAATCCACAGAGATACAACCAGATAGAATTCTAAGTGTCTAAGATATCACAAATCCAGATAACATCTCAAATCTCAAATACAGTAATCCATAGAGTAAATACAATAAAAAGACATCCTAGACTAAAGGTGTGTCATCCAATGCTAAGGGGTCCTGCTGCTGGTCCAGGTCACAGCAGTCCTCTAGGATAGTCCCTTAATATGTGGTACAGAGCGCTTTGTCCTCATCCTCTGTAATATTTTTAACAGGTCCAGTCAGGACAGGAGCGAGCACAATACATCTCATATAAATCATAACAGGTTAGGAAATAAACATGCTAGAGAGTAAGATACATAAAACTGAAAGAACAACATGATATAAAAGAGAGAGACTGTAAGTAAATATCTACAATAAAATAGAGAACTAATCAGTGATAGTGATTCAGAGTACAAGATGAACATGTGGACAGCTGGAGGGTGATTCATGACTATACTAAAGAGGTGATTCATGACTATACTACTTTGAAATTATTCACATGTTCAGTTTCTACTCCCCCATCCCCAATCAATACACAAGGATCTAGTCAAGTTACGTTAAGATTCATGACTACGCTACTGGCCCATAAAGGGTGATTCAAGAGTGATTCATGAATAGATTCGTGAAGGCTCTGTGATTCATGAGAGTACAGGAATCACAAGATGATACATGAAGATTCATGATAATAGAAGCATGAGATACATGATGTAAGTAAAACACACGAGACATGAGTATCTGATGCTCCCGAGGGGGATAACATCTCATGAAGGGATCCATATAGTACTAATCCGTGATACCAACGTGTCAGCATCAAGTAAAGTAATCTAAAACAGAAAATATAATCCTAAACAAGATATGAAATGATCAGAGAATGTACTCGCCTGGTATCCTGAATATCTGAAGAGAATATACTATCCGGGAAGTGGTGTCTAGCTCCTATAGAACAGTACAAGTCACTACATGTCCAAAATAGTAAAATAGACTGCTACAATGCATCTACATGCTGTCTAGGTCAAACTAGACTAAAGTCAACACTTGGTCAACTCTAGTCAACCACACTAATCAAACTAGGTCAACAAACTAGGTCAACTAGGTCAAGTCCTAGCCCAAACAAGTCTAATAAGTCTCACTAGGCCTAACCAAGCCTAGGCTAGCACTCACACAATCACAATGCAATGTGAACCACAATAATACATAATATAAAATAGATACTATATATAAATACATACCTCCATATATACATGCATATCCACATTACATACATATTTATATATATAGGCATATGTTACATCATGTATAGTTACATAGTTACATAGATATATACATTCATGCACATTTACATACATACTTTTATACATTACATATGTTAACATTCATTATAATGTATTATATTTTACTTATACCTTTGATTCATTCATTCATTCATATATGACATTCATTCATGCATTTATACATTCATTCATTCATGTTATCACTATATACATACTTGATTCATGTATCCACACATACATACATGGATACACAACATACATGTATACATTCATACATGCTTATATTGCATACATGCATACATACATATCATGTATACATACATACATTGTATACATGCCTACATACATATCATATATGCATACTTGCATTCATTCATTCACCTATACATACATACATAAATGCATACATACATATTTGAATACATTATATACTTGCATACATTATATTCATATATGCATACTCTACATTATAATACATTCATTCCTGCATACATGCATACATATAATATATGCATACAAACTCATATATTTAACTCAAAATATATGTGAATACATACATTATATTGATTGCATTCCTACATGCTTGCATTCAACCATATATATACATTAATGTAAAGAAGATACATATCATATATATATCATTTCATTCATCTAACATACCATGCATTACATACTCTACATTCATTTAATATTCATACTACATAGGCTCATAGGTTACACAAAATGTCTATGTCGTATAGTCACTCTTCTACTTAAAACCAATACTATACCAATTGGGCCTTCACTAAATTCTAGGATTAAAGTATGTCGTATTCCTTCGTGTTAGCTTTCTGAAACTTCAAACGGATCGTATTTTCGTGTCCGAAAGCTCCCGAAATCGCGAAAACACCGAAACGCATTTGTCTTTCGGACAACTGATATTCAACTAATTTTTCAAAAAGTTCAAAAAGGATTTTCGCTTATTAAAATATATATTTGGAAAGCTAACTTCGATACGCTTCTTTAAAAAAAAAAGGGAGATTAAACGGAGTTCTAAGCTAAAAGTTATAACATTTCTAAGTTGCTTTGGTTAATAAAAACGTGGATAAATATTATGACGAATTTGAGTTGTTTTGGACAAAAAAACACATGTAGGCCATGATACTTGGATACCAACATAGGTATCCAAATGAAACTTATTCTAACCATCCTAACTAAGATCAAACCACTCTCTAACCGTTCTAAAATTGAATTTAAATATCTATTTAAACTATTATCATACATACATACACATGGGGTGTCCTAATTTGGGATCTATCAAGTAGAACACAAGACACATATCTAAAATCCTCAAGAGAGCTCCAAATGGCCTCAAATTTGAATCTAAAGGGGACACGTGCATGAGGATGGATCCTACGGATTCAAAACTAATTTATATGCAAAGGAAATCGATTTAGAGGATGGGTTTTACCTATTGGGAGTGGAATCCCAATGAAATCCTTTAGGACACGGCTCCGATACGAAGATCCCTCAAAGTGGACACTCCTCCTTGCACTTCTCTTCCAATCCTTGGTAGCACCCATCGCTTGGAGAATGAAAATGATTGAGGGAAGATTTGGTGAAGGAATGATTTGATTTGGAGATCAAATCAAAGGGAAGGCTATCTAAAATTAGGGAAGAACAAAAGAAAAATAAAAGAGACAAGATTGTAATGAATAAAATAAATCATTCTCCCCTAAAGGTGGCTGCCATAAAGAGTCAATTAGGGCTAATGGGAAATGTCATAATTGCCCCTCTCTAGTCTCATATGGTTAAGTCTAGACTAGGTTCAAGTTTGGGGTCAAAGGATCTAGTTTTGAGTCTCTAACTTAACCATTCTAACATGATAAAAATTAGTCTAACTAACTAACTTAAATGTTGGATTTTGTGGGCCATGCTTAACTTAATATTGGATCCCATCTAGAGTTTAAGCTACCCGGGTCATAATACAAGTCGGAACGAGACGAAACTCAAACCCGACTAAACAAATCCGATAAAAACAATATTAAAAATATAAAATTTTTCCAAAATATTAAAATATAAAAAATAACCAAATTCATAATACATCAATTTAAATATTATTAAAATAATCTAAAATTTACCAATTAATCAAAATCCTAAATATTTTAAAAGTCACAAAATGACCAAAATACCCTCAAGCTAAAATGTGGTAGTGACAAATCTACCCTCCTTAAAATAATTTCGTCCTCGAAATTAAAAGACGAAACTAAATCGATGAGAAGGATAGATAATCATACCTCAAGGTCCAAAAAGATATGGGTATCGCTCGCGCATCTCATCCTCCCGTTCCCAGGTAGACCCTCCTGGAGAATGATGCCTCCATGCGACGCGAACCAAGGGTATCACCTGGTTTCTCAGTACCTTCTCTCGGCGATCCAGAATCTCCACTGGCTGCTCTGGATAACTGAGAGTAGGTCCCACCTCAATCTCCGAATGGTCAAGTACATGGCTAGGGTCAGCCACATACCGTCTCAACTGTGATACGTGGAATACGTTGTGGACACCCACTAGTACATGTGGCAAGTCTAGCCTGTATGCCACGTCACCGACTCTCCCGCTGATCACGAAGGGTCCGATGAAGCGCGGGCTAAGCTTTCCTCCTCCACCAAAACGTATGGTACCACGAGTCAGAGATATCCTCAAAAAACCATGTTTCCGACCTAACACAAACAAGGTCTCAAGTTACTAAATAATCAAACATGATCAACAAACACAACAACAACCTACTTCTAATCCTATCTCCAGTCAAACTAAGTCAAACGTAGTCAATGGTCAACTATTGGTCATCAACTAGTCAATTTGTCAACATCCAAGTACTTGGTCAACAATTGGTCAACTTCTTAGGATTTTACTTATGCTAGCAATCTAGGTGTTGGCAACTAGAATTAGCAAAAGGAAAAACCCTATAATAGACTAACTCTTAACTTCCCTATCCTATCAAGTCACCCATAACTAAATTCCTATAAGCTAAGCACACAAATCCCAATACCACATATACATAAGCTCAAAAACAACAACCCATCACATATATCCTAAGTATATCATCTATATATATATATATATATATATATATATATATATATATATAAAACTGATCATCAAAGGGTTAAAGTAGACTAAACTTATGAGGGACTGTACAAATGCTTGGAAATTAGGCTAAGGATGAATGGTCTGAATCATTAATGTAGGCAAAAGGGAATGATGCTAAGGAGACTGAAATTATAAGCAAAAGGACAGGACATTAGGGTCCACTTGTAAAGTTAAAGTGAAAGGAGCCTACAAGGTAACCGAAATATGCCTTTAGATCAAACCTGGCCTCTCCTCTCTATCTGGACTGAACACCTACTAAACTACATGCAGGACAGTGGTCTGAAAGAAGTGAACCAAACTAGTGTGCAGGGAATACAATAGGCAGTATACTGCAAATGAGTGCAGGCTACATACCAAATCAAAATACATTACATATATACAAGCTATATATATTTAACTCTCATCACCCCAACTCTACTCAAGTCTGATAACACCCACTCCCTACCACATGCCTATCACTCCAATGAAGGGGTCAGATACTGTAGGGTGTGTTGGGACAGAACAGTGGTGTAGCATTGCTGCACATGAAGATGCAGAACAACCATTTGTAGGATAATGATAGGTAGGACACATACATATGGAAAATAAACTAATGCTCAGGTAGAGGCTTTTGGAAGACTGAACCATCAATGAAAGGGAAGGTTTGGACATGTATCTGGACAGATGGACTAAACAGGTATCATCTGTATCTAATACAATGAAAGAGGGACATAACAAATGATCAAGGGAGAACTCTTATTAACAACCAACATTATATCCCCAATGTATACTACTGTCCTAAATGGACTGAACCATCATGCAAGGGTTTAAACTCCACTGTAGGGCAGCTTGAGGGTATTGCAAGGCTATCAAGTAAGGTAAAATGTTAAGAGATGCAATATGTCACCATGTCCAGAAGGTAAGGATGAGTCCAGTCCTCTAATATGCATGATACTAACTCTCCAGATATGCAGAATATGATAAGGGGTTGATGGTCATATTGGTGAGTCAATAATTGGGGTCTGAATAATGGTCCAGTAAAATCTATGATACAATATGGTAGGTAATGAAATGCTGAGTGCAGTGAACAACTTGTACAAGTCTGAACCAAGGGGACAGGGTATCTAGTGAAGGGTCTGCACACTGCCTATAAAGGTTGATCAAACATGACTGAACTCAACACAAAGAGAACTCAACTAAAAATAGAAAACTGGACCAATTACAGGCTAAACAACATGTCAATACCCTATACAACAATGACCTATAGATACCAACCAAACCCATATCCCATATGCCAATATCATCTGTAACCTATCTATATATATAGACCTCTCAGTCTCAGGTGAAGCTACAACTATACTCAAGGACAGGCTCTGGTCATGGGTGCCTTACTGGAAAGGGTAAGGAAAAATAATAAATTATCAAGGCTGAAGGCAGACTAACATCCTATATGAAAACTGGTAGGTATTGTAAATAACAGAAAATCAATATCTATAATGGGTTATTATTCTAATACCAATGCTAACTATCATCTCTAGGGCACCGACACTCTACAAGTCATCATATCATTACACTATGAAAGAACTACATATGAATAAGCTCTACAAAACTAAAATATCCTTACTCTTAAGTTATTTGATGATAGAATACAATTTTATAACAACAGAAGGGTATGATAGAGATGATATGTTTAAAAACCTTCTCAAGATACAATCTGATAATCATATGCGTCTGTCCAAAATTATGTTACTCAGAGTCCTCGCCATGCCAGTAAGCAAGGCTGCGATAAACGATAGATTCTATAACTGGGGTATGCACCTCTATAATTATGTCGTCTGGAATTCTCGCTATGCCGACTAGTATAGCTGCGAGAAATTCCAAATCTCATAACCAAGATACGTACATCCGAAGTCAGGTCTCTATGTTTCTGCCATGCCAGCTAATATGGCTGCAATAAACTACAGGTTCCATAATCAGGTAGACGTTTTACCATCCCTGTTATTCCCGTCAACATATGTTATCAAAAAATATCGTAACTCAGACCATAAAATTTATATCGATAGGAAAATCAAAATCAACAACGATCCATCAAAAATCAAATTCAATAATCAAGGAGTGAGAGCGAACAAAACAAAGGAAATGATTTTAAATTAAAGTTTAAATAAGATTCTCAAGGGTCGTCCCAGGAATCTCTCAACGAATCCTAACTGTGATTGAGTACCTTCAAAAATATATCCTAATCCTACTGGAGGCTGTAGTGATACTCTAGTTTGAATACCACTACATAAACTCGACATGCATGGGCCACCACTAAAAACGTGTCATGACCCGCACCCTAGAGTAAGAGCACGAGAAGTGAGTACGTCCAGCCTACGCCGCAGTATCGACAGTAGAACGCTGTCCTAGGTCAATCATCTAACAATATAAGGTACCTGTACAGTACATACACTCCGAATGGAGATGACATAGCAGAATATAGTCTCAATCACATCTAAGACAGAAAATGATAAGATAGATAGATAGATAAGAAATGAAATGAATCCACAATGATACAACCAGATAGAATTCTAAGTATCTAAGATATCACAAATCCAGATAACATCTCAAATCTCAAATACAGTAATCCATAGAGTAAATACAATAAAAAGACATCCTAGACGAAAGGTGTATCATCCGCTGCTAAGGGGTCCTGCTGTTGGTCCAGGTCACAGCAGTCCTCTAGGGTAGTCCCGTAATATATGGTACAGAGCGCCTCGTCCTCATCCTCTGTAATATTTTCAACAGGTCCAATCAGGACAGGAGCGAGCACAATACATCTCATACAAATCATAACAGGTTAGAAAATATAAACATGCTAGAGAGTAAGATACATAAAACTGAAAGAACAACATGATATGAAAGAGAGAGACTGTAAGTAAATATCTACAATATAATAGAGAACTAATCAGTGCTAGTGATTCATAGTACAAGATGAACATGTAAACAGCTGGAGGGTGATTCATGACTATACTAAAGAGGTGATTCATGACTATACTACTTTAGAATTATTCATATGTTCAGTTTCTACTCCCCCATCCCCAATCAATACCCAAGGATCCAGTCAAGTTACGTTAAGATTCATAACTACGCTACTGGCCCATAAAGGATGATTCAAGAGTGATTCATGAATAGATTCATGAAGGCTCTATGATTCATGAGAGTACATGAATCACAAACTGATATATAAAGATTTATGATAATAGAAGCATGAGATACATGATGTAAGTGAAACACACGAGACATGAGTATCTGATGCTCCCGAGGGGGATAACATCTCATGAAGGGATCTATATAGTACTAATCCGTGATACCAACGTGTCAGCATCAAGTAAAATAATCTAAAGCAGGAAATATAGTTCTAAACAAGATATAAAATGATCAGAGAATGTACTCGCCTGGTATCCTGAATATCTGAAGAGAATATACTGTCCGGGGAGTGGTGTCTGGCTCCTATAGAACAGTACAAGTCACTACATGTCCAAAATAGTAAAATAGACAGCTACAATACATCTACATGCTGTCTAGGTCAAACTAGACTAAAGTCAACACTTGGTCAACTCTAGTCAACCACACTAGTCAAACAAGGTCAACTAGGTCAAGTCCTAGTCCAAACAAATCTAACAAGTCTCACTCGGCCTAACCAAGCCTAGGCTAGCACTCACACAATCACAAGACAATGTGAACCACAACAATACATAATATAAAATAGATACTATATATAAATACATACCTTCATACATACATGCATATCCACATTACATACATATTTATATATATAGGCATATGTTACATCATGCATATTTACATAGTTACATAGATATACATTCATGTACATTTACATATATATTTTTATACATTATATATGTTAACATTCATTACAATGTATTATATTTTACTTATACCTTTGATTGATTGATTCATTCATATATGACATTCATTCATGCATTTATACATTCATTCATTCATGTTATCACTATATACGTACTTGATTCATGTATCCACGCATACATACATGGATACACAATATACATGTATACATTCATACATGCTTATATTGCATACATGCATACATATACATATCATGTATACATACATACATTGCATACATGCCTACATACATATCATATATGCATACTTGCATTCATTCATTCACCTATACATACATACATAGATGCATACATACATATTTGAATACATTATATACTTGCATACATTATATTCATATATGCATACTCTATATTATATTATATTATATTATATTCATTCCTGTATACATGCATACATATAATATGTGCATACAAATTCATATATTTAACTCAAAATATATGTGAATACATACATTACATTGATTGCATTCCTACATGCTTGCATTCAACCATATATATACATTAATGTAAAGAGGATATATCATATATATATCATTTCATTCATCTAACATATCATGCATTACATACTCTACATTCATTTAATATCCATACTACATAGGCTCATAGGTTACACAAAATGTCTATGTCGTATAGTCACTCTTCTACTTAAAACCAATACTCTACCCATTGGGCCTTCACTATATTCTAGGATTAAATTATGTCGTATTCCTTCGTGTTAGCTTTCCGAAACTTCATACGGATCGTATTTTCGTGTCCGAAAGCTTCCGGAATCGCAAAAATATCAAAACGCGTTTGTCTTTCGGACAGCTGACACTCAAATAATTTTACAAAAATTTCCAGATTGATTTTGGCTGATTAAAATATATATTTGGAAAGATAACTTCGATACGCTTCTTTTAAAAAAATGGAAGATTAAACGGAGTTCTAAGCTAAAAGTTATGACATTTCTAAGTTACTTTGGTTAATAAAAATGTGGATGAATATTATGACGAATTTGAGTTGTTTTGGACAAAAGAAACACATGTAGGCCACGATACTTGGATACCAACATAGGTATCCAAATAAAACTCATTCTAACCATCCTAACTAAGATCATCCACTCTCTAACCATTCTAAAACTAAATTTAAATATCTATTTAAACTATTATCATACATACATACACATGGGATGTCCTAATTTGGGGTCTATCAAGTAGGACACAAGATACATATCTAAAATCCTCAAGAGAGCTCCAAATGGTCTCAAATTTGAATCTAAAGGGGACACGTGCATGAGGATGGATCCTACGGATTCAAAACTAATTTATATACAAAAGAAATCGATTTAGAGGATGGGTTTTACCTATTGGGAGTGGAATCCCAATGAAATCCTTTAGGACACGGCTCCGATACGAAGATCCCTCAAAGTGGACACTCCTTCTTGCACTTCTCTTCCAATCCTTGGTAGCACCCTTCCCTTGGAGAATGGGAATGATTGAGAAAAGATTTGGTGAAGGAATGATTTGATTTGGAGATCAAATCAAAGGGAAGGCTCTCTAAAATTAGGGAAGAACAAAAGGAAAATAAAAGAGGCAAAATTGTAATGAATGAAATGAATCATTATCCCCTAAAGGTGGCTGCCAAAAAGAGTCTATTAGGGATAATGGGAAATGTCATAATTGCCCCTCTCTAGTCTCATATGGTTAAGTCTAGACTAGGTTCAAGTTTGGGGTCAAAGGATCTAGTTTTGAGTCTCTAACTTAACAATTCTAACATGATAAAAATTAGTCTAACTAACTAACTTAAATGTTAGATTTTGTTGGCCATGCTTAACTTAATATTGGGTCCCATCTAGAGTTTAAGCTACCCGGGTCATAATACAAGTCGGAACGAGACGAAACTCAAATCCGACTAAACAAATTCAATAAAAACAATATTAAAAATATAAAATTTTCCCAAAATATTAAAATATAAAAAATAAACAAAATCATAATACATCAATTTAAATATTAGTAAAATAATCTAAATTTTACCAATTAATCAAAATCTTAAATAATTTAAAAGTCACAAAATGACCGAAATACCCTCAAGCTAAAATGTGGTAGTGACAAATCTACCCTCCTTAAAATAATTTCGTCCTCGAAATTAAAAGACGAAACTAAACTGATGAGAAGGATAGACAATCATACCTCAAGGTCCAAAAAGATATGGGTATCGCTCGCGCATCTCATCCTCCCGCTCCCAGGTAGATCCTCCTGGAGAATGATGCCTCCATGCGACACGAACCAAGAGTATCACCTGGTTTCTCAGTACCTTCTCTCGGCGATCCAGGATCTCCACTAGCTGCTCTGGATAACTGAGAGTAGGTCCCACCTCAATCTCTGAATGGTCAAGTAGGAGTCTTTTTAGAAATAGGTATAATCAAGACCCTATTTATAACATGACAAGTCGTATTTACGGCTTCCGCCCAAAAGTATTGGGGGAGCTTATATTGGTTTAACATAACCCGGACCATATCGCCAAGGGTTCTATTCTTTCTCTCCACAACACCATTTTGTTGAGAAGTTCGAGGGCAAGCAAAATTATGACCAAAACCATTCTTTTCACAAAATCTTTTAAAATCGACATTGTCAAATTCTCCTCCATGATCACTTCTAATCTTGTTAATTGAAAAGCCTTTCTCATTTTGAACACGTTTACAAAATGCAACAAATTTACAAAAGTATCGCTTTTACAAGCAAGAAAAATGACCCAAGTAAATTTTGAAAAATCATCAACCAAAACAAAAGCATAAAGTTTGCCTCCAAGACTAGCTACTCTACTAGGACCAAATAAATCCATATGAATAAGTTGAAGTGGTCTAGTGGTACTCACAGAGTTGATGGATTTGAAGGATGACTTGGTCAACTTACTTTTCTCACAATCTTCACACACCATATCCTTTTTGAAGGGGATACTTGGAAGTCCTCGTACAAGCTTCTTGGTTGCAAGACGGGAAATGGTATCCATGTTGGCATATCCGAGCCTCATGTGCCAAAGCCAACTTTCATCGTTCTTTGCAACTAAGCACCTGTCATTGTTAGTACCTTCGACAAGATATAGAACATAGATTTTGTTTTCTCTAATGCCTTCATATACTGTAGATCCACTAGAGCTATCGGTAATGAAGCATTTGAGTTTAAAAACATAATATCATAACCATTATCCGTAAGATGACTAATGCTAAGAAGATTGTGTTTGAGATTTATAACAAGACAAACATTCTTAATACAAGGATAAGGAGGGGAACCGATATTACCATTTCTTATGATATGGCCTTTTAGATTATTACCGAAGGATACATGTCCTTCCTTCTTCATCGATAGCGTTGTAAAAAGTGAAGCATCACCAGTCATGTGCCGTAAACAACCGCTATCGAGGATCCACTTGCTTCTAGCATGAGAAGGATTCTTCACCTACAACATAAGTTGAAGATGAACATTTTGGTACCCATGATTGTTTGGGTCCTTGATTGTTAGTCTTAAGAACCCATTTATAGACTTTTATGTCAACTTGTTTCCTTGTCAGACAAAAATTAGAAGTATGTCCAAGCAAGCCACAATAGTTGCACATCATAGAAGATTTATAAGAAAATGTGTGAGTGTTATGCACATGTGAAGCTTTAGTGCAAGGAGTTCTATTATGAGTGTTATGATGATAATAGAAGGCATGGTGTGAGGTGTTCTTCTTAACAAAGGGTCATTTCCTTGTGTTAGGATAGGACTTGTGTGTAGTGTTCTTGTTCATGTAAGAGTTGTGACTAGTATGGTGATGAGTGTCGTGTCTTGGAGCATGTGTGCAAGTAGTGTTCTTATCACCTAGTTTCTTACTCTGCACAAGAAGATCATTATACTTTGTAAAAGTATCATATTCTCTTCTATTTGCAGCTTGAACTTTATGTATAGCAAAATCATAAGACCTTCTGAGGGATTGAATCTCATCATCCTTTTTCTTAATGGTAACTAGAGATTCTTGAAACTTGAGTCGCAAAGACTCTATCTCATCCGTGTCGGAAGCAGAAGATTTCCCTTTTACATCAATAATGATGTCGGAGAGTCTTTCTACTTCTAGTTGAAGTGCATCAACCTCTTTTAGAGATTTCTTGTATTTATTTCTAACACCTTTGTGTTCTTCGTGTAGTTCAAGAATAGCATTTCCAAGTCATCATAAGTGAGAGTGTTTAAAGAGAGATCATCGAGTACCTCATCGATTGTCATGAGACAAACATTTGCATTATGTTTGCAATCTTTGTCGTTGTCTGAATCACTAGCATCGCTCTCACACCAAATGCTGGTGTTGGCAAATTTTTTGGAGGAAGAGCTTCCCTTGCTAGGCTTCTCGTACTTACTTGAGTCTTTTCTTGTCATAGGGCAATCTCTCTTGATGTGACCGGTTCTTCTGTATTAGTAGCACGCCGGATCTTTATCGTTGTCCCATCTAAAGCGGTTGGCTTTGTTGAACTTGAGAAACTTTCGGAAGTGCTTAGCTGTGAGAGCTATTTCTTCATTATCATCCGACTCGTTGTCGTCGGAGCTATCCTTTGAGTAGGATTTTGTAACTTTGAGAGCCAGAGACTTCTCCTTCTCTTTGGCCTTCTCCTTCTCCTTCTCTTGCATGGAAGATTCCTCTTGATCTTTCATGTCAAGTTTATGAGTCATAAGCTTCCCCATGAGGGTCTCAAGGTTTATGATTGTCAGGTCGTTCCCTTCAATGATGGCGGTAGCTTTAGGACTCCATCCTTTAGTCAATCCTCTGAGAATTTTCTTGATCTTTTCATGAGCAGGATATTCCTTACCAAGAGAAGAAAGAGGGTGAATGATATCACCGAAACGAGTAAACATGTAAGTAATAGACTCATCTTGTTTTATCTTAAAAGACTCATATTCTTGTGTGAGTCTACTAATCTTTGATTCTTTTACTTGTGATGTTCCCTCGTGTGTGACTTCAAGCAACTTTCAAATCTCATTAGAAGTCTTGTAAGTAGAGATCCTATTGAATTCACTGCTATAGAGAGCACAGTAAAGAGCGTTCATAGTCTTAGCATCTCGACTAACAAGCTTCTTGACATTTTTAGTGAGTTTGTCCTTAAGGGTGTCAGATACAACATCCTCAATAACTCCGGAAGGAGTATGAAGACCATTTATCACATAATCCCATAAATCAAAATCTATGAACTTCAGATAAATGTTCATCCTAATCTTCCAATAGTTATAGTTAGTTCCATCAAATAGAGGAGGTCTATTTGTAGAGTGTCCCTCATTGTGGAATAGGTTGATACTAGGGTTAGTGGCCATGGATCACTCCTAGGGTGTAAATCCAAATCAAGAGAACAAAGCTCTGATAGCAATTGTAGAACCCTAGAAGGGGGGTGAATAGGGAAATAAAATAATTTAAACACAAGAAGCTATATTACTTAATTAAAAAGAAAGAGAGTAAGAAAATCAAACACGCGATGTATCCTAGTATCCTCCCTAGAGGCAATCCAGTCCCGGAACTCTCTTCGGCTTAAATCTACTATTTGGTAAAATAGTACACACGAGTTTGGATCCGAAGAACTCGCCAACTTCAACACGAGTTTGGATCCGAAGAACTCACCAACTTCTTACACACGAGTTTTCTTACGAAGGCTCGCCAACTTCAAAAGGAAAGGAAGAGAACTGTTGATCTTCTAACACTTGAAGATCGAAAAGTACAACTCTTGAATACTCTAGCACTTTTGGAATGGATGACAATTAAAAGCTTGGATAGAGTAGTAATGGTGGAGCTCTTGGTTGTTGAAAAATTTATGGCTTAAGTGGATAAGCCTTCAAGAGAGAGGAGGCATCCATTTATATAGAAAACCAAGAGTAGGTAGCATTTAATGCTCCTGAATATAACCCAGATGGCATACCGTCGGTATGGACCGGCATGCCGTCGGTATACCGTTCTGAACAGTAACGATAATAATTATATCCGTTGGGGAGCATTTAATGCTAGCAATTAATGCTAGTATTTGTCCATTCAAAAATCAAATTAGATGAACCGGTATACCGTCGGTATGCCGTCGGTATACCGATGTTCGTCACAGAACATTTTGTGGCTAACAAGACGATATATCGTCGGTATGCCGTAGTATACCGCCGGTATGCCGATGTTTTGTCACAGAACGTTTTGTGGCTCATAAAATGGTATACCGTCGGTATGTCGTAGTATACCGTCGGTACTCCGATATTTCTCACAGAATATTTTGTGGCTTATAAAACGGTATACCGTCGGTATGCCGTAGTATACCGTTGGTACGCCGATGTTTATCACAGAACATTTTGTGGCTTACAAAACGGTATACCGTCGGTATACAGCGGTATACCGTCGGTATGTCGTTCTTGTAGACATTGATTTTTGACTGAAAAAATAGAAGAGCTTTTCATTTTGTCATCCAACCTTAGGTGTTTACAGACAGACCTAGACCTTGTACAGACTCGATATCTTAAAACTGTTGAGAGCCGTCTTTAAGGATCGCTGGTCTTTTCTTCAGTCTTCTTTTAGGAATATCCATAAGGCTTTGATGACTTAGCTTGAATGGACAGACTTTATGTAGTAGAGTTTTTGAAAGAATATTAATCTAAAATACAGAGAAAACTAGACTACGAAGATGCTGTTAATGTTATCAAAATAAACTGTGCCAACAGTTACATCACATATACCTTTTCATCAAGATCCCCATGGAGGAAAGCATTCTTGATATCCTGTTGAAGCAACGACTAGTCATAGCGAACAGCCAAGGCCATGAGGACACGAACATACGTCATTTTAGCAACATGAGAGAAGATCTCGAAGTAACTCTCACCATAGGTTTGAGAGTATCCTTTGGCCACCAGACGAGCCTTTAGGCGATCAAGAGAGCCATCTGGTTTCACCTTGAGAGTGAATACCCATTTGTAACCTACTGCCTGTTTACCACTGGATAAATCAATCAAGTCTCAAGTGTGATTTTCTCTGAGAGCTTTCATCTACTCGTTCATAGCACCACACCAACCAGGATGTCTGAGTCCCTCCTCAGCGGTCTTGGAAATCTGAATCACATTAATAGTAGTCACCAAAAACTGAGTGTGACTGGTAAGTGCTTTGTAGCTGTTAACTTACAAGGGATGATCACGATAAGCACAACGAGGACGATTTGGAGGCAGAATAGCCGGAGTTGCTAGTGGAACTGGTGGAGCTGCTGGTGGAACAGGTGGACGCAATGTCACTATCACTTTTCTAGAACAAGGGCATTTTTGTCATATCATAATTTCTGTATATATTTTTTATTTTTAATATGATGGTTGTATTTATTAGTAGGCTAGCTTATTCATTAGATATGGTGGACCCTATTAAAATTGACTTGACCAATAGGTTTGATTAATTAGACTATAGTCATGGCTAGGTTGAGTACAAGCATTAATTATAGCCAAACCACTTAGCCCCCTTAAGGACCTTCCTAATATTAAGTGTCATGAAGAGTTTAGGGCTTGACAAGACTCTATTTATACCCCCACAAACCCTCAATGGCAGCCACCATTCCTTTCTAGGGTTTCTACACATTTCCTTCATTCCATACTCTCTCAAAATTTCTCCTCTTTCTTTCCTTTGTTGTGCTAAGGCTTGAGGAGCTCAAGAAGGCTTGGTGGAGGCTCTAGCAAGAATTTGAGAGCCCCTTCTTCATCCTTCTTTCCCAAATTCGTGGAGCTTTGTATAAGCTCCATTCTACATAGGTATAACCTTCTAAACTTTCATTTCCATAGTAAATTTCATGCATTCATGTAAGAGACCCCTCCCATGACTAATAGGAAGAAGGTTAAGGTCCTAATGAGTCCTATTGTGATGGCTAAATAGGATTTAGTGTCCATTTGAAGGAGACTACAAGTTTTGCCCACCAAGTGTTTGTTAAAATGTCTAAGTGGCCATTTTTGTTTTGGTTTTCAGTTTTAAGCCTATATAGTTGTTTTGTGCATAGGATAGGTATATATGACTTCCAATTATTTGTGCTTATATATATATGCATATATTTGTAAGTGTGATCGTATATATATGTATATAGGCATGTGTGTTGATGTGTACCAAGGAGTGCACTGTTTTGGGACTGTCAAGAAGAGTCATATAAGTAGTGAGACCATCCTACAGATGAGTATATGAATACATAAATTTTATATGGACATTGTTCATTGAATTGGAGTTTTAGTGTAGGATTTTCCTGAACAGTGAGTATGGACTGTCTTGTGGCAGACAATGAGGGAGTGTCCTGTGTTTGGAAAAGTGACAGTATTTATGTGAGTATTAGAGAGGGGAAACTTGGTATCAGTTATAAGGTTTATATATATATATATATATATATATATATATATATTTTATAAGGTTTATATATATATATATATATATATATATATATACCTTACTGTTTTAACAGAGAGAGGTATCAGTGATTTCACTGCAAATCCTTTGATCCATTTGGTACCAGTTAGCATCAGTCCAACTCCTATATACATATATATATATAACCCACATTACATATACACCCAAATTCAATCACTGATACCTCTCTCTGTTAAAACAGTAAGGTATATATATATATATATATATATATATATATATATATATATATATATATATATATATATATATATATATATATATATATGGGCGGGGTTCGAGTCCTGGGTGACGCGGGCGCCGCTTTAGCTTATTGGTAGATAGGTGTAGTAGTAGTAATAATAATAATAATAATAATAATAATAATAATTATATATATATATATATATATATATATATATATATATATATATATATATATATAATGGTGTGTTTATTAGTGAAATAGGGAAGTGAGAGGTCAGTGTCCCTTGAGCATATGGTTCATTTCATATAATGAATGTTCAGATATCCCTACACCTTGTTAAGTCTTGCATAGGCATTAGATGAGCAGGGGATCCGTTTAGGGGTATCAGTTGGGGGTTTCGTAACAGTAAACTTTGGGGTTACTCTCAGTTGATTCAGTCCCTTTGACCAGTCACTGCAAATCCTTTGATCCATTTGGTACCAGTTAGCATCAGTCCAATCCGTATTAGTTTCAGTCCCATGTTCACCATCAATGCATTAGTAGAAGGATTACCGCCTTAGTTCTGAACCTTGTATTGGGTTTAGGCCATAGGCTATGAGCCAGTGTCACAGTGACAGTGTCCTAGTATCAGTCGAAGGGTTTGGGGCTTAGTGTCAGAAGTTGGGACTGATTTAAAGTTGTATGAATGTTTATATATAAATTAGAGTATCATATATATATATGCTTATAGTGAATGGTATACATTAGTGTGTGTTTAGTGTTGTATGTATCTTCTCTTTACATTCTTTATATTTTGCTCTTGAGATTTCTCATTTCCTTTTGAGTATTGCCCAGTCACCATGTAACCATATTGATCCGGTTGGTCATGTAACTTGAGATACTATTTGATCCTTTATGTTATCCTATTTAGACCCATTTTCCTTTCTCAATATTACCTAATTATCAGTTCCTGAGTGGTAGATAGCTCAGAAGATTAGGTTAGTATGAGTACCTGTGTTGAAACAATGTGAGAGAGAGGGGCAGGGGCCTTGTTTTGGCCCTACAACAGCATGCGAGGGGATGGCCTGCAGGTACTTAGTCCCCTAGCAGGTGGACAGCAGTGCAGGGCCATAACTTCTTGGCCATAGGCCTATATAAATGAGTGTATAGGAGAATTAGGGTGTGATGAGTGTTCAGTCCTAGTGTCCTTAGCTCATGTGAGTATGTGTGTGTTATAGTGGGTATCAGTGATGTATCCATGAGCATCATATATCAAGAATTGGTGTCAGTCAGTGAGGAGTGGGTGCAGTGAAGAGAGGGCAATAGCTCGAGCCCTGGCACTTGGCTGTACTACTGTAGTAGCAGTTGGCACTTGGCTGCACTGCTGTAGTAGCAGTTGGCACTTGGCCATCAGATTAGGCCACATTTGGCCATTGGCTTGTATTACTTAGGACCATAGGCCATCCCAGGTCAGTAACCCAGGATCAGTTCAGTAAATGTATTAGTAGGAGTGAGAGTGAAGTGGTAATTAGTGTGTTAGTGTTAGTATCCTAAGTTAGCCCTGTGTGAGTGTCTAGTGATGAGAGTATCAGTTAGTATCAGATACTATTCAGAGGTTAGAGTTAGTTTGATATCAGTTAGTAATGTAGGTTAGGTGGCTGGGTAGGTAATGAAGTTTACCTACTGATTAGATGGCAGAAAATTTACTTTGTTTATGGATTGGCTTGTTGGAACTTGACATGTCTCCTAGGTAGAAGTTGGCATCATGCATGGCACTAAGCAGCAGGGGATCCTCCTGTAAGCTTGCCTTGCTTTGCAATGACAGCAGCATGCCTTGCATTTGCTTTGGCATTACAGCAATGGCAACAGCAGCTGCATTTGCTTTGGCAGCAAACACTTGCAGCAGCAGCTGCTGCATTAGCAGCATGTGGCAGCCGGGGATACCCCCTTTAGGCAGGGTTGGTTTGGCTTTAGGCCACCCTTGGTAAGCTTGATGTGGGTACTTGATTCACATTTGGGATTTTGAGTGGAGCTTAGAAAGGGATAGGCATATATATATATATATATATATATATATATATATATATATATATATATATATATATTTATATATATATATATATATATATATATATATATATATATATATATATATATATATATATATATATATATATATATATATATATATATATATATATATAGTTACCTATCCTAAGTAAGTATATGAGATTACCCATCTACTAAGGTATGGTTCCTGTCAATCTAGGAAATGATAAACCTATCTAAGATTTGGGGATTACCTTTTCTAAGTAATCTAGGTATGTATTACATACTATAAGGTAATGTACTACCCATAAGATAGTAGATGATTAACTAATCTATCTAAGGCATTACCTAGTCTATCTAAGGTAATGTGAATTTCTAAGTTAGTATAATTATAGGTAAGTATCCAATAGGTTGTCACACACACACACACACACACACACACACACACACACACACACATATATATATATATATATATATATATATATATATATATATATATATATATATATATATATATATATATATATATATATATATATATACCTTCGAACTTTATTTATGAGTAAGGCGCAAAATGCTGAAGCCTTTACAAGTAAGCTCAAAAGAAAAGACGAAAAAATAAAAGGAGCAGGAAGGTAGACTCCCGCTCACTATCCAAAAGGAAGTCATCTGGCTAAGGGTAGCCAGGATTCCGGCCGGACGTGCTTGCAACGACTGCCAACTTTGTGGATCTGTCTGAGGGCCTCCCTGATCAGTTGATTGGATGTGTAATGGTAGCCCTCGTATCTGAATTTGTTACGGTTCTTCCAAATGATGTACGTGATAGCGGCTGCGACGATTTGGTGGCCGTGTGAGGCGCGACCACAAGTAGTCAGGAGATCATTGAAGCCCCTATCGACTTGGTCATGTTGGCAACGAGAGGATAAGGCGTTCCATACATGCCCAACCAGGTCTCCTGAGTACATAATGTAATCACAGACTCTGACTGATGTGCCGAGTAGCAATGGCACGCCGAAGCTAAGCTATAGCCTATGGTGTTGAGAGCGTCATCAGTGTGGAGCTTCTTGTGAACCGCTCTCCAAATCAGAAAGGACTATTTTTGGGAATGCAAGACTGCCAGAAAGGCCCAATGATGGAGGATGGTGTTCCAAAGCTGCGGACCACTCCTCTCGCAGCTGCTAGCGAGAATTCTCCGTTGGTTGAGGGGAACCACCTAAAGCGTCCGAGTCTGACAACACCTTGAAGCCAGAAGCTGTGAGCGCTTCAGCCGCCTCCTCCCCAATCCACTCCCTGGCCCTATCCCAATTCTAGTCACCCTCGCAGTCCCACAGGTCACGGATCGCGCTCAAAGGAGGAGCATCCGTACACTGCAGGAGGAAGGCATCCCTGAACCAACGTTCCTTGAATAAGGACGATTCGCTCGAGCAGAGTTGGAGACGGATCAAAGGCTCAGCTAGATGTCGCTCATAGAGGATGCGTCTCCAAGACGCTGAAGATTTGCTGTTGAACCCCCCGATGACGGATGAGTGTGCCTGAAGTATCTGGCCTTCATGAACCTAGCCTAGATAGTGCGGCTCTGACGAAGCTTTCACCACATCTTCATGGAGAGAGCATCAACGGCATGCGACAGCCTGCCAAATTCCAGCCCACCCTCTGCTGTAGGTCTGGCCAAGGTGTACCAACTGGCCCAATGATGCTTTTTCTTGCCGTCACAATGCCCCCAGAAGAAGTTTGCAAAAAGTGCTTCGATGGACGAGAGCACCTTCTTAAGGGGAGAGCAAGCGGGAAGCATGTAAATGGGGATGGAAGAAAGGACATGCTGAATCAGAATCATCTTTCTGCCCGACGATAGGATCGCGTTGTGCCATCCCTCAATTTTTTTCTAATTTTGCCCACCAGCCCTTCCAAAAATACCAGCATTGGATCTTCAATAAACCAACGGGCATCCTAAGTAAGAGAACGGAGGGTATGCAACAGTAAAGGAGGTGATGTTGGTAAGGGTAGAGGAGTGGTCTCTGTTGGTCGAGTGGTGGGTATAGATAACACTCTTGTCGGGGTTGACCCGCTAACCAGAGCATCTGGTATATCTCTGCAACGTATTGTGAACCACTTTTACGGACTTGACGTCGCCAGAGGAAAAGATGAAAATGTCATCTGCATAGGCCAAGTGGGTGATGATCGGACATCCACTGGTGATGTAAAAATGCTGGAAACGGGGGGATCCCACCATTTTATTAAGATTTCTGCTAAGAGCTTCTGCAGCGATGATGAAGATAGTAGATGATAAATGGTCTCCTTGTCTGATACCCCGACTAGATTTGAAGAAAACCTCAGCTTGACCATTGACATCCGTGGAGAACCACGAATTACTGATCGATCTCCACACGATGTCAATCCAGGTCTCCGTGAACCCGAAAGCCCTGAACACCCATATCATGAATTGCCAATCTAGCCTGTCGTATGCTTTTTTCATATCCAGCTTGATAGCAATGTTCCCACCCCTGGACGGGAATTTCATACAGGTGATCATCTCCTGGGCTAACAAGATGTTGTCTAATATGTTTCGCCCTCGAACAAATCTGCTTTGCTCCTCAGAGATAATCTTGGGGAGTAGCCCGGATATTCGGTTAGCAATAATCTTCGAAATAATTTTGTTGGTGAAGGTGCACAAGCTCAGGGGGTAGAAGTCTTTGAATGTCTCCGGGTTATCTTTCTTAGGGATATGAATCAGGTTAGCATGAGATATCGATTTGGGGTACCTAGTTCCTTGAAAGAAAGCAGTAACCGCCTTATGAATATCCAACTTGATGATATCCCAGCATGATCTAAAGAAGACTCTAGTGAAACCATCAGGTCCAGGAGCACTATGCTCGTTCAGGGCCCAAACTGCATCTTTGACTTCTATCTCGGACGGAAGGAGCTGTAGCTGCGTGTTATCTCTGTCTTCAATCAAGCGAGGGATCGCCGTAAGGAAATCCTCATCCTTATTGATGACGCCTTTAGTAAACATCTAGGAATAGTAATCCGTCGCGGCCGTCTGGATACCCCGTTGATCTTTAAGGATGTGCCTGCTCCGTGGAGATTAAGCTGATGTCTGCGCCCTTTGACATAGGAGTGGAAGTAGCTAGAGTCCCTGTCTTCCTCGTTCTCCCAGGTAAGCCTAGCTTTCTGTTTCCAGAATTTTGCCTCCACTTTCAGCCGGAGCTTCCACAGCGCTATGGTGAGGTTTAGCGAGCCGCGAGCCGCGGGGGATCTGTCAATAGCGAATAGGATCTCCGTACGAGTAACATCATCCTCAGCATTACGGACAACCTGGAAGATGTCGCCAAAAGCTTCATTACTCCAGATTGAGAGGGCTTTTGTTGTGGCTTTGAGTTTGGCCGCCACGCGAACTAGGGGGTCAGGGTCGTCGGAGGCATTCCAGGCAACTACCACGGTATCTCTGAACTAGGGATGGTGACTCCAGAGGTCAAAAAAATGGAAGCTTTTCTTGATCTGGTGCGAATTGCTGCTGATTTCAATATGGAGAGGAGAGTGATCCGATTCAGTAGCGTTTAGATGCGAGAGACTAGTGGTAATCTCCAAATCAGACCACTGCGCATTGGTGAGAGCTCAATCGAGGCAAGAATATTGCCGCTGAGTACCTTTCTACATGTTACACCATGTGAAGGCGCTACCGGAGAACTGAAGGGATGATAGGTAGGAAGTGAAAATGAAGCTAGTGAAATCTTGCATAGCCCTCAATGAAGGAGGACGACCACCTAACTTCTCTTCTCTGTAAGCAACAACGTTGAAGTCACGTACGCAGAGCCAAGGGAGGTTGATGTGGTTTTGGTGAGTGTCCCACAGGGCATCCCAAAGTTGTTTGCGTTCAGTGATATCGCAGATGCCATGGACTGCAGATAAAAGAAAGCGAGAACGGAGCATGGGGTGTTCCACCCAATACGATAGCGCCTGTCTCGAGTCATGAATGATGCCGAGGTTGACGTCAGCTGCGAAGAGAATCCAGATATCGTGGCAGCCAGTAATGGCGGAGGGGAAGCATAACTGCAGCTGAATGGACTTGAGTTTCTTATGGGGGATTTTAGGTTCTATAATCACTAAAATGTCGATTATGTGGATTTTCTTGAGACTGTTTAATCTTTTCAAGGTGGGTTTCGCAAGGCCCCTGACATTCCAAGAAAGGATGTTACGCATTAAAGTTACTGCGGAGGGGGGATTTGGTGAGTTTTGCGGCTGACCTTGTGGTCATGGTCGTGGTCTCTTTTTTACTTCTTTTTTTTGTATTTTGTTGGTGCCAACTATTTTGCTGTTTTCCTTGGGAGTTCTATCTTTGGCTTGTTCGACAGTCGTGTCTGTCGGGTGCATGTAGACCTCTCCAACTATTTCAGCCAAGGCTCCGAAGCAGCTGTCCGAGCTGGTAAGGCCAGCGTCGGAGGCCTGTTGCATCCTGGCCACCGTAGCTTGACCTATGTTGGCTAGCGCGTCTGCTCGAATGTCAGCCACGATATGGGATGTAGGAGGGCTGCTGTTCCGGTGTGAATAGGGTTCTTCTTGCCCGTCGATTCTGAGTGGTTCTCCGATATCTGAGTCACCACAGCTATATCAGGCTCCCTTCCGGTGTCCCCGAAGATCTCTGAGGCTTCTTTCGGACAGTGGACACCTGTGAATTCTTCGGTGATGTTAGTCTCCTATGAGGTGTCTGATGTGGTTGAGGTGAGAATGTCGAATTTGTTGTTGAAGTTAAGGGCTGGGGATTTGTAGGGCACGATCGGTCTCCCCGGAGGAGCTGAATCATGCGTGTGTGAGTTCTCGGCGCTTTCTTCGAACCTGATATGGGAGTTAGGTAGAGGGGGCATTGGGGATTGCTGGGATTGGTTGGATTTTCTGGGCATTTGTGTAGAGGGGGCCTTTTGATTCTCTTTTTTCTTCAGTTCAGGGTGCGTACGGAAACAATGTTCGGTGGAGTGCCCCCCGCATAAGATAGTGATTGCAGAATTTGGTATTATTGTTATATATATATATATATATATATATATATATATATATATATATATATATATATATATATATATATATATATAGCATAGGTAGGTAATGACCTGATATGGGTTAACCTAACATAAATTTGACTAGGGTTTGACCAGGGTTGACCTGTTGACCAAAAGTCAACTATGAGTCAAACTTGACCTAGAATGGACCTAGATTGCATATCATACACTAGAAAACCATGTTAAACACTATTAAACCCCAATTAACAGATATATCTCATATTTAGGTTTGTGCGATATCACTCTGGGCCTCAATTCACATCCATTGCTCAGGACGACAGGCGAGTACATTCTCTGATAGTTTTTATTTCTTGATAATTTTTATTATACATGTTTATACTAGTGTTATATTTTTATTTCGACACGATAGACACACGGATTGGTATTGTATAGATTTCTTGACTTGAGATACATAGTTTTATGCCTAATAATTTTCACTGGACTAATGAATTACTGGACTAATGTATCTATTCTAGATTATTGAGTTACGTGTCGAGACCTGGATCCATGTGTACTGGTCGGGTGAGAAAATACTTAGGAGACGTGTGAACATACCCTTTCTACTCCATGATCTTACTGGAATAATAGCGGCCACACACGGACGTGTATGGTTCGTCGGATATTACTCTCTAGCCGTTCACATGTCAACTTGGTATTTCAAAACACTGGTTTTAGACACAGATATTCTAGACTTGTTAGTTGTGTACCTTACATGACTAGTTTTCCCTTTATTAAATATCTGTCTGCTTTATATTTCACATGTTCTCCCCATACATCTATTACTCTATATTCACCTATCTATTCCATTGTACATTGTCTCTATAAATTGTTCATCAAGTATTTTATTATTATTTAGAATTTTATAGTGCTTGTTAATTAACTGGAACTGCTATTTGAGTTGTACTTCGCTCCAATCCTGACTGAATAATATTTTTCAGATGGTTTAGATTGTTGTTCTACCTACTGTAGAGAGTGCCCTAGATATAGTTTAGAGTTTTAGTATTCATTTTATATCGGATTGTTTCGACTGTGGGTTTGAGACTTGTTATTATATTCAGGATATGTATTTCTTGTTTTAGACATCTAGACTCATGTGTTGCGATGATAATACTATTATTTCAGTTTAATCTTCTTTGTCTTCTATTCCAATATCGTGCTCTATCTTCCTCTAGACTTTGTGATTGAAATTATATAGTTTATATGTCATAATTTTCCTCTGTTTTGAGATGATAGGTTTATGACTCATATTGTTAGATGATAGATATTGTAGATGACCTATACAACGTTCTACTGCCGACACTGCATCATAGGCTAGACGTACCCACATCATCGTGCCCCTAAACGGGATGCGGGTCATGATAGGCAACTCATTGGAGCCAGAGCTGCTGGCGGAACCAAAGGAGGAGGATTATGTGGGTATCAATGGCGATGTTTGTGTGGGTGATGTCGACACTGACTGAATCAGTGTATGTGGACCATCGGCCTGAAAAACTGGCTCGGTAAAGGAGGGAACCCGTATGGGGGGCTGTTGTGTTTGATCAGGAAATAACAAAAATTTTCTTCCGGATAGACTAGGGGAGCCGGACCTTTGATTGTGGGAGTGGAGGAAATTTAATTTCTACAAAGGTAATATCCTGAGTGAAAAAATATCTCTTTAAGACAGGAGAATAACACAGATACCCTTTCTGATCTCTAGGATATCCAAAAAAAAATACATTGTATTGCCTTAGGATCTAGTTTAGAAAGAGTTGGTCGGGTATCCCTAATATAGCATAAGCTGTAACTCCACCTTCCCAATTTGTTTAGAATTTTAAAGTTTTCTAAATAATAATAATTTTGATTTAAACAATTTTGAATACTAATTTTTTATGAAATTTTGGAGGGAGATTTGAATTAATGGCATGGAGGGAATTCCTAGTTTGTTACAACTAAATTGGAGTGGTCCCCATTTCTCTCAAACTAATCCTAACAACCTAAACTCTTCTCTAACAGTTTTGTGGCTAGTTACGTAATTAATCCTTGTGGAGGGGCTCCAGTGCAAAGTTGCCATCCATTTCTATTTAAGCAAAGAGGAGAGAAGAATTACTGTACATTCATTTTCTCCTGAGCTTTTTCCATCAGATCTGAGCTCGAGCTCTCCTCTACCAAATTCTCAAACGAATCCCTAATCCGCAATTTTTTCGACGAATAAAGTTTGATGGCGACGGCGACACGCGCCGACTGAACTACTCGGCGGAGCCACCACACCACTAGCAGATCTTCTCAACAGCAGCGGCGTACCTTCGGCGGAAGCAGTCGATCCGGCTATTCGAGTGCGAGCGGCAACGATGAAGTCATGGCAGTGGTGATGACGGCTACGGCGACGATCTAGTCGGCTCTTCTTCCCCGGCGAAGCACGGCTCTACTGCGACGACGAGGCTGTGTGAACGATCGGTCTTTCTCGATGAACTTTGTCGACGAACTCACCACTCCAAGTTCGACAGTTCCTTTTTCGAGAAGGAGTAGTCGATCTAACGACGGTGAGTTGATCTATGTTTTGATTTAGTCTCGGAGTTTGGTTACTGTTTCGATCGTTCTGATTGATCGATTTTTGTTTCTTTCATGGATAAATTTTTCATTAAGAGGTCTTGTCAAGAACAGATCGATCAGTTGGACCTCATTGTTCTTGTCAAACGACAATGTATCGGTATGTGTTGGATCCCCCTCCTTTCTAATGCTTTGATGACTTCATTTGATCAAGTTATCAAACGTCTAGGAAGAGGACGACCGATCGGCATCGATCATATTGGACTGATCTTCCTCATCAGGGATCTAGCCTCTACTGACTCTGCTCTAAAACTCAAGTCGAGACGTGGATTCTTGAACAGGTAAATTTGTTAGGAATCAATTTGTTCTTTCTGATCCAATGTGATCGAGTGTTTCTGGGATGATCCATTATTTGAATGAATTTTTCTTCGCTTTCGAGTTCAGAATCAAACTCTAAAATTCTTTGGTTCTGATGGCGTTTCAATTGTTTACTTTAAAGCCCCAACCAGGATTTATTTCGTTCGAGTGGGAGGTGTCAGTGCAGTCGTTGTGTCGTCATTCAAGAATATAGACTCGATCATTAGAGGTAATTCTTCGCCCTGCTGTTAGCATAGAGATTTTTCTGAGCATTTAACATTAATGGATGTTTGGGCGGGATGCGTTCGAACTCAGGCAATGGAGCGGTGTTCGATCAATTGCACGTGATTAGGTGGTTCGTGTCTTGCTTGGGTTGTGTCCGAGTGTTGTATCTGCTGTGGTGGGTACAAGGGATCGATTTCGATTTCAGTCGCCTGTAGGATTCGTGTCCAGTTGTGATGGTCCATGGTGTATTTATTTTGTAAGGTTGTTCGTGACCTAGGTCGGCAGGAAGAACAAATGGCAGTCGACTGGAATTTGGGAAACTATTTTAAGAACTTTGATTTTGATATTATAATTTGTATTTAAATTTTTGTATAAGTTTGTTGATAGATATCTGTGAAGATTTGATTATGTATATTCGGAGTATAGTAATTTTCTTCAAACCCTGAGTCTTCTAGCTGTGTGGTTCTAAGGGGGGAGCTGTGTCACGACCCGTACCCTGTTTAGGGGCACGAGCACATGGGTACGTCCAGCCTACGTCGCAGTGTCGGCGGTAGAACGCTGTATAGGTCGTCTATAAAATCTAACATCAACAATATATATATGTACCTGTCATCTCCGCACGGAAGAATATATATATATATATATATATATATATATATATATATATATATATATATATATATATATATATATATATATATATATATATATATATAGGAAGCGGATCAAAAGCCCCCCCTTAGAATACCCCCTAAAAATCCCCCTCACTCTCGGCCGTAATTTAATGTTAATATTAATGTTAATGTTAATATTAATGTCAATATTAATGTTAATATTAACATTAAATACTAAAATTAACATTAAACTTAACATTAAAATTAATATTAACATTAACAATAACATTAACATTAATATTAATATTAACATTAATATAAAAATAAAAATAAATATTAATATTAATATTAACATTAATATTAACATTAATATTAATGTTAATATTAACATTAACATTAACATTAATATTAACATTAATATCAACATTAAATTACGGCCGAGAGTGAGGAAGTTTTTTAGAGGATTTTCTAAGGGGGGCTTTTGATCCGCTCCCATATATTCCTAATATATATATATATATATATATATATATATATATATATATATATATATATATATATTAGGAATATATATATATATATAAATATATATATTAGGAATATATATATATATATATATTAGGAATATATGGGAGCGGATCAAAAGCCCCCCTTAGAAAACCCCCTAAAAAATTCCCTCACTCTCGGCCGTAATTTAATGTTAATATTAATGTTAATGTTAATATTAACATTAATATTAATGTTAATATTAATGTTAATGTTAATGTTAATATTTATTTTTATTTTTATATTAATGTTAATGTTAATATTAATGTTAATTTTAAGTTTAATATGTTAATATTAACATTAATATTAACAACATTAATATTAATATTATATATATATATATATATATATATATATATATATATATATATATATATATATATATATATATTTTTTTTTTTTTTTATATATATATATATATATATATATATATAACTAAATCACATGAATCTAAGGAAGATACGTACGAAAGATAAAGATATGATGGAAATAGGAAAGCTGGAAATAGATGCAAGTCACAACATCCAACCAGAGATAGAGAGTATATCACAATGTACATATCCCAAAATAATAATATACTACAAGCCAAAATGATAAGCTGGAACGCAGTCCAGTCAAACCTACTAGTCTAAGATCCCTACCAATGGTGCATCCTCTATAGGCACCGGCTCCACTGAATCCAAGTGATAAATTGCGTCTACGCCAAACCCGTAGAGGGTCGGACAGTTTGTATCTGAATCCTCTGTAAAACACAACGAAGTTATCCTGTCAGGATATGAGCAAGTACAAACGCTAACAACAGTTACATGTGAATTGACAAATTCTATAAAAGACAGTTATAATGAAATACAAGATGGAATATCAACACTGGAGTATAAACAGAATATGTAAATCTGGATATCATGTCAGGGTATAAAATACTGGAAATGTATAGCAGTACAGTAATAACTGATGTATAATATAAATATAAATGGTGCCTTGAGATATTAGAGCGTTATGTGATCGGCTTGGGACACATGATCGGGCTCTTCCATTTGACCGGCTATGAGTCAGGAAATACAAGAAAATAAGAATCAGGCCAGCCACAATGGAAAGCTATGAGGCAAGTAGCAACACAGGTCAGGCTTTACCCTACGTGAGGCGAGGGTAAAGCTATGATGCAAGTAGTAACAGAAATACATGAGGGGTATTGATCACATAACCTCTAATAACTCCCCATCTCCGAGTAGTATAATGGATCCAACCATGACACATCATGACACGAGATTTAAAGAGCAGGGGGCCAGCCCACTCCTAAATCGGTGTCTATACAAGTATAAAAAATAAGATCGAATAATGTACTCATATACCAGGTAAACCAGGAATAACCTCTCATGACGAGATCCAACGTATACTAGTTTGTGTACCATCATTTCGAAAATCAAGTAAGACACTACAACCTAATCGGATATAGCAGATATCAAGACAATGAAAACTATCAGAGAATGTACTCGCCTGCAGTCCTGAGCAGTCAATAGGAATAGAGGCTCAGAGGATAGTCACAGACCTAAATATGAGATATACAAGAGTTAATTAGGGTTTAATAGTGTTTAGCATGATTTCTAGTGTATAATATGCAATCTAGGTCAAGCTCAGTCAAACTAAGTTAAACTAGGTCGTACTAGGTCACACAAAGTCAAACTAGATCACACAAAGTCAAACTAGGTCAAAGGTTGACTTACAGTTGACTTTTGGTCAACTAGTCAACTCTGGTTAAGTTCTAGTCAATTCTAGGTTCAATGTTGACTTTTAATTGACTTTGAATCAAAACAGTCAACTATGGTCAAACGGGGTCAACTCTAGCCTAGGTATCCTATTCCCAGCATTTACCTACCAAGATACCACATATCTTGGCCCTATTGGTATCCCGATACCAATATCTTGGTTTAGGTATAAATACCTTAGCCTAGGTAAACCCTTACTTATAAGGTAAACCTATAACTTACCTCTACCTTAGTATCTAGGTAACCCTCTACCTATACCATGGTATCCCAATACCATACCCTTGTATCTTGATACTTTAACTTGGTATCTCAATACCTTATCTTGAAGGTATCACAAATACCTTACCTTACCCATTACCAAGGTAATTCACATTACCTTGTCCATACCAAGGTAAATCACATTTACCTTGAGATACCACTCTTGGTATCCTAAGATACCAAGACACTAACCTATCTAACCATTACCTACCACTATCTAACTCTAAACTAACCTCTAACATATCCTTCTAACATTACCTTAACTTCTAACAACCCACCTACCAATATCCTAACATATAGGATACTAACACTCAACTAACACACAACATCCTATTTAACCTCTCATAAAATCTCTCATCTAACCTCTCCTATAGACACTCTCACACACATATATACATATATATATACATATCTATCTATCTATCTATCTATCTATCTATCTATCTATCTATCTATCTATCTATCTATCCACAAACATACTCACAACCTCTAACACACACAAACAAAAATATACATAAACACCCACACACACACACACTAATACATACATACATACATACATACATACATACATACATACATACATACATACATACATACATACATACATACATACATCATTCTCCTCCTCTCTTCACATTCTCTAACATCCACACACAACACATACTCCTCACAACACATTCACACACACACATTAACACACGTATAAATATATATATATATATATATATATATATATATATATATATATATATATATATATATATATATATATATATATATATATATACATATATAATAAGATGGGCTCATTCGGTAGGCAGAGGCGTGGGCGACGACCACCTTCTCCCTCCGGCGCCTTCCCGCCCCTCCTCGTTGTCGGCGCCCCCCATGGCTGGTCGACCTCCTCGGCCTCGGTCTGGCCGCGCCCCGTCGTCTCCGCTTCCTTGGACGGCCGGGCCCCGACTGGCGTCCCCTGTTTGCGGGCGGCCACTCGCCGCTCGGAGCTCTCCCCTCCCTCCTCCCCTTCCCTCCCCCCTCGACATCGCCCCCCTCGCCGACGCCCCTGCCGCGCTCGGTATAGGCGCCAACGGCCCTGTCCTCCTCCGCCAGCTGACCCCTCCGGTCTTCTTGGCCCTCTGCCCGGGACGCTGCCAGCTTCGGCCGTCTCCCCTACTCCAGCCCCGCCTCCCCTTCTCCCGTCGCCCTCCCCCCCATCTCGCTGTGTCCCCCCCGCCACTGCTGCGGTCCCCTCCAAGCACTTCCTCCCTCCGCGCCACCCCCCGCCCCGGCTGCGGACCCCACCCCGGCCCCCTCCCACCCAGTCGCCCATCTCGCCGCGCCTTCCGCCTCGCCATCGGACTGCCTTCCGGTGCCATCTCCTCCAGTAGCCCATTTCGCCGCGCCCACCGCAGCTTTGACGGAGGCCCCCCCCTTTGCGGTGGTACTGGTACCCGACGGCGCCCTCCTGGTACTCCTCCGTTCCCGGCGGTTCGGCTTCGCAGTGGGCGTCGTATGCTCACCTCTCGGGGTCGAGGCCCTACTACTAGCCCCACCGGCCTCCTCCGCCTGAGCCCCCTGGCTCCGGGCGTCGCGCTCCTCTTCTCGCCCGGGAGCGCCTCTCCCCCTTCCCCTCGCAGTGATGTAGCCCCGTCCCCCTGCTCCACCGGGTCAGCAGCTACTCCCCCACTGCTGCGGCTCCCGGCGGTTCGCCACCCATACGTGGCTTCCCCCGCCGTGGATTCCCCTGCCGTCTCCTCCGACGGGGGCGTCCTCTTTCTCCCAGGAACCCCCTCGCCTTCCTCCCCTCGGCCGGTGCCGTTCCCCCCCCACCCCCTCCCCCGCCGCCCCGTCCCTCTCGGCCTTCCCCGCTGGAGTTCCCATGGCGCCCCCGCCCCCCGCTCTCCCGGATCTGACCCCTCTCCGTGCGTCCCCGTGGTCGATTCCCCCTCGGCCCCCCTCAGCTCTCACCCTCACGGCCGTCCCCATCCCCGTGGTCCGGCTCGCTGGTTTCTCCCCTCCGACCTACCCTAGCACCGCCGCCGTGGTGTTCTCCCTCCCGCCGCAGCGGTGTCATGTCCCCCCCCTCTCTCGCGCTGGCTCACTCGCGGGGGTCCTGAGGAGCCTCCTCGGGCTTGGCACCCCTCGGGACCCGCACCCCCCCTCGGGCCGTGTGGGTTCCCTCATTTCTTTTGCTTGTTGTTTGAATTTTGAATCGGGCTTGTGGACCCGGTCCTTGTAATGCTCCTTCATTCAATAAACTTTGCCTTTCAAAAAAATAAAAAATAATATATATATATATATATATATATATATATATATATATATATATATATATATATATATATATATATGTAACAGTGGCTAAAGCCTTCATTGAAATGAAAAAGGATATGTTAGAACCGGAAGATAGCCCAAGTTCCTACAGACTGTGGGGGGAGCCCTAAGAAAGGTCCTGACTCAAAACGTCTAAAACAGCATTAACCAATAACCAGATAGTTTTTTTTGTGACAGACGCAAAATCGAAATTCAAAAAAAGAAATTTGAATTTCCAAAGCGGGCACGTGGGCGGGGGAGGGCCCGAGGGGAGCGGTGTGCTGCTCGAGAAAGGGGGAGTGTGGCCCGATGCGGCACGCAGCGCGAGAGGGACATGCTGCTCGGGGTGAGGGCGCGCAGCCCGGGGCGTTGACGGGAGAGAGCATCCCGGCGAGGAGAGAGGGCTGCCGGGGGATGGGTGGCGGACGACCCGACGGGGGGGGGGGGGGGGGGAAGAAGCTCAGATAGCGGGCTAGGACAGCCGAGGGTGGTCCGGGCGCGGCGGCAAGGCTGCTGGAGGGGATGGGGGTGGCTCGAAA
Source organism: Iris pallida (assembly GCA_029216955.1). Taxonomy (NCBI): domain Eukaryota; kingdom Viridiplantae; phylum Streptophyta; class Magnoliopsida; order Asparagales; family Iridaceae; genus Iris; species Iris pallida. Next base: position 8,010,003 of record JANAVB010001800.1, read on the forward strand.
ATCGGGGGGAAGGAGCCTAGGAGCGGACGACCTCCGAGGGGAGAACGGCGGTCGGCCTCAGGCGGAGAGGAGGGGAGGGGACGGCACGCGCGAGAGGACGCACGGCCTCGCCGGCAGGGGAGAGGGGGGGACGCCACGCGCTGGACGGCCGGCGCTGGGATGGCCGACGCAAGGATGCGCGACAACACCAAGGGTCCTCCGGCAAGCGTCGGAGGGAGCGCCCTGGTCAAAAGCGGCGGGGGGGGGGGGAGTGGCCTCCAGCGCGCGCCGGAAGCGCCTGAGATTGTAAGGAGGTGGAGGAGCCATCCACGGAGGGAGCTCGGAGCACGCGGGCGGAGGGGCGGCGACGGAGAGGCCGCCGCAGGGCGACCGCGCTACGACGGAAGGGGGCGGTGACGACGACGACGAAGACGCCGACAGGCTTGGACCGCCATCCACTGGCAGCCGCCGAGCGGCCACGAGGGCCCAGGATATGGCCTCGCTGCACGGAGGAGAGGGGCCCACCGACGCCGGGGAGAGCCCCGGAGGAGGGGCCAAGGCAGAGGGGAGGATCGAGGGGGAGGAAGTGACGGCGCCGGAGGAAGGGGCAGCGGCGGGCGAAGCCAAGGAGGGGGGGCTCCACAGGAAAGATGTCGAGAGGGGGAGGGGAGCGGGATCGGCGTCGGACGAGGGAACGGGAGCGGCAGCGACCGAGTGGTCGGGGGGGAGGCACGACGAAGGAGGGAGGATGCACGCCAAACGAGGGCGCTCTCGACCCCAATGGAGGAGCGCCATATATATATATATATATATATATATATATATATATATATATATATATATATATATATCTGTGTGTGTGTGTGTGTGTGTTCTGTGTGTGTGTGTGTGTGTTCTGTCGGTTCCGCACCTGCTGTAATGATCTTACAGAGCCACCTTTAGCTTTCAATAAATTCTTTCCTTAATATATATATATATATATATATATATATATATATATATATATATATATATATATATATATATATACATACACTAACACTAATATTATATATATCCAAAATATCCCGAAACCTATCCGAATACCCAAATTCTCTTAATTCCACCCACTAGGGCTTAGACACGTCCCACACAAGCAATCTAACTCGCGCACGCGAGCGAAAGCGAGAAACGAGGTCCGAATGGCCAAATGGCCATTCTGGCGACTCCGGGGTGTCCGATTCGCGATACCGTGCGATACGGGAACCAAACCTATCTGGATTCGACCCAAACTCTACCCACGAGTTCTAAATAATGATTAGAACCTATTCTAAGTGATAACTTATCGATTCTAGTGTCGGTGCAGAAAGTCACCCGTGTGTTGGAACCCGAAAACCCCGAAAAAGCCAATTTGTATGATTTCTCGCAAAACGTTCTCACGTATCCAAATATGGACACGTATCTAGCCTCATCTCACCCAAACTAATCGAATTAGGTCTAATTAGGCTAGGGGCAACACCCAAACATGTCAATTTAGGATTTTTCCCAAATTGGCACTAAACCTAGGCCAAATGTCCCGAATTGAGTCAATGGGTTCCAAACCTCTTCTAATGGGTTATCCTTGTAAGCCCCCTGAATTTCAGGGCTATTTTAAATTTTCTGAATAAATTATTTTTGATAAATATATTATTATTTAATTATTTTGATCATTAATGTACCTTTCCGTAACTTCGACTTCTGGAGCGTCAGGGATACCAATCTCTGTAAACTCTCTTCACGAGTTTTGAAGTAGACAAGATTATCTTCGTTTTGATATATCATGTCCCACTTAAATTCGTTCTCTTGTGCTTTTTTTGTATCGCGCAACTTCGGATCAACTTAGACCAATTAATCGTTGAATAATTATTCCCACTTTTATCTTTGATCATCGTTTACACGTTACCGTGACTTTTAATTTAGGAGCACCAGACCAGTCGTTTTCTCAGAACCAACTTCTCATGAATGATCTACTCGAGATGCTCTTCAACCATGACCTTCGTGTCCCACTCAGACACTCCATTTTGTGCTTCATTTTCTTCGCACAATTTTCGGGTCAATCTAGGCCGAATAATTGTCTACCGTAAAACCTGATTTAATTTCTAATTTAATTTTGGGACCCGACATCGATCCAACCTGTCGACCCAAAGTATGGACGTGGTCCACATGAAGCCTATTACCCACATGATACTTGTGTCCCATTTATTTGCCCATTATTATAAATACTCATTTTAATTCAATTATAGCACCCGGTTCGATTTTGACCCGACTCGGCTCGACCGAACCCGAACCCAAGCTCCATGTTGTACTCCTATGACTATCCAAATATCCTACATAATTTTCCTATTTCTCCTATTTTGAAAATATCTTTTCCTCTCTCTACTTTACAAATATATATATATATATATATATATATATATATATATATATATATATATATATATATATATATATATATATACACACTCTCTCTCTCCCATTAAAACACAAACACTCCACCACCTCACCCACTCTCCTTTACAGCTACCCCCCCTTTGGACCGACGTCACCTCCCTCTCTCTCATTTCAAATATCTTCCCCTCTCTCTCTACTATTCTCACACACTCTCTACATATATACACACCCACACATATAACACAACACACACACACATAACTCTCCCACTCTACCAGCACACACACACTCCCCCCCACCCCAATGACCGACCCCTCTCTCTCTCCCCTCTCCTTCCACAGCACAACACCCTTCGTCCTCCACTCTTCTTCATGCCAACACCACCCTCACCATTAATACCAACACCACCACTCTCACCATCATCATCATCAAACAACAACACCACCACCATCACAACTTAACCACCACCACCATCACCCGAGCCTCCGGCCGACCGCCCGACCCTCGCGCCCGTCGTGCCCCGGCCTAACCCGCCCCCGTGCCGCCGTGCGAGGAGCTACAACAGCGGCAACAAACAACATCAGCCGCGGCAACAGCAGCAGCAGCTGCACGCAGCAGCCGTGCACGCCGCGCGCGCCACCGCGGTCGACCGCCGTAGCCGACGAGCCCCCCGGCCGTGCACGAGCCTCCGGCTAACTCCCCCGGCCACCGCCCGCTTCCCCGATGCGCCGAATAGCCTATTCGTGCGTTTTGAACGGAATCCCGTCGACGCGCGCGAGTTTTGAACTCGGAAATGACACTCCGTCGCAGCGACTTCGCATATATTTTCTGGGAGATCCGACCGTTGGATCGGCGAACTCCTTGCTCCGTCTCAATCTCGGTATATAGCACTTCACTCTCCTCAATTTTTTTCTGTTAATTTCGTCGTTTGATACCTCAAAACTGGCCACCAAGTTGACGTTTTAAATTGAACTGTTTTTGGACAGTTTCGTGGAGCCGACTTCGTCAGCTCGTAACTCCGCCGTCGCAGCTCCGGTTGGCGTGCTACCTGTTCCTGTTCGCAGCTGGTATAACCCTCTTCCTGTCTCCTTTAAGTTTCGTTTCATTATAAGCACGTTCGGTTGGTCGAATTTGACGCCAAAGTTGGCCGTCCGAATTCTTTAATTTGCACTTGTTAAATTCTATTTTTGAACCCGGGACTCCGGATTCAATTTCTGACACCACCAGTAGACTCGTGGCGTCGTTCTGGCATGTTTTCATATAAAATTTGCTTGATTTGGAGAACGTGGGCCCTGGCACGTATTTCGGTACAAACTGGATTCCAAGTGTCCGCGTCAACGTGCCATTTTGAGATCGGCTCATCGGAATCCAATTCCGGATATACCGTTGAGTTCGTATCGTCATTCTGGACTTGTTGACATATAATTTGTTGAGTTTTGAAGATATTTGCTCCGGCACGCATTTCGGTGCAAACTGGATTCCAAGTGTCCGCGTCAACGTGTCATTCTGAGATCGGCACATCGGAATCCTATTTCGGACATACCGTTGGGTTCGTATCATCATTATGGATTCGTGGACATATAATTTGCTAGGTTTTGTAGACTTCTATCCCGACATATTTTTCGGTACAAAGTGTGTCCAACGGTGGACATCATTTTGATCCGAAATTACCGTTTTGCCCCTGTGTCTAAATTGGACTTTTGGGTAGGCTATCCCAGCTAATTTGACCGTTTTGGACACGTTGGTGATATTTATTTTATCATCCGACAACATCTGTAGATTTTGCTTATGTATTATCCTTAATTTGTAATTAATTATTTTTCTAGAAATTGTTACTTTCTGTTTTTGAATTTTTATATATATTTTAATTTCTGTAAAAATTTGGGAAAAATTGTATTTAAATACTATGTTAATTTAGCTAATTTATTATAATTTTTCCAGCATTTAATAAGTACTTTTGGTATTTTATAAAAATGGGAAAACAGAACTCATTTTCAGAATTTATATGTTTGCTGATTTTTAATAAATATTTATGAGGGTTTATAAATTCCAAAAAAATTATTATAAATTTCTATAATTAACAAGGATCATTTTGGTACTTTATTTTATGAATAATTAAGCTTTTTGTCTATCTCAAAAATTGTTGGAACTCAGTGTACCGTTTGATTTATTTATTGAGTAATTACGACTTTCAATATTTTGTGTTGTTTTGAGTTATTGTAGTATTGGACCACCCCCTACCCTAGTGTAAAGACCCTAGAATTAGTTTGGATATAGTGGCACTCCACATTAGACTTTTATGCTAGGTCTCCACTTAGTTGGTGTCCAGTTAGGAGTCGTGTCTCACCACTAGTGTAATATTGAACATAGCTTAGAACTGAGTTTGTATATCATTATTGACAGGACACCGGATATCTATATCTTCGTACTAGTATTCTTGCTTTGCTTGAGGCAAGTACATCTACAAACTCATTTACTGTCTTTTAATGCTAGAACACGTATTAACCCTGTTAAAATACTGATCTTTGAGGTGGCAAGTTAAATCTTCGCATGTTGTATTACTTACAGTACCTGCCATGCTTAGGACAGTTCTTATATCTTCACATGCTTCTTACTGGTTCTCAGTACATGTTTTACTATACTATATACTGCTCTGAGTATTCACATGTTTTATACTGCTCCCAGTACCTGCCATGCTTATACTGCTCCCAGTATCTCTCACATGCTTTATATCGTTCTCGTATCTCCCACATGTTTTTACTGTTCTTGTATCTCTCACATGTTTAAATAATGGGTTAAGGGAAAACTGTTAGTAGTGTACGTGAACATGACCCCCTTCTTCGTATGTACTTACCGCGCTCGGTGCCATTCTATATGTGACCTTGCCGTATGTTCTGATCCCGCATTTGTGTATGGATATACACCGATGCCGTTCGTACACATATGTGCATGCCAGAAAATTTGATATGTACCGCTGTACATCCTATTCACCTATTGACCGATTCATGTACATACTACAGTTTTAAACTTTTAAACTATATGTTGTCATTTCTAAAAAGAACCAATTAAACCATGATATGCCATGTTCCCTATGTTACCATGATACTGTGATCCCAGTTGTACCATGAGGCCATGTTTTCCAGTATTTCCTGTTTTATAGACTTATCACACCATATTTCTTGTTGTACATCTCTTTCATTATATATTCAGTACTTTAGTTGTAGAGGTTGTACTTGCTCCCGTCCTGACAGGATAACGTTGTAGGTATACTTTCTGAGGAGAAATGCTATGTGTTACATATTATGGTACTGCATTGAGGACCTGGCCTTAGCTCCAGAAGAGGCTCCAGCGGGGAACCTTGCTTAGATATCTTTCATATGTTTTTGAGAGTTAGACTTTGGTCTGTACTTATATTTGGATACTGGACTTTGTCTCCAGTTAGATACTTTGGTTATGTATTATTAAGTCTGTACTTGTTTACCTTCGCTTATAGATGCTGTGTTGTGATGAACCTTTAAATGAGATATTAGAACTGTTAGTAGCTTAGATCCTTTATTGTCTATTCTTAGAACAGCTTACTACGCTTTAACCAAGCGTAGGCTGGACATGGCTCGGCCCGGCCCAAAAATTTGGGTAACGGGTCGTGACAATCCTACACCTCGGACATCCTCTAATATGCAAATGACACTAATTAGAAGTAATTACAAAGGTTAGAGTGAGGGTTTACCTCTTTGGAGTTGGAATTCCAAGGAAAAATCCCAAAATCACTTCTTTTTAGGTCAAAGCACAAAATCTATGCTTCCACCTCCACCAATCTAGATCTACCTAGATTAAAACCACAAATGAGAGGTAAACAAGAGTTAGCACCATGATTAGAGAGAGATCTAGAGTATGGAGAAGAATTAGAAGAGATTTACATACCTTTTGAGCTTAAAATGCAAAGGAAAAAGAAAGGGATTTTTGTGGAATGATTGAAGTGGAGAGAGAGAGAGAGTTTCTTGCAAATGAGAAGAATGGGGGGTAAAATTTGGACGGCCACCATTTGGAGGGTTTGGGGGCATTTGAAAATTTACCAAAATGCCCTCCAAGTCAAAGAATATAATGGTTTTGAGTTGGGGTCAAAATGGTAACTTGAAAACTCCTAATTCTAAGTTCTAAATCTAATTCTAATCCCTAATCCCACTAAAATCAAATGAGATTAGTCAAAAATAAATATTTGGGTTTGGTCATGACAAGTTGGTCGGGTCCAGTTGGGTTCAAAACTGACCCGAGTCATTAACACAAGTCGAAATGAGACAAAACTCAAACACGATCAAATAAAATCCCAAAACACAATATTAATAAATAAATATTCACAAAAATATTATAAAATTAAAAATGACAAATTTGCCCTCAATTTTGAAAACTGGAGGTGACAAGCTGGCTTTATGTGGTATACATTGTGTTGGCCTAAAGCAAGTTCTTTGGACTTTTTTGTTCTTTAAATTTTGTGTAGATTCCTGTAGATCTCTTCTTTGGACAAAGTTTGGAATCTGCATGTTGGTTGAGTGATGTATGCAGTTCAAATTTGGAGGACCAGGTGTTAGCCTTGTGTCTGTTGGGTAGCTAGCTATTTGAGTTGAGACCACCTAAGGACTTAATTGTTGGTGCAATAAGTTTGAGTTAATATATCTGTGGAGAATGAGTAAAGGGTTCACCAATGACCTGGATTCTAAGTTGTCTCTACAACAAAATGTTTTTAGATATTAACTAGTATTTTTCCCCAAGGCATTATAGTTTGTTAGCTATACTATATTAATATGATAAGACAAATCATATTTTTTAGGTATTATTGATAGTGGAGTAATTTCTGTATTAATGAACCTAATCCTAGTTAGTCTTTATAATCTAACCTCATTTTGTTAAAACAAAATAATTCTCTTCTATTTAATATCCTAAATAAGATATACTGGTTACATATATGGTAGGACCAATAGATTAGTTAGCATTATCTAACAACTAGTGACTAGATCTTAACCAACTTGTACCTAAATACAGGAGGACATCCAGCTCTACTACTTACACTTGGTTTCCCGGAGCAAGGCAAGTACATTCTATGGTTTTGTTCATACATATCCTGTACTTTCTTGTGACACATTGCAACACGATGCTTGTACTCTTGTATTTTCATATCTTGTGCTTACTTGTGGTCGGGGAGGGGAAATACACTAGCTATGTGACCACACCCATGTTCTGATATTCATGTAGATAGCTTAGGCCTCGTACTGTGCACGCGGGTCCTAATTCGTACCATTATTCCTGTGCTTATCCATGTTCTTACCCCCAGCCGGTCACATATGCTAGTTGTATTTCAAATCATTGTACACATGACAGGTTCTGGTACATCATGTTCAGGTTTACATTCTCGTACTTTCAGGATCTTGCTTGTACTGTCAGGTTCTTACATTTCATGTTTTTTCGGTGTCATTTCATATCTTGATGTTCTTGTTCATTACCTAGAACTGTGCTTTGCTCCGCTCCTGATTGGATATGTTGCAGGTGAGATGGAGGCGATATGTGACACATATTATGGGCGTGAGCCTGCTGACGTGATAGAGCCAGCTGGAGTTGCATTTGTCATGCCCCAGAACCAGAATACTAAAGAGCGGGGACAGACACAGCCAGCTACGTACATTGAAGTATAATCTATCTCGATATACGGTCACGACTGTCTAGATGCATGAGGGTTTATCCACAAGCCAACAGTCTCTTATGGTCCTGAACAAGCCTAGTGTCTCAATCTCAAGCAAGTAAGTAAATGTTATAAGATGTTAGATCATCAGACATACAAATTAAGGCGTCCCAAACATTACATATTCAGATGATCATGAAGCTAGTCATACAAAATGTGAAGACTAGCAAGAGTTTTAGTCATACATGATCAACCCTAGGATTTGTCAATTATGTTACAGCCCGTAGGCAGACAGTAAGTAAAGTTGCAAACGAGATAACACTTGCTCGGCGGCTAAATGCCTCAAAAGAATATTTTTACAAGAGAGTGGAAGAGAAAAATAAGAACCCACTCGTTGCCAGGGTTGCGCCTAGTGGTCACCATCTGGCTGGAAGGTTGGAGGATCCTCGAGTCCTACTCCGAAATCTGGCCATACAAAACCAGCTGGGTCAGACCCCAGAAAGAGCAAGTGCCACAAGGGAGGCTTCACTTAAGAACTAAAACCAGCATATTAGCACATGGGAACATAAATGGTAATAAAGGACATGAGTTAGAGAAAATAAGGTGATAAACGATAAGTATAAAACCCCTAATTTTCTACTATTATTAAATTTGGTACTGATTTAAAATTTTGTATTGTACGTCACGTAGTCGTATTGTACGTCGTGTGCGAAATTTCGTTTTTCGTAATTGCTCGACGAGTACGAATATGTGCAAGCGTACATATTTTTGAAAAACATTTTTTCTATTTTTTTTCGAAGTAATATAGATAATAATTATTTCTAGCTATCATTTTCAAGTTTATAATTTTAATTATGAAAAGCCTTTCATTTATACAGTTATAATAATAAGTAATTTTCCTATAAAAGGGTATATTAGAAAAGTATATTTATATTAATATTATTTGTACATACATATATATTTAGTAATTATTTATTAGTTTATTTTAAATAATAATGTAATTTTCAAAATTATTATTATTAGTATTTTTGGAAAATAAATTATTGTGGCGATTTAAACCTTGATTTGAAATTTTGGATTTATTTAAATAGTTAAATATTTGAAATTTGGTTTATCCCATTTGATTTTAAACTAAAAATTTAATTAGATTTAAATTGGATTTGTATTTGGATTTGGTTTTGATTAATTTTAAATTAAGTTGCGAATTATCTATTTTTGGGTTTAAAATATTTCTAATCCTTATCCAACTGGGAATTTCCACATCCTATAAAAGGCAGGTACTCATCCATAACTTACTACCATTCACAAATTCCTCCACAAGTTTCTCTACAAATATACGTGCATCGTGTCTGTGTTACCCTCATCCCATATCTTATTCCAAATTACAGATACAATATTTTTCCCACACCCGGACAATCCTAAATCCTATTCCTAATCTCTAGCCTAACTAAAATTCACTGCCACCGGCCAGCCTTCTGTCCCCTGTCCGTCGTCGCCATCGTCGCCGATGAGAAACCGCCATCCCCGACCAAGCCACCTATACCACTAGTTGGCACCATTATCACCACCATCAGCCTCCATCATTTTTGCCTCCCTGACCACTGCGGTACAACGCACCACCACTTCCTCCTTTCCTCACAAGAACTCTGCAACCACGGAGACCCGACCAGCCCGGCCGAACCTCGGCCAAACACACCCCATCGCCACCAGCACCTGACCCCCTTGTTGTCTCCTCCTTCACCACACCACTGTCACCGTCGGACCCCGGCCCCTAAATCTGGTAGCACCGTAGGCGTCGCCGCCACCGTCATCATCATCACCGTCGCAACCGTGAACCTCCGTCTACCCGCCACAACGACCACCACAGCAAAAAGTAACAAACAAACAAAACCACAGACCCAACATAACCACCCATAGCGACCACCGCCGTGGCACACTGTCACGACCCGCTACCCAAATTGTTGGGCCGGGTCGAGTCTTGTCCAGCCTACGCTTCAGATAAAGCGCAGTAAGCTGTTCTAGAAATAACAATATAAGACTAAATGTGCTAACATTTCTATAAGTGAATAAAAGTCATAAATGCTCCAAACACAAAAGTCGTCTTATATAGTAATAAGTTCAAGTACAAGTCTGAAATATAAAACTGGATACATGTCCAGTTACAAAATACGTAGTCTAATACATGACTACACTAAATATTCCAAGCAACTACGCAAACTAGACGAGTTTCCCCGCAAGTACATCCTCGTAAAGCAAAGCCGGGTCCTCGGCAGTATCTCCATAATATGGGTCACAGAGCAACTCCTCCTCAGTAAGGATACCTACAACGTTATCCTGTCAGGACGGGAGCAAGTACTGATTCTAGCAAACTAAATATACGAAGCATGAACAGGAATGTAATAAACTGGAATCATGGCATATCATGGTTTAATTGGTTCTTTTTAGAAATAACAACATATATTTTAAAAGTTTAAAACCGTAGTATGTACGTGAATCGGTCAATAGGTGAATAGGATGTACAGCGGTACATATCAAGTTTTCTGGCATGCACATACGTGTACGAACGGCATCGGTGTATATCCATACACAAATGCGGGATCAGAACATACGGCAAGGTCACATATAGAATGTCACCGAGCGCGGTAAATACATACGAAGAAGGGGGTCATGTTCACGTACACTACTAGCAGTTTCCCCTTAACCCGTTATTTTAAGCATGTGAGAGATATGAGATACTGTCCTAAACATGGTAGAGACTGAAAGTAATACAACATGTAAAGTTCTAACTGTAGGTCCTAAAAATCAAGTTGTACCCATCAAAAAGGCAAAGAAAATCAAGTTGTGCACTCTTCAATTGAACTGCGCAGGAGACAGATTGCGCAGCAACTCAAGTGTGCAGACTGAGCTGCGCACACATCCAAGTACACAAGCTGACGTGGCAACGTCATCATTGTCTGACAGAAAATCAGATCTTCTGACAGCTGACAGCACGAAGAACGAGGAAACTGTTCGTTTCTTGTGCAGCACAGCGCTCGAGGACAGCTGTACATACAGCGCAATCTGCCAGACTCTCTACAGCGCAATTCAATCTAGCGCAATCTGAAGCCAGCGCAGTTCATGTGGCGCACTCCATTAAGACAACTGACAATTTACACGTGGCCTACATGCCATCAATTACTCACCATGTGGCAACCGTCTGTACATGACCAAGCACATTTCAATCAAACAATGTCACGCGTCACATACAGGTGGTCCATGATCGTGTAACTGCCTGCACAATTCGCTGCTTGCACAGTCCAATATCAGCGCAATCCATCCTGCACAATTCAGAATAACTAAAAGTTAGTTATTTCCAGAACTCTATAAATAGAGTTTCAAGTCTTCATTATCACACACATAGAAGTCATCACCAGAGATCAGGAGTTCTTGCTAAAGTACTGCTGCAATCTTCAGAGGCTACCGTCTTCAAAGTTCACATCGTCCAAGGGATAAAGCGATCGTCATTCAGATCGGATTCCTATAGTTGTACTTTCCCAGAATTCTTGTAATTTTCTTACAAAGTTTGTAAAATAAAGATCAACTTTTATTTTTGCAAACAAAATGGCGACTCTGCTAGGGACGACTTTCTCCTCCGACGAGGAAGTGACAACTCAATGTGACGTTGCGTCTATCGGAAAGACACAGAAGATGCTGGTTGTAAAGGTCAACCAGACGGCCTACGAGGCAATGATCAACTCCAGGACCACCCCTCGCACTGTAACAACTTCTGCCACGAGCAAAGTTCACCCAGTGTGGGTCCCTAAGACTGTTGCGTAGTCTGCTGTCTCTGCTCCCAAAACTGTTGTGCAGTCTGCTGTCTCTGCTGCCAAAACTGCTGTGCAGTCTGCTGCTACTGCCCATGCGCAGTATGATGCTCCCCTTCCCAGTGCACAAACCACTTCCTATGCTGCTCTGTCAAAGTGCAAGACTCCTCTTCCCCTGGCGCAGTTGGCTGCAACTCTGCCTGCACAGTCCACCACTCCAGCAACCAGAGTGCAACTCAGGCACTCTGGCATCAAGACTTCTGCTGTGTAATCTGCTATGACTGTGGCCAGAAGACCTTCTGCCAGAGTTGCTCAAGCGCAACCTGCCAGTGCGCCAACAACCACTCCAATCCCTGCGCAAACTGTGCCAGCACAGTCTAAGAGGGACAGCCCTTTGGCTAATCTCTCTTCTTCTCATAACAAAGGAAAAAACTCTGCTCCTCTTCCCAAACATCATGTTGCTCCAGCGCAATCCACTGGGGGTAATCTTTTGACTATTCCTCCTCCACCTCAGACCAAAGAAAAAGGCCCGTTGGTCTTTTCTCAAATTTTCTCGTCTCACGACTTGGAAGACAACAGAGGGAAACGCTCTTTAGCTAACCCTTCTTCACAAAACAAAGGAAAAGACCCTTTGGTCTTTTCTCAGTCTTCCTCGGTTTTTACCGTAGAAGATCAATCTGAATGTGCTCCGGCACCAGTCAGTACAAGAACTCTCTCCAACAAGAGTTCTTCTTCCCTCCTTGCCAAAGAGAAGTGCATTGATCAAAGAGGTATTCTGCCTACTCCGGTAGCAGAATTCCAAGATCTCCTAACTCTCAAGATATCCCGTTCAAAACAGAAAAAATTGCTGGTGTCTCAAACAGAAATCCGTGGGGGTGAATTTGCTGATCTAAGAACTTATCTCAATAGGTCAACTTCGGCGAAACGTAAACAGCCAATACCGAAGACTAACCAGCATCAGAGACAAACTTCCAGGATTAAAAATCCTGACACCTATGCTAATGAAGTGAGCACTTCCCTGTACACTCAAGGGACAAAACATCTGAAGAACCGGAACCATGTTCCGAATGTTGTCAAAGAACATGTCCCTCGAACTTCTTTTCGTCCCGTCATTGTTCCCGATCTCCGAGAACACCTCACACAAAAACGGGACAATATCTCAACACCTCCAGTGCAATCACTTGGACGCCATTGTAATCACAAGGTTGTCATCAAGTGTTGCTGTCAGACAACAAAATGATCTGTCTTCGATCGTCTGAACTTTACAAACTCTGAACCTATGTCAGAAGATGAAGACGAAGTTTTGTACGCTTCTGTCAACATGACTTCCCGAGACACTGGGGGTAGAAAGTGCTCCAAGTACGGCAAGCCTCGCAAGCTAAGCCAGCGGTATTTGGATCTACTCCAAGAATCTTCTGATAGAGTATTCCAATATACCAGATCCCGAAGTCGAGACACAATCGGTCAAAGGAATCTTCAAGAGCCTTCCGGTCATCTTCCTCTTTTCCACTCAGGAGATGACTCTTTCTCTGACTATGATACATACAGCGAAAGTTCGGAACAGACAGTATCTTCCACTGTACCTAGAGAAGTGACAGCTTATGTTGTCACTGAAGACCCAGATGCTTCCAGTTCAGCTAGTCAAGAACAACGGATAGCTGTACTAGAAGACAAGTTAAAGACCATGGCCTAAATGGTTGCAAGTATGCATTCTATTATCGTGGCCCAACATACAATACCACCGACTGTACCTGCTGCAAATCCTGAGATCATAGCATCATCGGTGCCTGTCAATACAGGGTTGGGGGTAGCATCCCCTCAAATACCTCCTGTACAGATTCAACCTACACCCAGTCAGTCAGGTGCTGGGGGTAGTGCTTACCACGCTGTTCCTCTCCCTAACACTCTGATTCAGCCTGCTCCTTCTACATCATTGGAGGATGCTAATGAAGCTGTCAAACTCTTACGCACTCAATTCGAGGCCTTCAAAGAGAAAGACAATTTGCAGAGGTTGGGGATCAAACAACCCTACCCAGTTGAATGGAAGGAAGTCCCATTTTCTCTAAAGTACAAGATTCCAACAATCTTCCTGTTTGATGGCAGCACCTCTCCCAGTCAGTTCATTAACCACTTTGAGGTAAGGACTGTCCAACTTCAGCCAAATGACACTCTTCTTACCAGGGTATTCGTCGGCTGTTTAGCCGGTGTGGCATACGATTGGTATAGAAGCTTGCCCGATGGCTGTATCACCTCCTTCTCAGGTCTAAAACAAATCTTCTTGGAACGATTCTATGAGAGGATCAATGACATGACCATGTCAGCCCTCAATAAAATCAAACAAAGATACAATGAAACCGCTGAGAGTTTTATTGAAAGGTTCCGCCGAGAAGCTTTAAAAATGCCTTCTGGAACTCCGGCTGCTGTCACCATAGACACCTGCAAGGCAAATCTTTTGCCTATCATCAGCATGTGGACGGGGTTAACTCAGTTCCAAGACTGACCATCCTTCATTGTCAACGCTAAAGCAGCTGAAGTTAGTGCTGACAAATTCAAACAGCTAGGGGTACATATGTCTAACCCCGACCGAGACGAACATCAGACATCGAGTGGTGGCAATCGCCAGAATAACCGCAAGGGAAAAGAGACTTTGAACATCAACTTGAAGAACAAAAAATCTCTGGCAGTCAACGTAGCTCCACCTATGTCGTCTACTTCTACTCCTTCTGCACCTCCAGCAAGGAAACCTCGTCCGAAAGTGGAGTACTCCTTCGATGAGAATGACACTGTGAGCATCTTTGATTGCTTGATCAAAAGCAATAAGCTCTAACTCCCAGACCTGAAGAAGCCTGATGAAGTCGGTAAGACTGATCATCCTAAGTACTGTGTCTATCACAGGTTCATTGGGCATCCCACTCGAGCATGTTATGTGCTCAAAAGCAAAATTCAGGAGCTAGTCAATGCTGGTGTTGTCACTCTGCAGCAAGACGAGAAGACGGTTACCGCGAACATGGTTTCAGTTCAGTTCGGGGACTTCCCTCCGCAGATGGTACAGCACGGTGTCATCCCTATCCCCAAAGTTACTCTTGAGATCGAGAATCTTCCTCCTCCACAAAGTGAAGGTCTCGTCCCCTTGTCTCTTGACAACGGCGAGATTATGTGGATTCACCCTGATCTTGCTTCAGAGTTCGAAGTTCCCTCTTCCTCCTCCAAGAAGAAAGAACGCTCCAAGGGCAAAATAAGAATCTGCAATATGGTGTCTTTTGACCCCATAGTTGACGAAGAAATTCTGCTGGGCACCAGATCAGGAAAAGCTTATCTAAAGGATTATCCCGAGACTCAAAAAAATCCTGCTTCTTCTTTCGAGCCTGCTCCAGTGCAACCTGCTTCCACTGAGGACATCCCTGCTACATCCTCACCGGTTGTAGTACCCATTCCCTCCAAGCCGGCAGTAGCTGACAAAGGCAAACAACAAGTCCGCTTCGACAAACCTTTGAAGAAGTCATCTCCTTCTGGACTTGAGAAGCCTTACAACTTTGATATCTTGGCTCAACTGGCCAATACACCGGCTAGGCTATCAATCTTCGAGCCCTTGTGCCTCTCCAAAGAGACTCGAGAAACTCTGAGTGAAGCTCTCATACAGGCAGAAACCTGTCTAGCCCTTCTGAAGAAGCCAAAAGCAGAGCCAGTCTCTTGCCTCCATTGTCATAGTGTGTTGGAGTTAATTCCAAACATTACCTTCACCCAGGATGACATGCTGATGGAGGACAATAGGCACGACCGTCCTAAATACTATACAGGATATGTCGACTCGATGAAAGTCGATCGTATTCTGATAGATCCAGGGTCTGCCCTCAGCATCATGCCGAAGACAATGTTAGATGCATTGAAGATCCCAGTGCATAGTCTCTCCAGTACAATCACTACCATCTTCGAGTTCAACCAGGGAAGGAGTGAGCCTCTGGGCAAGATTCGCCTAAAACTCCAAATAAGCAATCTTCGCACAAAGGTGATCTTCTACATCATAGACAACCATGGTTGTTCTTACAATGCTCTGTTGGGGAGACCATTCCTGCATGAACATAACATTGTTCCTTCGACTCTCCATCAATGTTTCAAATATGTCGATAACATTGGAGAGGTTCAAAAGGAGGTTGCTGATCTCTATCCTTTCAAGGGTGTCGAAGCATACTGCAACGATGCTCGTATGTACAAGGATGAGTTCATGAAAGTAGTACTGTCTCTTGACACTGAAGAAGAACAAGAAGCAGTGCCTAATGACACCCTCATCATACCTGTCAAAGGGCGTATTTTTCGTCCTCAATCCTCCAAACCACTGGCTATTCACTTGCCCGTCCAGAAGCAACCAACTGATGGAGGTTAAGATCAAAGGGAGCTCACCTCTTCTGAGCCACTTGTTATCGACTTACGTCGTAACAAGGAAAAAAGGCAGCTCACCTCTTCTGAGCCACTTGTTATTGATTTATCTCATAACAAGGACAAAAGGGAGCTCACCTCCTCTGAGCTGCTTGTTATCGACCTCCGTCGTAACAAGTCCAATCCTCCTCCACGTTCTTCTTCTCCCCCTCTTGTAATCAATCTGACCAAGCCTGCTAAGGCTAAAGGTCCTGCTGTAAATACAGATGTACAAATCAATGAAAAAGCATGTCCTTTCCAGTATACTGATGTCATTTATCATGCTAAGTGCTATTTGAAAATGTTAGATAGCTTTCAATAATTTACAATAGGAGTTGTACAGTCTCTTCAAACAGAAGTCTTACTCGAACATCCAAATGACTCATATCGTATTATTACTGCTCGAAAGAGAGGCGACAGTCCAATACTTTTTAGTAAAGGACCAGAACAAGAATTCAGCTATACGGATGATAGCAAAAGTAACGATACAGGACATCTTCAACTCCGTCGTTACAGTCAACAATCAAAAGATATCATCCGAAAGATGGGTTATGACTTTAAGAATGGCCTCAACTACGGTAAGGGTAGAAGAACTCCTATCCGTACGACTGTTCCGAAAGAAAAATCAGAGATGTATTACAGCAGGACCAAAAGAGGTCTCGGATATTCTTCACCTCCGGTGTTATCCCCAGCAGTCTCCGAATCCGACAGTGAGGAGCGCTCTAACTCTTCTGATTCCAGATCATGAGATTCTGACACCAGCATCGGTCAAGTTCATCGATTGATCGTATCTTCTAACATGGTCTCCGTTGAACTTCCAGAAGGCTATGACGAGGATGTTGAAGAAAATCCTGAAACAGACCCCTGGGCTCAACGAATGGATACTCAATGGGAACTCCGATTCGAACAACGAGAACCTCCTACCGAAGATCAATTGGTTCAAATTGACGTAGGAGAAAGCGGATCACCTCGTCCAATATTCATCAGCAAGAACCTTCCAGAGGCGGATAAGTAAGAATTAATTCTTCTTATTCGAGAATATATTGATGTCTTTGCCTGGAGCTATGAAGACATGCCATGTCTAGATCCCAAAGTTGCTATTCACAAATTGAATATCCTGCTAAATGCAAAACTGGTCAAACAGCAACAACGGCGCTTCAAGCCAGAAATGATGGATGCAATCGACGATGAAGTCAAAAAGCTCATCGCTTGTGGCTTTATTCGAGAAGAGCAGCATCCAGATTGGCTAGCCAATGTCGTTCCAGTTTTGAAGAAAACCAGCAAAGTTCGAGTCTGCATCGACTTTCGGGATCTTAATGAAGCATGTCTAAAAGATGAATTTCCTCTCCCTATTACGGACGTCATGATTGACAACACCTGTGGGTTCGAGCGAATATCTTTCATGGATGGATTCTTCGGATACAATCAGATTCGAATGAATCCTGAAGATAAAAAACATACTTCTTTCCGTACTCCTCGCGGAGTCTACTGCTATACTGTAATGCCATTTGGTCTCAAGAATGCTGGTGCAACGTACCAACGAACTATGAGTACCATCTTTCGAGATCATCTGCACAAGACTGTCGAATGCTACGTTGACGATATTGCTGTCAAGAGTCGTCTAAAGGAAGATCACATCCAAGACTTGAGAACTATCTTTAATCTCATGCACCAACACCAACTCAAAATGAATCCCACCAAGTCATTCTTGGGTGTCTCTAGTAGTAAATTTCTCGTCTTTGTCATTACCTCTAAGGGTATACACGTGGATCCCGAGAAGATCAAAGCCATTCAAGAGATGCGTCCTCCACGCAACCTAAAAGAGCTACGAGGATTCCAAGGTCGACTTGCGTACATCAGGAGATTTATTTCGAATCTGTCTGGACGCTGCAGACCATTTACTCAACTAATGAAAAAGGGTGTATCTTTCATTTGGACTAAAGAATGTCAACGAGCATTCGACGACATAAAACGATATCTCATGAACCCACCAGTCTTGGTACCACCGATCTCTGGTATACCGTTCTTAATGTATGTCCGTGCTATGGATCATTCATTGGGTGCTTTACTTGCTCAAAAGAACAAAGAAGGTCACGAACAGGCCATCTATTATCTCAGTCGTACTATGATTAGTGCCGAACACCGTTATAGTCCAGTCGAAAAAGAATGCCTAGCTCTTATGTTCGCTGTTCAAAAGACTCGGCATTACATCATTGGCCAAACTATTCATGTCATATCCCGAGTTAATCCTCTTCGGGTACTGATGAAGAAGCCCAGCACACTCAATTCTCGGCTGGCTACATGGGCCATTTTGCTAGCTCAATATGACATGGTATATGTTCCTCAAAAGTCTGTCAAAGGTCAAGCACTGGCAGATTTCTTAGCAGCTCATCCTGTTCCAGAGACATCCAAACTCTATGATGAAATTTCAGACGAGACATTGGAATCAAATATGATCTTCGAAGAATTTTCTACTTGGCGTCTATTCTTTGACGGTGCATCCAGGATCGGACCCAATGGTGCCATTGTCGCAGGAGTTGGAGTTGTCCTTGTTTCTTCAGACGGGTCAGCTATTCAAAGAGCCTACTCCCTAGATGAATCTTGCTCCAATAATGTAGCAGAATATAATGCTCTACTCATCGGTCTTCAGTTAGCTAAACAACTGGATGTCGAATATCTTGAAGTCTATGGTGACTCCAAACTGGTTGTTAACCAAGTTAGAGGAACTTATGAAGTTCGCCATCAAGATCGAGTGCCTTATTATGAAGCGGCAATCGACATGGCTACATCATTCAAAGCCTTCTTCATCGAATATGTTCGTCGAGCTTGCAATACTGAAACTGATGCTTTGGCTAATCTTGCAGCAGTCTTAGCCATCCCTATCAAAAGACAGCAAGTGGTGGTTGTCTCTAATCGGGAATTGTTCTGCATCGAAAACAATCGTAATATTCAGTTTAGTAATCTTACTGAAGCCAATATTATCAGTGAAGATTGGAGAACTCCCTTCATCGACTTTGTAGTTCATGACATACTCCCTGAAGATCCTAAGGAAGCTACGAGTATTCGTCGGCGGTCTCTCCGATTCTACTATAATTAGACCACCAAAACTCTTTACCGGCGGACTTATGACGGCCTACTCTTACGCTGTCTTGCTGGTGATGAAGCGAAGCAAGTATTGCGTGAAGCTCATGACGGTGTCTGCGGAGCACATCAACCTGGTCCTAAGCTACAGGACCGTATTTGACGTATGGGTTACTACTGGCCCTCTATGGTATCTGATGCCATCGAATATGCAAGAAAATGTCGAGCCTGTCAAATCCATGCAGATTTCATTCATCAACCATCAGAATTCCTTCATCCGACTGCTGCTTCCTGGCCTTTTGAAGCTTGGGGCATGGACATTATAGGTCCCGTCAATCCACCTTCTTCTAGAGGACATCGGTTCATACTGGCAATAACCGACTACTTTTCTAAATGGGCTGAAGCTATACCCTTGGCTGAAGTCAAGACCAGCAGCGTCATCAACTTCGTCAAACACCATATCATCTATAGATTTGGTGTACCTCGAAGGATCATTCACGACAATGGACCACAGTTTATCAGTCAAAAGTTCACAAGGTTCTGTGACGATCATCGGATTGACAATGTCGCTTCGACAGCTTACAATTCTGCTGCTAATGGCTTAGCTGAAGCTTTCAACAAGACTATCATCAAGCTCCTCAAGAAGTTTGTGTCTACTAACAAACGAAACTGGAGTAAAAAGCTTGGAGAATGCCTATGGGCCTATCGGACTACGGTCCGCAACCCTACAGGTTGTACACCCTTCTCTTTGGTGTATGGCTGTGAAGCAGTTCTACCCCTGGAGCTTCAAATTCTGTCCTTGAGGATTGCTATCACCAACGAACTCACTACAGAGAACAACGACCTTCTTCGACTCCAACAATTAGAAGCGCTCGATGAGAAGCGGTTAATGGCTCAACAGCATATTGAGTTATACCAAGCCCGCATCTCGAAGACTTTCAATCGCAAAGTTAAGGTCAGAGCCTTTCAGAAAGGAGAGCTCGTTTTAACAGTCAGACGTCCCATGACTATGACTCACTCGAGCAAGGACAAGTTCGACGCGAAGTGGAAAGGGCCATATATCGTGAGCATAGTCTTCTCAAATGGAGCCTACCAACTTTCTGAGCTAGACGGTCGAGTTGCAATGATGCCCATCAATAGCAAATTCCTCAAAAAGTATTATGTATAAATGTAAAAGACATTGCTTGTAATCATCAGACAAGTTCATAAATAAAAGTTCATTTTATTTCATCATGAATGATAGTACATAATATCAAGGAAGGTCACTATCATCCTTCTCGAAATTGGGACGTGGACCACTACCGTCCTTCTCAAAAACATGATCGACAAAAGAGTCGAGAACATCCTTGCGCGAACCTACCAGGAACTTACAAGCAGCCATCCTCATGGCCTCTTCTTCTTCTGTCTTCCTTGGTTCAAGAAGGAAGTCCAAGATATCCTTTGGCGGCTTGGGTGCAGACGAACCTTCGCTTGCTTCTGTCTGCTTTGGCTGGGCCGGTTCGACTGGACGTTCTTCAGTAATCGCTTCAACCTTTGAAGCGATCTCAGCCTTCTTGGATGCATCTCCAGACGACATCTTTATGTTGAAAAGTGCAAGTAATCAGTCTATCTGATTTTCTATTCTATTTATAGACAGAGGTTCATGGAACAATGAAGCGACACATTCATCCGACTGTTCGTCCGTTCATCATATTCATCCGACGGTTCGTCCGTTCATTACATTCATCCGACGGTTCACCCGTTCATTCACAATCATCCGACGGTTCACCCGTTCATTCACAATCATCTGACAGTTCGCCCGTTCATTCACAATCATCTGACGGTTCGTCCGTTCATTACATTCATCTGACGGTTCATCCGTTCATTTCATTCATCCGACGATTCATCCGTTCATTTCATTCATTTGATGGTCCATCCATTTTGTTCACACATTTTGACGAATCATCCATTTCGTTCATATCAGCAACTTGTCATCTTTGATTAAGTTGTCTCTTGAAATAATGATATTCAATAAATTATATTCTGCCATGTCCATATTACCTCTGAGCAGATATAATGAATATAATTATTTTCTAAAATCAAGAAATATATCATGTCTTGCACCTCTGAATATATTTTCTATCGCTATTATTTATATCTGAATAAGATATGCAATAAATAATAGATCCACCAAGAAAATGTCTTTTTATTGATCAAAATTGGAAGATATTACAAAGATACATGCCACAAAACAAAAAAATACAAAAAGTCTTTCTTATTCTGCTGGCGAAGTCATCAAGTTAGTCATCTGCTACTTTAAAGATTGCAGTCGCTCCTCACGAGAGTCCATCACTCGCTTCCTAGCTTCCTCCATCCCAGACTTATCGTCGAAAGACGGCATGGTTACTATTCTGCGAGAGATTTCATCTTGATGAGTTGCGACATACTCATCTCTTTCCTGAGTCAGAGCATTCAGTTGTTGAACTGCAACCTGGTGTTGTGTGGCCTCATCCTCCAGAGCAAGCTGAACAAGTCTCAGCTCTTCTTGAAGACGGGCAGATTCTGCTTGCAGCTCAGCAACTTTTCTCTCCTTCTCTTCAGCAACAGATGCTATTGTTTCCACTTGGAAATTATACTCAGCAGACTTAGTAGAGAAAGTGTCCAAGAGAACTTGGAGATCAACCTTCGCAACTGCAACTTCTTGTGACATCTTCTCAAATTCAGCCTGTACCAAGAGCTCCATCTCCCTCCTATTAAGCTCTTTGTAAATCTTAACCGATACCTCCAGCTCATCTAGTACATGTTCAAGAAAAATGGCTTGAGCTTCGTCGCCTTGACTGCGGATGGCATTGATCAAATAGGAGGTTGGACCTATAACTATAGAGAAACCAGCATCTTCTTTCTCTATCACCCTATCTACTAAGGGTTTCAACGAATTAAAGAAAAGGTTGCTGAAGGAGCTAATGATAAATCAGTTAGTAGCCAGAGCACCAGGAGTAGCAGCTACTCCCACAGACGTCGAAGCAGCAGCAGGTGTCTGTGCAGATAGACGTTCAGCTTCTTTCATTTGAGTAGAGGGCTCTTTAGACAGAGGAGCCATCGTAGAGCTAGCTGCCCCTCCCAGATGTTCTTCTGCAAAATCAAATGAACCTTATCATTTTGGTTTCATTTGCAACTAATCGAAAAGGTTCAAAAGTAAAAGGCAATCTTACCATGACTTGCCCCAGCAACAAGTCTGTCATTTGTTGGAACAGATTCTAATCTAGCAGAAGTAGCCTCAGACATTACTGCCTGGCTACTACCGGCTTCAGAGCCACCCATAAATGGTGGCTACCACTGGCTATAGCCGTTATTGGCACTATGTCTGTGCATGCGGGAGGAACTGGGGAAGATTCAAGTTCTGCATGGATAAAAATATAGATGTCAGCTATTTAATCTATGAAAAGAAGGTTGATAAAATCATTTAATACCTTTGGGATCAGCAGGAGTAGTTTCTTCAGGTGCTACTTCCTCACCCACATTCTTTTTTGGAGACACATGCACCTCAACATCCTTTTCAGGATCCAGTGTGTCATCAACAGTTTCGGGAGATATATGGACATCAGCGTCCACATCTGGATTTAAAGTATCATCAACAGCTTCTGTTGATGTATCTTCATTGCTTATACTATCTTCTGGTGCTTCCTTGCTGGCAGTTGCGGCGGCCTGATCGACATTATCCTGCAAGCCGAAGTCGCAATCATTTAGAGCTTCAATCATTAAACGATCTTCTTCTTTACGGAGTGTTCCTGGTGTAGCAGGAAGCTGGGTAGTTTCTACCGCAAGTGAAGGAGATCGCAAAACTTCATGCTCCCTCTCCACAATGTCTTCCCTAGGCTCTATAGCCTCATCCCTCTGCTCAGCTTCATCCCTCTGCTCAGCCTCGTCCCTCTGCTCTGGACTAGGAGTTTCCTGCCTGGGTTCAGGGGCAGGAGTAGGAGATGACATTGTAACTCCGGCAATAGCACTAGCTACGACCGATGACATAGGTCGAGGAGTGACTACCTTCTTTTTTCGGAAGACTATCTTCTTTCTATGTAGAGGTCTCTCTGGACTCTCTATATCTATAACATTGTCTTGCCTTTGGATAGAGGTCGGGGTCGCCGCCTCTTCTCTTTGAGTTGATTCGGCCTGCTGCCGAGATTGTGATCGGGTCGTCACCCTTTCTGATGGATCCAAGACAAGTTTCTTCTTCGCAACTGGAGAAGAAGTTTCTTCTCTTCTTCTCTTCCTCTCCTTGGCGGGAGATTTGACAACTTTCAAAGAGATATGCAATGGCTCGTTGATTTCTTCCGGGAAGTTGGCTTCCTTTGAAGCTTCCAACGGCGTATCGGCCGGTTCACGCTCTTCTTCGTTGCCAGGAGCCACCACAACAGTTGTTCCCTTCTTCAATCTGGTTGCTGTTGCGAAACTGTCGGCGAGACTGAAATTCTCAGCAAAGGTGTTCGCCGAGGTGTAGAAGATTGAATATGTGTACAGCATTCGCGGGCCGTGGTTGCTCTTCGTCGGCATCGAGAACATTGTTCTTGTGTCTCGAGCGTTATAATAAGCCCAAGCTCGGGCGTCATCGATCAAATAACCTTGTCCTTGCAGGCACGTTATGGCGTTACCCACGTAGAACTGGTCAAAGCCGAATTGACGGGCAAAGCGGCTGGGAAGATATGGTTCCAAGTAACATTCATCTTCAAATCTATAAACCAAGTGCGACGGCCTAATCGTCTTCAGCCACTCAAATATTGCACGACCTAGAGGCTGCCTCCCAAGATCAACTAGATTTGTTGACATATGTTCATAACCATTCGGAGGGGGAACACAGTAGAAATTTCACCTTTTTTCGAGATTCAAAGCTCGTCTGTAATCTCTTAGGCTGGTATATATCCATTTGCTCCTAGAGAATCTCCGTAAGAAGCTTCTGCTGACTGTCCCCATATCGGGGTTCATTAATGAAGGATGGTGCAGAAGCAACCATCCGAACAAATAAGTGTAGGGAAGCTCCAGCCGAGGGAAGTTCCCTTTCTCTCCTTTCCCCTTGAGCATTGAATCAACAAAAAGATGAAGACCCGCATTCACTCTGCAGGTCATCGCCGATAGCAGATCCATCCGGTAGCCAAAGACTAGACAGACGACAGCAAAGAGCACGCCACGATGGAAGCGGTCTACGGCGCTCGCTCCGGGGACGACGAATCGTCAGAGCCAATATGTGAGGAAACCCGCCAGCTGGGCTTCCTTTGACATGGGCCTATAGCCCATTCTTATGAAACTTTCAATAACATCTCCTGTCTGTAAAGGAGGATATTGAAGTTCATCATCAACCTTGATGTCCATTTTCTTGTTTTCCTCCATTAATCCTATTACCTCACTATGGCTGAGTGGTCTGAAGAAGCTAGGGTTGCACGTATCGTGCTCCTTAGTCTTCTTCTCCATGATGTGGTTAAGGAAGAGAAAGGGCAACCACTTTGATGAGTAGCAAGTGCCAGACGAACCACTCTTGTAATACATGGAGCAGATCTTATAGTGGCACCGCAGTTCTTCAAAAACGGCCACCATGTCGGCGTTCTCCCGGTGAAGACGGTCCAACTCGTCATTTGTGGGAACAAATTCTTTATAGGGGAAGTCTCCCATTGGTAAGCTTGAGATATACTTCATCTCATGAAGAGCTAGTCCAATCTCTCCACAGGATGTCATGAAAGTCCTTGTCCTAAAATTGTACCTCTCTGCCAAAGCGAGAAACAGATGTGGGTTGGGGTAGAATCCATATACGGTAGAGTATACCGCCTGGTACAGCTCAATCTCTTTGAGCTTCTCTTCGAACTGAACCAATATCCAATTGGTTATGCAGTTCCATCTTTTGTTATCTGGGTTCACCAGACCTGTCAACCGGATGTCCTGATCCGGGTATCTTCCCTCAACCTTTGCAAATTCATTTGCAAAGATCGGTGTTCTAACTGGCAGCAGTAAGGAGAAGTTCTCCGGTGGGATACAGCCGGGCTTCAATCCTCTGAGCAAGGAGCTGTGACGCTCAGAGGAGCAATAGAACATATCCTTGTGATTTGGTCCTTTCTTCACACAAATATTTTCTGTTCTGGCTTGCTGGAGAGGAGTAATATCCCAGTCCATCCTCCTGGGATAGCTTGCATGAGCATAGCGGGAAAGAGGGAGGCACCTGGCAATGTCTGGTAACAATATCCTCTTCCCACCTCTCTGAAAGAGTCTTTGTTCGACACGAGGTCTCGATTGAGAACTCTTATCGAGAGCCTCACCGAACAAAAATAGAGGCTTCTTATGAGTAAAGGCGTCAGCAGATTGCAGTGGCTGCCCGTTCATCAGACTCAATAAAGTTTCGTTGTCCTGTGCTACTAAGATGGCTTGACGGGAAGATGGCAGAGCATATTGGGGAAATATTACATGGGACAAATCTTTCTTAAACTCTGGTTCAACAAGGGTCCCTACAAAGATTTCATAATCTGGGTCTTCTCTGATGTTAACTGCATCAAAAAGACAGAATTCAGTATATGCAAAATCAAAGATTTTGTCCAAAAAATCAGCAAATTGCGCAAGCATCAGATTGCGCTGTCTGTAAAACATCAGATTGCGCAACAACAGCTTCTATGTGCAAACTGTCCAGTTGCGCCAACATATTCACTTGCATAAGCCATTAGATTGCGCTAACAAGCTTGCGCAAGGCAACAGTTTGCGCTGGAAAGACTTGCACAAACTGATAGAATGTGCTGACTTTTGCCAGCGCTTTCCAACCGATTGCGCAAGAAAATAGTCTTCATAAAAATGAAAACTATTGGGTTTGTGCAACCGAAACCCTAAACAGGGCGGCACAATATAACCAAATCTCTAAAAAGAGTTAGGTTTGAAGATTCAATCATGTCGAAGAATCCTAAAAAGGGTTTTTGATCGAGCAACTACCTTGCAGTACGGGATGACCGACTTCGTGTCGTGAAATGCGCGGCGCAGCCCGAGTCGAAGATTCGGCGGGGGCTTTGCCCTTGTCGGCGGCAGAACGCTTCGGAGCCATTGAAGTCGACGGAGAAGAAGGAAAAGAGTCGGAGTGGGCTCGGGAATTTTCTCTCTTGAACAAAGTGGAACAAGTAAAGAACAACAGAAAGAGGAATGAGAACTATTTATAGTTTTTCGAAAGCAAACGGACGTCTTAGATTGTGCCGAAGAAATAGGAACTAATTCCTCCAATTGCGCAGACAGGGCATTACTTGCGCAACTTGATTTTAAAATCAAAATTCAAAGTATTTCGAAGCTTTGAATATTTTCAAACTTCAAAAACTTTGAAGGGGGTCTTGTAGGTCCTAAAAATCAAGTTGTACCCATCAAAAAAGCAAAGAAAATCAAGTTGTGCACTCTTCAATTGAACTACGCAGGAGACAGATTGCGCAGCAACTCAAGTGCGCAGACTGAACTGCGCACACATCCAAGTGCGCAAGCTGTCGTGGCAACGTCATCATTGTCTGACAGAAAATCAGATCTTCTGACAGCTGACAGCACGAAGAACGAGGAAACTGTTCGTTTCTCGTGTAGCACAGCGCTCGAGGACAGCTGTACATGCAGTGCAATCTGCCAGACTCTCTACAGCGCAATTCAATCTAGCACAATCTGAAGCCAGCACAGTTCATGTGGCGCACTCCATCAAGAAAACTAACAATTTACACGTGACCTACATGCCATCAATTACTCACCATGTGGCAACCGTCTGTACACGACCAAGCACATTTCAATCAAACAATGCCACGCGTCACATACAGGTGGTCCACGATCGTGTAACTGCCTGCGCAGTTCGCTGCTTGCGCAGTCCAATGTCTGCGCAATCCATCCTGCGCAATTCAGAATAACTAAAAGTTAGTTATTTCCAGAACTCTATAAATAGAGTTTCAAGTCTTCATTATCACACACACAGAAGTCATCACCCGAGATCAGGAGTTCTTGCTAAAGTGCTGCTGCAATCTTCAGAGGCTACCATCTTTAAAGTTCACATCGTCCAAGGGATAAAGCGATCGTCATTCAGATCGGATTCCTATAGTTGTAGTTTCCCAGAATTCTTGTAATTTTCTTACAAAGTTTGTGAAATAAAGATCAACTTTTGTTTTTGCAAACAAAATGGCGACTCTGCTGGGGACGACTTTCTCCTCCGATGAGGAAGTGACAACTCAATGTGACGTTGCGTCTATCGGAAAGACGCAGAAGACGCTGGTTGTAAAGGTCAACCAGACGGCCTACGAGGCGATGATCAACTCCAGGACCACCCCTCGCACTGCAACAACTTCTGCCACGAGCAAAGTTCACCCAGTGTGGGTCCCTAAGACTGTTGCGCAGTCTGCTGTCTCTGCTCCCAAAATTGTTGCACAGTCTGCTGTCTCTGCTGCCAAAACTGCTACGCAGTCTGCTGCTACTGCCCATGCGCAGTATGATGCTCCCCTTCCCAGTACACAAACCACTTTCTATGCTGCTCTGTCAAAGTGCAAGACTCCTCTTCCCCTGGCGCAGTTGGCTGCAACTCTGCCTGCGCAGTCCACCACTCCAGCAACCAGAGTGCAACTCAAGCACTCTGGCATCAAGACTCCTGTTGCGCAATCTGCTATGACTTTGGCCAGAAGACCTTCTGCCAGAGTTGCTCATGCGCAACCTGCCAGAACGCCAACAACCACTCCAATCCCTATGCAAACTATGCTAGCACAGTCTAAGAGGGACATCCTTTTGGCTAATCTCTCTTCTTAGGCACAAAGAGCACTGGCGCTCCCCATGGAGAAGCACTAGATCGAATGAAACCCTTTTTCAACAGGTCATCAATCTGCTCTTTCATCTCTACGGCCTCCTTGGGATTCACTCTATAGCAAGCCCGGGATACTGGTGATGAACCCGGTACTAATTCTATAGTGAACTCCACATCTCTGTCAGGCAGAAGCCCTGGAAGATCCTCTGGAAATACATCCATAAACTCCCTAATGATAGGGTGTGGCGGTGCTACGTCCCCAACTGTTGCATAACAGTTCGGCTCTAGGCTGATCTCCGGCCCTGTCCTCCTAACACTGAATGGTGCTGTGCCTGGGGAACTGAACAGAATACTACCCTTATGACAGTCTATAGCTGCATGGGCATAGCTAAGCCAGTCCATCCCCAATATGATATCATAACCGGGGAGTGGCATCACAAAGAATCGTCCCCTGAACTCTCTTTCGGCTATAAAAATAGAGCATCTATAGATAGCTCTAATAGGCACTGGTCCTCCTTCCGTCATCACTCTACTAATCTTCGCAGTAGGTATAACTACTAGATGGTGTTTATGCATAAACTCTAATGATAGGAAGCTATGAGATGCACCAGAATCAAACAAGCATAGAGCTAGAAAAGTATGCAAATAAACATGACCTGTGATGACGTCAGCTAAGTAATCTGGCTCCGACACCTGCTCCGGCTCCGGCTCAAGGGATAGACTATAAGCCTTCCCCTGGGGTCCCTTCTGCTACTGCAGATGCTACCCAAACCTCTGCTGCTGAGTCGAAAGCGACCCTCTAGATCCCGTGGCTACTCGGCAGCTCCGAAGATGATGGGTGGCAGACCCACAAGCTAAACACTGCCCCAACCTCTTCCTACAAACGAAAGAGTCGTGGCCTACCCTTTTACAGAATGTACACAAGGTTCCCTTCTGCTGCTGCTGCCGGGGTCCCGGGGCTCTAACTAGCGGGGTCTGATGATGTGATGTTGTTACGACCCGTTACCCAAATTGTTGGGCCGGGCCAAGCCATGTCCAGCCTACGCTTGGTCAAAGCGTAGTAAGCTGTTCTAAGAATAGACAATAAAGGATCTAAGCAACTAACAGTTCTAAAATTATATTTAAAGTTCATCACAACACAGCATCTATAAGCGAAGGTAACATTAGCACAGGCTTAAATAATACACTTTATAAGTATCTAACTGGAGACAAAGTCCAGTATCCAAATATAAGTACAGACAAAGTCTAAGTCTCAAAACACAAGAAAGATAACTAAGCAAGGTTTCCCGCTGGGGCCTCTACTGGAGCAAAGGCCAGGTCCTCAAAATTAGTGTCATAATATGTAACACATAGCATTTCCTCCTCGAAAAGTATACCAACAACGTTATCCTGTCAGGACGAGAGCAAGTACAACCTCTACAACTAAAGTACTGAACATATAATGAAAGAGATGTACAACAAGAAATATGCTGTGATAAGTCTATAAAATAGAAAATACTGGGAACATGGCCTCATGGTACAACTGGGATCACAATATTATAGTAACACAAGGAACATGGCATATCTGGAATCATGGTATGACTGGAATCAGAGTATCATAGTATCATAGGGAACATGGCATAACTCATAGTCTATCATGGCAAGGACACATATGTCATAGAGACAGATGCATATGTAATATTTAAAACTGTAGCAGGTACGTGATCGGTCAATAGGTGTAAAATGTACTGTGGTACAAGTATCTAAAATATACTTCCGTATAAGTAAAACAAGCGATAGATGTACATATGTACAAATATAGATGGTGCGCCTACGACAAGGTATACATAAAATGTCAACCTTGCTCGGTACGTACGTACGATTAGGGGGGCATGATCACGTACTCAACTATCAGTTTTCCCATAACCCATATTCTATCATGTGAGAGATACGAGAACAGTAAAAACATGTGAGAGATACTGGGAGTAATATAAGCATGGCCGGTACTGGGAACAGTATGAAACATGTGAATACTCCGAGTAGTATAAAGCATAGTGAAACATGTACTGAGAATCAGTAAGAAATATGCGAAGATATAAGAACTGTCATAAGCATGTCAGGTACTGAAAGTAATACAACATGTGAAGATTTAACTTGCTACCTCAAGGATCAGTATTTTAACAGGGTTAATACATGTTCTAGCATTAAAAGACAGTAAATGAGTTTGTAGATGTACTTGCCTCGAGCAAAGCAAGAATACTAGTACGAAGATATAGATGTCCGGTGTCCTGTCAATAATGATATACAAACTCAGTTCTAAGCTATGTTCAATATTACACTAGTGGTGTGACACGACTCCTGACTGGATACTAGCCAAGTAGGGACCTAGCATAAAAGTCTAATGTGGAGTGTCATTATATCCAAACTAATTTTCTAGGGTCTTTACTCTAGTGTAGGGTGAGGTCCAATACTATAATAACTCAAAACAATTCAAAACTTGCAAGTCGTAATTACTCTATAAATAAATCAAACTGTACACTAAGTTCCAACAATTTTTGAGATAGACAAAATACTCAATTATATATAAAATAAAGTACCATAATGATTCTTATTAATTATAGAAATTTATACTAATTTTTCTGGAATTTATAAACCTTCATAAATATTAATTAAAAATCAGCAAACATATGAATCCTGAAAATGAGTTCTGTTTTCCCATTTTTATAAAATACCAAAAGTACTTATTAAATACTAGAAAAATTATAATAAATTATCTAAATTAACATAGTATTTAAATACAATTTTTCCCAGATTTTTACAACAATTAAAATATATATAAAAACCCAAAAACAGAAAGTAACAATTTCTGGAAAAATAATTAATTATAAATTAAGGATAATACATAAGCAAAATCTACAGATGTTGTCGGATGATAAAATAAATATCACCAACGTGTCCAGAACGGTCAAATTAGCTAGGATAGCCTACCCATAAGTCCAATTTGGACACAGGAGCAAAACGGTAATTTCGGATCAAAATGATGTCCGCCGTTGGACACACTTTGCACCGAAAAGTGTGTCGGGATAGAAGTCTACAAAACCTAGCAAATTATATGTCCACGAATCCAGAATAATGATACGAACCCAACGGCATGTCCGAAATAGGATTCCGATGTGCCGATCTCAAAATGATACGTTGACGCGGACACTTGTTATCCGGTTTGCACCGAAATGCGTGCCGGAGCAAATGTCTTCAAAACTCAGCAAATTATATGTCAACGAGTCCAGAATGACGATACGAACTCAACGGTATATCCGGAATTGGATTCCGATGAGCCGATCTCAAAGTGACCCGTTGACTCGAAAAGTGGGACCCGCTTTGCACCGAAATACGTGCCAGGGCCCACGTTCTCCAAATCAAGCAAACTTTATATGAAAACATGCCAGAACGATGCCACGAGTCTACTGGTGGTGTCAGAAATTGAATCCGGAGTCCCGGGTTCAAAAATGGAATTTAACAAGTGCAAATTAAAGAATTCGGACGACCAACTTTGGCGTCGAATTCGACCAACCGAACGTGCTTAAAATGAAACGAAACCTAAAGGAGGCAGGAAGAGGGTTATACCATCTGCGCACAGGAACTGGTAGCGCGCCAACCGGAGCTGCGACGGCGGAGTTACGAGCTGACGAAGTTGGCTCCACGAAGCTGTCCAAAAACAGTTTAATTTAAAACGTCAACTTGGTGGCCAGTTTTGAGGTATCAAACGACGAAATTAACGGACGAAAATTGAGGGGAGTGAAGTGCTATATACCGAGATTGCGACGGAGTAAGGAGTTCGCCGATCCAACGGTCGGATCTCCCAGAAAATGTGCAGAAGTTGCTGCGACGGGACGCCACTTTCGAGTTCAAAACTCGTGCGTCACGACGGGATTTCGACGTAAACGCACGAATAGGCTATGCGTCGTGCCGGGGAGGATGGCGGTGGCCCATTGGGGTTCGTCGGAGGTTGCTGGACCGGGGGGGTCACCGGGGTGGCGGTGGTTGGCCGTACGGCGATCGCCGACGCACGTGGCCGCGCGCACACTGCTGCGCTGCGGCTGCTGCCTGCTGTAGCTGCGGCTGCTGTTGCGCTCGTGCACGGCACGGCGGCTGCGACGATGGCCGGCGGTGGCTTCGGTGGCGTGTGGTGGTGGTGACGGGGGTGGTTAATGGTGGTGGAGGTGATGATAATGGTGGTTGGTGGTGGTGCATGGTGGTGGAGATGGAGGAGGAGAAGGAGGAGAAGGTGAAGTCGGGGAGGAGCTCGGGAGGAGGAGAGGGTGGCTACGGTGGTGTCGGCCACGAGGGAGTAGGGGAGGAGGCTGTTGAAATGGTGTTGGTGGTGGTTTAGTTAGAGAAGAGAGAGAGAGAAATATGTATGTGTGTGTGTGTTATAGAAAGAGAGTAAGAGAGTGAGAATAGAGAGAGAGAGAGGGGATATTTGTGAGAGAGAGAGAGGGGGGGGAGTCGGTCCAAGAGAGGGGGTGCTGTGAGGTGGAGGTGAGGGGGTGTGTGAGTGTTTGTATTAATAAAGAGAGAGTGAGAGAGTTAGAATATATATATATATATATATATATATATATATATATATATATATATATATATATATATATATATATATATATATATATATATATATATATATATATATATATATATAGAATATTTTGTAAAGTGGAGAGAGAAAAATAAATATTTAAAATAGAGAAAAATAGGGGAAATTATGTGGAATTTTTGGGCTGTCATGGGAGAACAACATGGGGCTTGGGTTCGGGTTCGGTCGAGCCGGGTCGGATAAAAATTGGACAGGGTAAAATAATGAAATTAAATATATATTTACGATCATGGGTAAATAAATAATATGCGAGGACTCCAATAAATGGGACACAAGCGTCATCTGGGTAGTAGGCTTCATGTGGGCCACGTCCATACTTTGGGTCGACTAGGTTGGATCGATGTCGGGTCCTGAAATTAAATTGGAAATTAAATCTGGTTTTACGGTAGAAAATAAATCGGCCTAAATTGACCCGGAAGTTGTGCGAAGAAAATGAAGCACAAAATGGAGTGTCTGAGTGGGACACGAAGGTCATGGGTGGAGAGCGTCTCGAGTAGATCATTTATGAGAAGTTGGTTTTGAGAAAACGACTGGTCTGGTGCTCCTAAATTAAAAGTCACGGTAACGTGCAAACGAAGATCAAAGATAAAAGTGGGAATAATTATTCAACGATTAATCGGTCTAAGTTGACCCGAAGTTGCACGATACAAAAAGAGCACAAGGGAACGAATTCAAGTGGGACATGATATATCAAAACGAAGATAATCTCGTCTACTTCAAAACTCGTGAAGAGAGTTTACAGAGATTGGTATCCCTGACGCTCCAGAAGTCAAAGTCATGGAAAGGTACATTAATGATCAAAAACAATTAAATAATAAAACACTTATCGAAAATAATTCATTAAGAAAAATAAAAATAAACCCTGAAATTCAGGGGGCTTACATCCTACCCACCTTACAAAAATTTCGTCCTCGAAATTAAAAATCATCCAATAGGTCAAACTATAACATGTAGCTGCTTTGGCTACGATACTCAATCTGCTACCCTTGTAATCATCTCTTCCGTTTCTCTTTACAATATTTTTGGTTCAGGTTCAACAAAGTCCTTCTATCATAAACTATGTCATACATCTTTTAAAATCTTTCATACTAACATGGAACATTTATGTATACCCAAAAATATAGGTCATTCTCTGGACATGTCTATAAGCCTAAAATGCTTAAGCATCAACCATATTTTCAACCTCAATTGTAAATACTGGATTTCCTTATCGTATCCTAAGTATCCATATTCTATCAATCCACAGTTCCTTAGCATCATTTATCGTCAATCCTTTTCTACAGTTTCTCCTTGAAATCATACGTTCAATTTCTATCCTTGGCGTAGAGCCTTCTTCTTTTTTTTTTTACTCAATAAGTCCTCTGAATACAAATCATCGATTTCAAAACTCCCGATTTATTAATTATCAATGTACATATGTCTTTGTCTTGTTCCTTGTCTTTTTAACTGGTATCTTTTCGATCTCGTATGCAATATTATATCCCATTCTAACTTATTCTATACCATTTCACATGTCGATCTACCCTCTAATCACATGTAATTAGCTATAGATAACCAACCAAAATTCTACAAATGCTAAATCCTCAAACTGCTAAGCACAAGATTCCAATCCTCAATCCATAGTCACAACAATATAATATCTCATTTCTCCATCTTTATATACCCTATCTCGAGTCATACTATCAATGCAATCGTTCTTAATGGTTTCCAAGTCTACTACAGTCAGTCACTTATACTTGTTCTATAAGCTTAATCTAACCAATCCCTAGGAAAAGTATTTATCACAATCACACAATACATTTATAGTTATACTACAGGATCAGTTAACAAGGTTTGACTATTTCGGTCGTCTATCAAGTAGAAGGTAACAAGGCCTAAGAATGGGTCAAGCAATCCATAACAGTGTCCAAACAAGTTAAAGGTCAAGCAAGACAGAAAAGTTTATTGGAATATCTCCAAGAATGGTACGAAGACAACGGGATACATAACGAGAAGAATTACCCAAGAGGTTAACGAAGAAGAGTTTAGTCAAGTCATAGGAAAGATGGAACACAAAAATAATTATGTCCAAAAAGATAACGCGAAAGCAATCCTATTGGAGAGTCCTAGAGAACCTGTAATCCTAGTTATAGATGTAGATAGGACAGAGTTAATCAAGACTGGAAAGAATGATAATAAGAATTTATTCTTGCTCAATCGATCATAACGAAGTAAACCAAGTTGAGGTATATCTGATAACCATAAACGTCTTCCTGAAATCATGTTGCCAGAATTTTTGCCACGCCAGTAAGCTTAGATGCAATAAACGATAGAGTCATAACTAAGGTATACACCCTATAATCATGTTATCCAGAATCCTCGCCACGCCAACCGGTATGGCTGCAAAAAAATCTAAATTCTATGAATAGGATAGTATATCCAAAATCAGGCTCTATGTTTTTGTCATACCAGCTAATATGGCTGCGATAAATTCTAAACTCCATAAATAAAGCAGACGTTTACTTCATCAGGATATATCATAATTCAATCCATAAAATTTATCACGATGCAAGATCAAAGTCAACAACGAAAATCAAGAATTAAATTCAACAACAAATTTAGAGGAGAGCAAATAAAACAGGTGAAAACAGATTTCGAGATAAGATTAGAGTAAGATCCTCAGGGGTCATCCCAAGGGTACAAACTTGGTCTAAATTGACCCACTGAAATACAAACAAGAGGCTAATTATAGCTAACGGTCCTATGCTGTGATGAGTTCTCCTATGTTGCAATCCTAGAAATCCTCTAGGTGTTCTAAATATTGTCCTAGTGTTATCAAGTTGTCCTAGATCCTAATTGCAGGCATGCTTGGTACAATAACGTAACCAAACAACTTAAGTCTGGACCTGCATGGGCCACCACTAAAAACATGTCACGACCCGTTACCCAAATTGTTGGGCCGGGCCGAGCCATGTCCAGCCTACGCTTGGTCAAAGCGTAGTAAGCTGTTCTAAGAATAGACAATAAAGGATCTAAGCAGCTAACAGTTCTAAAATCATATTTAAAGTTCATCACAACACAGCATCTATAAGCGAAGGTAACATAAGCACAGGCTTAAATAATATACTTTATAAGTATCTAACTGGAGACAAAGTCCAGTATCCAAATATAAGTACAGACAAAGTCTAAGTCTCAAAACACAAGAAAGATAACTAAGCAAGGTTCTCCGCTGGGGCCTCTACTGGGGCAAAGGCCAGGTCCTCAAAATCAGTGTCATAATATGTAACACATAGCATTTCCTCCTCGAAAAGTATACCTACAACGTTATCCTGTCAGGACGGGAGCAAGTACAACCTCTACAACTAAATTACTGAACATATAATGAAAGAGATGTACAACAAGAAACATGGTGTGATAAGTCTATAAAATAGAAAATACTGGAAACATGGCCTCATGGTACAATTGGGATCACAATATCATAGTAACACAGGGAACATGGCATATCTGGAATCATGGTATGACTGGAATCACAGTATCATAGTATCATAGGGAACATGGCATAACTCATAGTCTATCATGGCAAGGACACATATGTCATAGAGACAGATGCATATGTAATATTTAAAACTGTAGCAGGTAAGTGATCGGTCAATAGGTGTAAAATGTACTGTGGTACAAGTATCTAAAATGTACTTCTGTATAAGTAAAACAAGCGATAGATGTACATACATACAAATACAGCTGGTGCGCCTACGACAAGGTATACATAAAATGTCAACCTTGCTCGGTACGTACGTACGAGTAGGGGGCATGATCACGTACTCAACTATCAGTTTCCCCATAACCCATATTCTATCATGTGAGGGATACGAGAAAAGTAAAAACATGTGAGATATACTGGGAGTAATATAAGCATGGCCGGTACTGGGAACAGTATGAAACATGTGAATACTCCGAGTAGTATAAAGCATAGTGAAACATGTACTAAGAATCAGTAAGAAACATGTGAAGATATAAGAACTGTCCTAAGCATGTCAGGTACTGAAAGTAATACAACAAGTGAAGATTTAACTTACTACCTCAAGGATCAGTATTTTAACAGGGTTAATACATGTTCTAGCATTAAAAGACAGTAAATGAGTTTGTAGATGTACTTGCCTCGAGCAAAGCAAGAATACTAGTACGAAGATATAGATGTTCGGTGTCCTGTCAATAATGATATACAAACTCAGTTCTAAGCTATGTTCAATATTACACTAGTGGTGTGATACGACTCCTGACTGGATACTAGCCAAGTAGGGACCTAGCATAAAAGTCTAATGTGGAGTGCCATTATATCCAAACTAATTTCTTAGGGTCTTTACTCTAGTGTAGGGTGAGGTCCAATACTATAATAACTCAAAATAACTCAAAACTTGCAAGTCGTAATTACTCTATAAATAAATCAAACTGTACACTAAGTTCCAACAATTTTTGAGATAGACAAAAAGCTCAATTATATATAAAATAAAGTTTCAAAATGATTATTATTAATTATAGAAATTTATACTAATTTTTTTGGAATTTATAAACCTTCATAAATATTTATTAAAAATCAGCAAACATATGAATCCTGAAAATGAGTTCTGTTTTCCCATTTTTATAAAATACCAAAAGTACTTATTAAATACTAGAAAAATTATAATAAATTATCTAAATTAATATAGTATTTAAATACAATTTTTCCCAGATTTTTATAGCAATTAAAATATATATAAAAATCCAAAAACAGAAAGTAACAATTTCTGGAAAAATAATTAATCATAAATTAAGGATAATACATAAGCAAAATCTACAGATGTTGTCGGATGATAAAATAAATATCACCAACGTGTCCAGAACGGTCAATTTAGCTAGGATAGCCTACCCATAAGTCCAATTTGGACACAAGGGCAAAACGGTAATTTCGGGTCAAAATGAGGTCCGCCGTTGGACACACTTTGCACCGAAAAGTGTGTCAGAATAGAAGTCTACAAAACCTAGTAAATTATATGTCCACGAACCTAGAATGATGATACGAACCCAATGGTATGTCCGAAATAGGATTCCGATGTGCCGATCTCAAAATGATACGTTGACGCGGACACTTGGTATCCGGTTTGCACCAAAATGTGTGCCAGAGCAAATGTCTTTAAAACTCAGCAAATTATATGTTAACGAGTCCAGAATGACGATATGAACTCAACGGTATATCCGGAATTGGATTCCGATAAGCCGATCTCAAAGTGACCCGTTGACTCGAAAAGTGGGACCCGCTTTGCACCAAAATGCGTGCCAGGGCTCACGTTCTCCAAATTAAGCAAACTTTATATGAAAACATGCCAGAACGACGCCACGAGTCTACTGGTGGTGTCAGAAATTGAATCCGGAGTCCCGGGTTCAAAAATGGAATTTAACAAGTACAAATTAAAGAATTCGGACGACCAACTTTGGCGTCAAATTCGACCAACCGAACGTGCTTAAAATGAAACGAAACCTACAGGAGGCAGGAAGAGGGTTATTCCATCTGCACACAGGAACTGGCAGCGCACCAACCGGAGCTGCGACGGCGGAGTTACGAGCTGACGAAGTCGGCTCCATGAAACTGTCCAAAAACAGATCAATTTAAAACGTCAACTTGGTGGCCAGTTTTGAGGTATCAAACGACGAAATTAACGGACAAAAATTGAGGGGAGTGAAGTGCTATATACCGAGATTGCGACGGAGCAAGGAGTTCGCCGATCCAACGGTCGGATCTCCTAGAAAATGCGTACGAAGTTGCTGCGATGGGACGCCACTTTCGAGTTCAAAACTCGCGCGTCACGACGGGATTTCGACGTAAACGCGTCACGACGGGATTTCGAGTTCAAAACTGCTGCGCTGCTGCTGCTGCCTGCTGCCTGCTGCAGCTGCGGCTACTGTTGCGCTCGCGCACGGTGTGGCGGCTGCGACGATGGCCGGCGGTGGCTGCGGTGGCGTGTGGTGGTGGTGACGGGGGTGGTTAATGGTGGTGGAGGTGATGATAATGGTGGTTGGTGGTGGTACATGGTGGTGGAGATGGAGAAGGAGAAGGAGGAGGAGGTGAAGTCGGGGAGGAGCTCGGGAGGAGGAGAGGGTGGCTACGGTGGTGTCGGCCACGAGGTAGTAGGGGAGGAGGCTGTTGAAATGGTGATGGTGGTGGTTTAGTTAGAAAAGAGAGAGAGAAATATGTATGTGTGTGTGTGTGTGTATTATAGAAAGAGAGTGAGAGAGTGAGAATAGAGAGAGAGAGAGAGGAGATATTTGTGAGAGAGAGGGGATATTTGTGAGAGAGAGAGGGGGGAGTCGGTCCAAGAGAGGGGGGGTGCTGTGAGGTGGAGGTGAGGGGGTGTGTGAGTGTTTGTATTAATAAAGAGAGAGTGAGAGAGAAAAATAAATATTTAAAATAGGGAAAAAAATAGGGGAAATTATGTGAAGTTTTTGGGCAGTCATGGGAGAACAACATGGGGCTTGGGTTCGGGTTCGGTCGAGCCGGTTCGGATAAAAATCGGACAGGGTGAAATAATGAAATTAAATATATATTTACGATCATGGGTAAATAAATAATATGCGGGGACTCCAATAAATAGGACACAAGCGTCATGTGGGTAGTAGACTTCATGTGGGCCACGTCCATACTTTGGGTCGACTAGGTTGGATCGATGTCGGGTCTTGAAATTAAATTAGAAATTAAATCAGGTTTTACGGTAGAAAATAAATCGGCCTAAATTGACCCGGAAGTTGTACGAAGAAAATGAAGCACAAAATGGAGTGTCTGAGTGGGACACGAAGGTCATGGGTAGAGAGCGTCTCGAGTAGATCATTTATGAGAAGTTGGTTCTGAGAAAATGACTGGTCTGGTGCTCCTAAATTAAAAGTCACGGTAACGTGCAAACGAAGATCAAAGATAAAAGTGGGAATAATTATTCAACGATTAATCGGTCTAAGTTGACCCGAAGTTGCGCGATACCAAAAGAGCACAAGGGAACGAATTCAAGTGGGATATGATATATCAAAACGAAGATAATCTCGTCTACTTAAAAACTCGTGAAGAGAGTTTACAGAGATTGGTATCCCTGACGCTCCAGAAGTCAAAGTCATGGAAAGGTACATTAATGATCAAAATAATTAAATAATAAAACACTTATCGAAAATAATTTATCAAGAAAAATAAAAATAAACCCCGAAATTCAGAGGGCTTACAGATGTAGGGGGACGGTATGTCTGCTGGTGCGGCGTCGGTGCTCTCTGCTGGAAAGCCTGACGCTTGGACGGTCCCTCGAGGTGTACAGAAGCCGGCCTCTTACAAGACAGAAGACGCTTCTCAATGCTCGGGGCCAACTCTAGGCTCTGGTAATAGTCAGTCGTACCGTTCGCCACTATAAGAATGCCAATGTCTGGAACTAGACCATGGCAAAACCTACGGGTCATCTCCTCTGGGTCTGCAACCAGACTAGGAGCGAAACGGCTCCGGCGAGTAAACTCTTCCGCATACTCATCAACAGAACGGTTCCCCTGCTGGATGTTCTGGAATCGTAGCCCCATGGCTACTCTAGCGGTGGTCGAGAAGAATTTCTTCTTGAACTGGGTCTTGAACTGATCCCAAGTGGCCCTTCCTCTCGCAAATAACGGCTCATTCCGGAACCAAACTCCTGCCAAGTCTATCAGCAGAAATCCCGCTGCCTCGACCTGGAGGTCATCCGGCATCCTAACTCCAAGGAGCTTCCTCTCTACCGAGTCTAGCCAGTCATCTGCTACTACTATGCCCTCAGTCCCTGAGAACTCCTTGGGGTTCAGACCCATGAAGTCCTTGATCGTCCCCGCTCTCTGCCGTGGCTCTACAGGTGGTGGGACCACGGTACGTTCCTCAGAACGCTCCATGCTCTGGCGGAGTAGGGTAGTCTGCTCCTGATGGGTTGTTAGGAACCCCTGGATCAGAGTGAGCAGTTGGTTCCCGTCGAGTGTG
This sequence comes from Iris pallida, assembly GCA_029216955.1. Classification (NCBI taxonomy): domain Eukaryota; kingdom Viridiplantae; phylum Streptophyta; class Magnoliopsida; order Asparagales; family Iridaceae; genus Iris; species Iris pallida. The sequence goes on from JANAVB010001800.1 coordinate 8,050,722, forward strand.
ACGGAAGCCTGGGTATGTATAGTAATAGGGGGTGGTGGAAGTATCGGATCCTGCTGGGACTGTGATGTGGAAGGTGGTAGAGGCATCTGGGTTTGTGGATCTGTGGAGTGGGGAAATATGGTAGGTGGAGGTGTATCAGTCAACTGGTCAGCTGACTAGATATGGAGTGCGCCATTCTCAGGTGTGACGTACTGGGATGAACGAGTAAGCACCATCTAATATAAAATAAAAGGGCTTATAAGGACTTGTTTAAAGTAAGCAATCATAGACAAAAAAATCTAATTATAATAGCAAGCATGTGATGTATTTTCTATGTTGCAACCCTAGTATTCCTCTAGGTGTTCTAAGCGTCATTCCAAATGTTGTCTAATTACCTTAAGTTCCTAATTGCAGGCATGCTTGGTACAATAACGTAACCAAACATTTTAGTCTCGACCTGCATGGGCCACCACTAAAAATATGTCACGACCCGCTACCCAAATTATTGGGCCGGGCCGAGTCATGTCCAGCCTGCGCTTGAGATAAAGCGCAGTAAGCTGTTCTAGAAATAACAAGATAAGACTAATGTGCTAACAGTTCTATAAGTGAATAAAAGTCATAAATGCTCCAAATACAAAAGTCGTCTTATATAGTAATAAGTCCAAGTACAAGTCTGAAATGTAAAACTGGATACATGTTCAGTTACAAAATACGTAGTCTAATACATGACTACACTAAATATCCCAAGCAACTACGCAAACTAGACGAGTTTCCCCCGCAGGTACATCCTCGTAAAGCAAAGCCGGGTCCTCGACAGTATCTCCATAATATGGGTCACAGAACAACTCTTCCTCAGTAAGGATACCTACAACGTTATCCTGTCAGGACGGGAGCAAGTACTGATTCTAGCAAACTAAATATACGAAGCATGAACATGAATGTAATAAACTGGAATCATGGCATATCATGGTTTAATTGGTTCTTTTTAGAAATGACAACATATATTTTAAAAGTTTAAAACCGTAGTATGTACGTGAATCGGTCAATAGGTGAATAGGATGTACAGCGGTACATATCAAGTTTTTTGGCATGCACATACTCACGAACGGCATCGGTGTATATCCATACACAAACGCGGGATCAGAACATACGACAAGGTCACATATGAAATGTCACCGAGTGCGGTAAACACATACGGAGAAGGGTTCATGTTCACGTACACTACTAGCAGTTTTCCCTTAACCCGTTATTTTAAGCATGTGAGAGATATGAGATAATGTCCTAAACATGGTAGAGACGAAATAATACACATGTAAAGTTCTAACTTGCTACCCCATATCACATTTATGGTTGGTATATCGCAGTTTATTGTTATAGCAGTATGTAAAGTTCGTAGAAAGTACTTGCCTCTAGCAAAGCAAAGCAAGCAAGCTGCGATAAATGTTATAGATGCCTGGTAATTCGTTACTGTAGAATAAATACATAAACTTAGTTTTTACACTAAGCTAAAACACTAAGACACTAATTGTGCAACAGACTTGTGACTGGACACCTAGCCAAAATGATGATTTTAGCATAGGAGACCAATGTGGGGTGACATACTACTATAACTAACTTTTTTAGGGTCTTACACTAGTTGAGGGTGAGGTTCAATACGGTTACTCAAAACACACAAAGTTACAAGTCGTAATTATCAAAATAACAATGAACATTGTGTTCCAATAATTTTTGAGATAGACAAAAAGCTTAATTTTACATAAATAAAGTCCAAAATGATCCTTGTTAATGATAGAAATTTATTATAATTTTTCTGGAATTTATTAACCATACATATTTTATAAAATCAGTTTTCCTAAGTACACAGAAAGTGAGTTCTGGTTTCATATGCCAAAACAGTGGCAAAATTGTAAATTAAATTCTATAAAATTATACTAAATTAGCTAAATTAACATAGTATCTAAATACTATTTTTCTAGAATTTTTACAGCAATTAAAGTATTTTTAGAAATTCAAAAATAGCATGGTACACAATCTAAATTAAATAATTAATTATCTGCGTATTTTGTCCATATACATAATTTGAACCAGAGTTCAAATACAGGACCCAAGGCCATGAATCAAGTCAAATATGACTTGTACAGGTCTTGAATGTGTAAAACACATTTAGGCCCAAAAAGCCATGCTAGGCTTGGACACCAAATGGTTGCCATAATTTAAAATACACAAAATATAAGAGGTAAAATACATAATAATATTAATATTTTAATAAGGTAAAATTATACATAGTAGTCCTATAAATATGACAAGTATATTTACATAATAATTTTACACTAGGTAGAGTGAATACATATAAAATGTAACTATATATTTATATAATGGATATATACATACATATGTAATATACATATATTCTATATAAGAATGCTTAACTAAAACTTATATATATATATGTATATATATAATATATAATATATATAT
>JANAVB010001800.1:8080859-8238484 GCA_029216955.1 Iris pallida
GACATTTTACTGTATACGACGACTTTTGTGTTTGGAGCATTTATGATTCTTCTTCACTTATAGAAACGTTAGCACATTAGTCTTATCCTATTGTCTTTAGAACAGCTTACTACGTTTTACTCAACGTAGGCTGGGCATGACTCGGCCTGGCCCAACATTTGGGTAGCGGTCGTGACAGGGTTTGGGTTAGTGTTAGGTTAGTTAATTATATAAACCCGATAACAGTTCGGCTCGTGTCCAGACTGTTCAGGACACGAGCAAATTAGATTCTGACCCAGTGTCGCGTGTCGCGCCTAGCACGACACGCACGACACTGTAAACGTGTGTCCAACCCTATGGCTAGGCTCCCCGTGTCCAGGCGAACATCGTGCGTGAGTTCGAGACACGCACGACACGAACTTGGGTCTGTTACCTGCGTGTCCGACGTCGGGGGGAGGAAGGCGCTGGACGGTGTGAGGAGACGTCGTGGACGCGGCGCTCGGGTGGCGCTGGACTCAGCTCGGTGGGGCGAACACGTCGGTGGGGTTTATTGGTGGTGTGGATGGCTGGGGAGGTGGCGCTGGGTAGCTGTCGGAGTTAGGATTAGGGTTTAGGTTCTCGTCGGGGAAGAAGGGTCTGGGTGGTCGGATTTTTTGTCTAGGGTTAGGGTTTAGACTGGGAGGGTATTTATAGGGGGTAGGTCGGTCGAGGCGGTCGAAGTCGGCCGAAAATGGCGGGGGATTAGGTCGGTGGTCGTCGGGGGGGGTAGCTGGCCAGTCGTCGGGGGTGGGTATAGGGTTTAGCAGTTATGTCCCTAGGGTTTAAAAATTTGCACAAAAGTCCTAACCCATACAGTTTTGCAAATATTAATTTGCAACCCGCTATAAAATAATTCAATTAATTACAAACTAATATTAAAACAAATCTAAATATTACAAAATGCTATTAAAATATTTCGGTTAATTACAAAATAATATATTTTGATTTTAAAACTATTTAAAAATCATTTAAAAATTCTAGAAAAAATTCTAATAATTATTTTAATCTATTTTAAACACATAAATGCTATTTAATAATGTTAAAATATTATTTTGAAATTTAGGGGCTTACATTATATTCTTATTATGTATCTACAGTCTTTTAAACAGCTGTGCTGTTTATCATTAGTAATATATCATTATTATTATTAATATTATTATTATTGTTATTATTATTATTTCATTATTATTATTATTATTATTATTATTATTATTATTATTTGTTAAATTAATACTAGTATGGGTATTGTCACTAATTATTAATTATATTAAAATAAATATAGATATTAAATGATTTTCTAAAATTATGTTGTAATAAGAATATATGTTGTATGGGCTCTCATATATTTATTTTTGTATATATTTTCGTTGCTTGATAACTAAAATGATTTAATATTTCCATAAATATTTATGGGCTTAGTCCTTGGAAGGGGGTTTTATGAGATTATATTATATTAAATACTTGGGCCATAGAACTAGGCCAGTATAGTCCTTATTACTTCTAATTTACTATTTTAGGTTTTATATAAAATTTTTGCCTCTTTATATATTATATTATTTCCAACTAAACCTTACTATAAATAGTTTTTGGGCCTTTATTAACAAGTTTTTCTAGAAATAGTACCGTAGTATTTTTCTACTCAAATTATAGTTTTTCCCTAAAAATATTTTTAGATTTTCAAGTATTTAGCTAAGTTTATTTTAACTAATAAAAATATAGTTTTCAAGTACCATAAATATTTCTAAAAATAGTATATATAATTACTTACGTCAGATTTCCTCTTTGTCATCATCATTGATCATGCCTAAATCATACGTACCCACTTCTTCGCGAATTTGGACCCCTTTACCTCGCCCTAATTAATTTGACCCTTCTGGACCCAATGGAACAGTCCGTGCCACCACCCGAGGTCACCTTGTATAGTTGTTGCACCGAAGTTGTAGTACGTGCCACATTGATCATTGCAGTACACCAGGCGTTCTACCAGGCAAGATACCTTGCCATTTGCTGTTTATTTATTTTAGCTCATATTTCATGTATTATTATTATTTTCTTTATGCAAAATAAACTGTGATACATGGCATAACCTGTTAGAACTTACTGTTCATTTATATTTCCTGCTATGTATTATTTTTCTTACACATTAAACCTAGATTTAAGGGACCACCTTTGTGTGTTGCATTCATTGGCCTTGACACGTTGTAACACGAAGTTGTGTGTCGCATGTAGAACACGGACATGCGTGACTGGCTGGCCATCGGTGCGTATAAGCTGTGCGATAGGAATAACCGCTAATAGAGATTGCATGCTTAGTTTGACTTAGCGGTTAATAGTTATTTTGTGTTGTGGATACAACACAGTAGGCATTGGGCGGGGAGGACAATTCCTTAGCGTATGGACTTTGATGTACTTTTCCTTGTGACCCGGAAGCTCTGCTGGAGATACGGGGCTGATGACCCATGATTACTGACGGCCACTGACGTTCTGCGGAACGTTATGCTCTTATTGATTGGGCCTCTGGTGCCCCAAGGGGGGACCATGTCGATCCTATTTAGCCAGGGCCCATGTGTAGGAAGGATTGTTCTTAACTACATTTCACTTAGAACGGTTAGGCTACCTTATCCGTTAGGTATGAGTACTTTTGGTTTGGGTACTTGTATCTGACCGTGGCTTGGAACAATAACTTGTCGTGGATTAGTTCGTCACATCTTGTTCTTGTTTGGTTGTAGGTGTGACTTACTACTTCGATGAGAAGGTATTGAACCTTGTTGGGGTCCGGATACCATATTGGATTCATATCATGGAAAGATACGCCACCGTGAATTAGTTTACCATCTCCTGTCCTTGTTTGGTTGGGGGGATGGTAAGCTAGTTCAATAGGTGTGTATTGGACCATGTTATAATTCAATTGACTTATTTATTTGAGCAATATTTATTCAGTTTATATGGTATGATATTATGTGTCTTGTTACGTCCCTCTGAGGACCTGGTTATCTCGCCAGGTGTGTGCTATTGTCTTTCGCAGGTGTTCTAACTCTAGCCGTGATCATCGTTATTTCTTCGAGGATGATTGTAATTGGATCGTTTTCGCTTCGCTCGCCAAAATCTTTCTTTTGTTATGTATTTCTTTTCATAGTTGGTAGTGGATTTGTCTCCGTCCAACTACATGTACCAAATGACAATTTCATAGTTGATTATATGATATCTTCTATTCTTTTATTTTGTGTGGATGAGATTAGTTATGGTTCTACTGCATTTTACAGCTTATGTACTCATACGAGGATTCCATATATTGGAGTGTACTTCGTATGAATACAGCTGGCATGTCTACGTTCCTAGTCCTACGTATTTTGGGACTGGGGCGTTACAATAAGACAACTAAGGGACTAATCCGGTAGCCAAGTTACAACCCGTAAACCAAACAAGGACCGGGGTTGTAACCCTTCACTTGAACAGAGCTTAGTCTCAAACCAATTATCGACAAGAGTAAAGCATAAGCAAACATGTGCTAAAGTAATCATAGACTGGCATCGATTTAGACAAGACTAGACTGGACTACATCCATCATTCGCGGCCAAGCAAAGAGTAAGGCTTGATACTTTAACTAACTAGGGTTATCACAAGCCTAGTTACTAGCAAGATGTAATGAGATGTTCCTGCAGCCACAAGCCCTGCAGCTATCCAGGTTATCCAGGTGAGGAGATTTATTAGAGTTACAAGAGTTATCAAGCTTACTGGTGTACTTTCAGTACTTATGTTTTCAAGAAGTGCCCCACATGACAGTGAGCTGGAAATGTGCCCTACTAGTCGACAGGCTACAAGTCCTCTGGTGTGGCCGAGATAAGGGGATCACCTGTAAGTGGGAAAAATCTCTCTATATGAACTACTTGATCAATCTAGTCATTAACCTAGTCAGATTCATTATGAATCTCTGACTGTGGAAACCAGGAATTCATGTCCTAGACATGATGCATGACGAGACAGGTAGCTTATACAGGCACAATCAAGAAAATCAACCACGGTGTCACGACAAGAGTTACTTAGCAAGTCAGGGTAGCTGTCGCAATAACGTTCAAGATTATCATGTGATGTCTAGGTTACTTGTTACTTGTCAAGATTACTTGTCAGGAGTGTGCCTCGACGGGCCACTATCAAGATTATATATGTCATATCAAGTGTACTTGTTACTTATCAAGAGTGCATCAAGCCAGGTTGTGCCAAGCCAGGTTGTGCCAAGCTAGGTTGCGGCACTGCCAGGTTGCGGTACTGCCAGGTTGAGGCACTAGCCAGGTTGCGGCACTTGCCAGGTTGCGGCCTAGCCAGGTTGCGGCACTGCCAGGTTGCGTCACTAGCCAGGTTGCGACACTAGCCAGGTTGTGGCACTTGCCAGGTTGCGGCACTAGCCAGGTTACGACACTAGCCAGGTTGCGGCACTGCCAGGTTGCGGCACTGCCAGGTTGCGGCACTAGCCAGGTTACGGCACTTGCCAGGTTGCGCCACTAGCCAGGTTGTGGCTCTAGCCAGGTTGCGGTACTTGCCAGGTTGCGGCACTTGCCAGGTTGCGGCACTGCCAGGTTGTGGCACTAGCCAGGTTGCGGCACTTGCCAGGTTGCTGCACTAGCCAGGTTGCGGCACTTGCCAGGTTGCGGCACTTTCCAGGTTACGGCACTAGCCAGGTTGCGGCACTGCCAGGTTGCGGCACTAGCCAGGTTACGGCACTTACCAGGTTGCGACACTAGCCAGGTTGCGGCACTGGCCAGGTTGCGGCACTAGCCAGGTTGCGACACTGTTCATCTTCTCCAACCAGCATAAAAATGCTTGGTTGAACCCATGAACTTCAAATGACCATAACTTGGTCAAAATAACTCCAAATTAGGACTTTCAAAGGTCAAAATGGGGTAGAACGAAATTCTCTACAACCTGGAATAACTAGTTTTTGAAAAAAAGCAAGTTTGATAAATCAAAACAACAAAAACAAAAAATGCATCAAACTTAGATCTATAAGAATCCACCCATAAAAATCAAAACTCCAAGTTCTAAAGAGGCTTATAATCATGTAAAGAAGAGAATAGAACAATAAAACTTGATATCCATCATGAAGCAAGTTGCACTTGCCTAGGGCTCTTGGGTGTAGGTGGAGAGGAGTAAATGAAGAAGATGGAGAAGTTATGAGAAATAAATAGAGGAGAGAGAGAGGGGTTGACTTATATATTAAGCCCAAACCATCTCAAACCAAACCAAGCCAACATGTTGAACCAAACCTAAACCAAGTCAAGATTAACCAAGACTAGGCTAAGCAAGACAAGTCTAACTACGATGCATCTGACAAATGTCAGAAATTCGTACACGTATAATAAAAATACGTATAACGGGAAACGGGAGTGACAACTCTACCCACCTTAAAAGAATTTCGTCCTCGAAACTTAATCAAGAGGCTAGAGATGTCGAGGCAAGCTACACTAACCACAGGCAATCTATGACTAGCAATTAATCAAGCAATTATTCATGCAAGCAAGGAGTTAAGAGCATAAGTCATAAGGAAGATATTATACCTCATGAGTCAAACAGGTGTGGATATCGCGATCGGATATTATCCTTACGTTCCTAAGTTGACTCACCCAAAGAGTGATGTCATGACCCGTACCCTGTTTAGGAGCACGAGCACGTGGGTACGTCCAGCCTACGCCGCAGTATCGACGGTAGAACGCTGTAAAGGTCATCTAGAATATATTGAATCTAAGACACAATAATATAACCTGTCATCTCCGCATGGAGGAATATAAACACAACTCAATCACATAAGTCTAAGGAAGATAGGCACGAATATGATAAAGAAACAAGATAAATAAATAGTCTGAAATAGGACTGAGTCACAATCACAAGTTCAGAATTTAAAGACATAAAATATCCTAAAATAAATACTACAAGTCTCAAAGTATCAAACTGGAATGTAATCAAGACAAAATCTAGGTAAACTAGGTCACTACTGGTGGTGCGTCCTCTACGAGCACCGGATCCACAAGCTGGTCCTGGTCGTAGGCTCCATCTATGCCAAACCAGTAGTAGGTCGGGCAATCTGTATCTAAATCCTCTGAAAAACAATAGGGGTTATCCTGTTAGGATATGAGCAAGTACAAACACCAACAGCAGTTCCATGTGAATTGACAAATACTATAAGAGATAATAATAATGAAATACAAAATGAAATGTCAAGACTGAAAGTAAAACAGTACAAGAGAACTGGATATCATGTCATGTGTGAGATATAAGATAAAACTGGAATATAAACAATGGAAAGTAATCTGAGGTATGATGTAAACATAAAAATAAAGTGCCATGAGATATTAGAGCGTTATGTGATCGGCTTGGGTCAAGATCAGGCTGTTCCATTTGACCGACTATGCACAAGTAGTATACCAGTATAGGGATCAGGCCGACCAAAATAGAAAGCTATGCATAAGTAGTATAAGGTCAGGCTACACCCTACGTGTGGTGATGGTGGAGCTATGCACAAGTAATAAACAAGTAGGGGTAAAGATCACATAACCTCTAATAACTCCCCATCCCCGAGTAGTATAATGAATCCAGACATGACTGGTCATGACACGAGATTCGAAGAGCAGGGGGCCAGCCCAATCCCAAATCGGTGTCTATACAAGTACAGGAAATAATATCAAACAATGTACTCATATACCAGGTAAACCGGGAATGACATCTCATGACGAGATTCACGTATACTAGTCCGTGTATCCTCGTGTCGAGAATCAAGTATAATACTACAACTGAATCAAATATAGTAGATATCAAAGCAATAAAAACTATCAGAGAATGTACTTGCCTGAGGTCCTAAGCTGAGAAAATCGAACTACAAATCACTCAAAGAGCCATGAACGGTCAACTCGCACAACAGTCTCTTAATGCTGAAACAGACATTATCGGCATTCTCAGAATAGTCAAATTAGCTAGAAATACCTACCCATAAGTCCAATTCTAGATACAGGGACAAAACGGTAATTTTGGGCCAAAATAGTATCCGTCGTTGGATCCACTTTGCACCGAAAAACGTGCCAGGTTAATGGTCTCTAAAGTCGTCAAACTATATATCTACGAATTTGTTTTGATGAGACGATTCCAATGGTATATCCAATTTTGGATTCCGTTGACCCGTTGTCAAAATGGTCCGTTGACCAGGATATTGAAGTTTCGATTTGTACGAAAAAGCGTGCTGGAGCCAATGTCCTCAAAACTCAGCAAATTATATGTCAAATGAGTCCAGAATGACGATACGAACTCAACGGTATATCTGGAATTGGATTTTGATGAGCCGATCTCAAAATGTCTCATTGACTTGGACTGTAGGGCCCGCTTTGTACCGAAATGCGTGCCAGGGCTCACGTCCTCCAAACCTAGCAAACTTTATATGAAAATGTGTCAGAACGACGGTACGAGTCTATTGGTGGTGTCGAAATTGAATTCTGGAGTCCCGCGTTCAAAAATAGAATTTTACAAGGTTGGAATTACGAATTCAGACGGCCAACTTTGGCGTCAAATTCAACCAGTCAAACGTGCTCACAATGAAACAAAACTTAAGGAACAGGAAGAGGGTCATACCAGATGCGCACCGGAATTGATGTCATGCGATACGAAGCTGCAATGGTGGAGATACAAGCCAACGAAGTTGGCTCCACAAAACTGTCAAAAAATTACACAATTTAAACGGTCAACTTGGTGGCCGGTTTTGATCTACAAACAATCGAATCAACGGTTGAAACTTGACAGGGGTGAAGCACTACATACCAAGATTGATAAGGAAGAAACGATTCGACGATCCAACGGTCGGATTTCTCGAAAAACATGCACGAAGTCGCTGCCTCAAAATGCGATTCCGAGTTCGATCCCGCGCGCTTCACGACGGAATCCCCTGCCAAACGCACGAATTGCCTACGTGGCACGCCGGAGAAAAAGGTGGCATACTTAGGGAGGTCGCCGGAGTGCTCGCCGGCGGTATCCGGCCACGCAGCGGCCGTGTGGCAGCGCGCGAAGGCGGCCTGCGCACGCGTATACTGTGTACGCTACTGCTGCTGTGCAACTGCATGTTGCTGCTGCGGCTGTATTGGTGGCTGTGCTGCCTCGCACGGCGGAGGCCGTCCAGCTGCGGCGGTGGCACTGCCAGCGGCAGCGTCGGCGCGGCCAACGGCGGGGGTGGTGGCCGGCGGTGATGGAGATGGTAATGGTGTTGGTGATGATGGTGGTGGTGATGAAGATGATGATGATGGTGATGAGTTGATGTAATGACCATGGTTCGTATTACGTATTTTGGTATACGTGTACGTATTTTGACTCGTATTGTATGTCTCCTCGCATGATTTATTTGGCATTTTATTGCTTGATTCGGTTCGACTTGTTTGGCTTGGTTCAGTTTGTGAACCAAACCCCTACCTACCACCACCATCATCATTTATTAACCCAACACACTTTCTCTCTTCTCATTCACTCTTCTTCTTCCTCACCATTACTCTCCACCTACTAGAAACATTTAGGAAAGTGCATCTTGCTTCATGGAAGAATTTTATTTTTATTGTTCCATTGTCTTCCTCAAGTATTTCTAACCCACCTTAGTACTTAGTATTTTTCATTTCCGTGGTTAATTTCTTGTAAATCTAGCTTTGTGGTATTTTCAATTTTCATGAGTTTTGATCTATCAAACCTGCATATTTTTGTTATTTGAAGGTTCCATGTTGTAGAGAATTCCATTTTACACAAATTTGACCTACGGGAGTCTGGATTTGGGTTCCTATTATTGTTTGGTAGAGCATGGAGGCCATGGTATTTTCCATGGACATATTCTCTGTGGAAGTCATTAATTGCACTTTTGGCCGCATGCAACATTGAGTTGCTTAGCCGCAGTTGCATTTTAATAGCTGTTGCTTAGCAAATATTTTTGGCCGCCTGGCCGTTAACATATTGTTGGTCGCATGCAAATGCATGGTTGGCCGCATAGGCTCAAATGCATGAATTAATTGTTGGCCACATAGGCTCAAATGCAAGGTTGGCCGCATATGCCCCAGCTTGTATTTTAAGTCTGCATGGTCATTTGCTTGATTTGTTAACTGCTTATGGCTTATGCTAACTTGCATGGCCGTATGGCCATTAGCTTAACTTGTATGGTCGCATGACCATTAGCTTAACTTGCATGGCCGTCTGGCCATTAGCTTAACTTGCATGGCCGCATGGCTTATGCTAACTTGCATGGCCGCATGGCTTATGCTAACTTGCATGGCCGCATGCATTAGCTTGGCCGCATGCATTTGCTTTGGCCGCATGCATTAGCTTGGCCGCATGCATTTGCTTTGGCCGCATGCATTTGCTTGGCCGCATGCATTAGCTTTGGCCGCATGCATTTGCTTTGGCCGTATGGCCATTAGCTTTGGCCGTATGGCCATTTGCTTGTATGCATTAGCTTTGGCCGCCTGCACATTTATTGGTTGGCCGCATGGCCCTTGTTTGCTGGTTGCCGTATGGCAATTATTTGTGTAGCCGCATTTACCTTATTACTTTTAACCGTGTGTGCAATTATTTAACTCTTGGCTACATATTGTATAGTGACAACATTTATTGGCTGGCCGCATGGCAATTTTATGCGGAAAGTTTTTTCCGAGTCGCATGAGCCGCATGAGTCCTGATTTCTTCTGCCGCATGCCCCTGACTCCTGAGCCGCATGATTCCTCCACAGCCCTTGCCTCTGCTAATATTTAATTACTACATGTATGCTTGTGCCATATTAATTTTAAATATGTTCCCTGACACGATGGTGACCCGTTGTGATGCACTTTTGGCAAATGACATGACATGATAGTGGCCCGTCGTGGCACCCTCCTGACAGCGAACATGACATGATATATATCTCGAAGGCTGTTGCGACGGCTAGCATGTCATGACAAGATTGAATGGCCTGGACACCGTGGATGATTGTGTTTGTACAATTGAACCGGTAATGTTTGCATCATGTCTAGGACAGGGATCCCTGAGTACTACGGTCAGGGGTACCTAATGTAAATGGCTAAGGCTAATAACTAGAATAATTCAGTAGTCATGAGAGATTTCCTCAGTTACAGGCGATCTCGTTATTCCGACCACCATTGTTGGACTTGCAGCCTGCCGACGAGTATAGCACAAGTCTAGATTCACTGATATATGGAAAAGAATGAGGCACTGCTTAATAAATCCAAGTCGCCTGAATAACCTGGATTAGCTGCAGGGCTTGTGGCTGGAGAAACATCTCAATGCATATTGCTAGTAACTAAGGCTTGTGATAACCCTAGTTAGCTAATGTAGAAAGCCGTAGTCACTGATTGGCCGGAAGCGATTGTATGGTGTAGTTTCAGTGTTCGATTATTGCAGGCTTGATCGCATGATTGTCACTTTTAACAATAAAGATCAGAGGCTAAGTTCTGTTCAGATGAAGGGTTACAACCCCGGTCCTTGTTTGGTTTAAGGGTTGTAACCTGGCTCCCGGAGCAGTTCTGAGTCCTCTCTTTGTTTATTGTCTTATTGCACCCCACGTCACGCTGTTATGTTTTACCTTACCAACAAGATTTGGAGACAGAGTTCTATTCAGGTGAAGGGTTACAATCTCGGTCCTTGTTTGGTTTAAGGGTCGTGACCTGGCTACTTAAATGGTTCCCTTGTACACTATTATGACTGTTGTTATTCTTTTATTATCAAGCTCTTTTGTAACTATTTTTAATATTCATTTCTGATATGCTGGTTTTAGTTCTTAAGTGAAGTCTCCTTTGTGGTACTTGCTCTTTCTGGGATCTGACCCAGCTGGTTTAGTATGGCCAGATTTCGGAGCAGCTCTAGAGGATCTACCGACTTTTTAGCCCGATGGTGATCACCAGACGTAACCAGGGCAACGAGTGGGTTTATTTTTGGCTCTCCCACTCTATTGTAAAATTTTTATTTTGAGGCGTTTAGCCGACGAGCACCTGTTAGCTCGTATTGCATACCTTATTACTGTCTGCCTACGGGCTGTAACATGATTGACAGATCCTAGGGTTGATCATGTATGACTAAACTCTTGCTAGTCCTCACATTTTGTAACGACTAGCTTCATGATCAGCTGAATATGTAATGTTTGGGACGCCTTACTATTGTATATTTGGTGATCTTACATCTTGTAACTTTACTTGCTTGCTTGAGATTGAGACATTTAGGCTTGTTATTGACCATAGGAGACTGATGGATTGTAGTTAAACCCTCATATATCTAGACAGCCGTGACCGTATAGTGAGGTGGATTCCATTTCATTATACGTAGCTGGCTATGTATGCCCCCGCTCTCCAGCATTCTGGTTCTGGGGTGTTACAGATGAAGCAGAAGAAGAAGAAGACTCAGCCATGGAGGAGGAAGTAGGGTTCGGCTGTGTAAAATTTTAGGGAGAGGAGAGAGAGAAGTAATTGCTTTCTATATATATACTTATATTTTTTTTTATATATATACTTATATATATATATATATATATATATATATATATATATATATATATATATATATATATATATATATGTGTGTGTGTGTGTGTGTGTGTGTGTGTGTGTGTGTGTGTATATATATATATATATATATATATATATATATATATATATATATATATATATATATATATATATATATGTGTGTGTGTGTGTGTGTGTGTGTGTGTGTGTGTATATATATATATATATATATATATATATATATATATATATATATATATATATATATATATATATATATATATATATATATATATATATAAAATAAATAAATATATATATATTTTTTATATATATACACACACACACATATCCTTATATATACCTCTATCCCTATTATTTATATAAATATATACAACTTTTTACATATGCAAAAACATGTAAACTCTTACCCATAAATTTAACAAAGACCAAAATAAATATATATATTATTATTTATAGTAATAACCATTATAATAATAATGATACTAATAGAATAATAATAAGGATAACGGAATAAGATACAACAATAATGGGTGTTTTGTGGGGAAAAAGTGTGTGCGGTATTCATGAGGGGGTAACATGAAACTTGGGTTGAGTCCAGTTGAGACGGGTCGGGTCAAAATCAGACATAGTGCAATAAATAAATTAAACTAGGTATTTATGATCATGGGTAAATAAGTAGCATGTGGAGGCTCAAATAAGTGGGACACAAGTGTCAAGCGGGTAGTAGGCTTCATGTGGGCCATGTCTATATTTTGGGTTGACAGGTTTCGGTCGATGTCGGGTCCCGAAATTAAATTGGGAGTCAGGTCATATTTTACGGGGGATAATTAATTGGCCTAAATTGACCCAAAAGTTGTGCGAAGCAAATGAAGCACAAGATGGTGTGTCTGAGTGGGACACGAAGGTCATGGGTGTAGGGTGCCTCGAGTAGATCATGCATGAGAAGTTGGTTTTGAGAAAATAACTAGTCTTGTGCTCCTAAATTAAAAGACACGACAACGTGCATATGATGATCAAATAAAAGAGTGGGAAATTAATTAATAATTATTTGATCGATCAAATGGTCTATGTCGACTCGAAGTTGAGCGATGCAAAAAGAGCACAAGGGAACAAGTTTGAGTGGGACATTATATATCAAAATGAAGGTAATCTTGTCCACTACAAAACTCATGAAGGAAGTTTCCAGAGATGGACATCTCTGACGCTCCAAAAATCAAAGGCACGAAAAAGTACATTTAGGGATAAAATAATCATAATAAAATATTTATTGAAAAATAAATCATTTAAAAAATTAAAATAAACCCTAAATTCAGGGGGCTTACAAGTGATGACCCCAAGCAACACGGACTAACTTAATAGTCTTGTTCTTGAGTACCTTCTCTTTTCGGTCCAATATGGATACGGGCATTTCCTCATACGAATGGTTGGTACCAACAACCAATTCCGAATGATCAAGGATATGGCTCGGATCCGAGATATACCATCATAATTGGGATACATGGAATACGTCATGTACCTCACGTAACGACGGTAGAAGAGCGAGACGATAGGACACATCACCTACTCGTTCGAGAATGTCAAACGGCCCTATATACCTAGGACTAAGCTTTCCCCATACGCCAAATCGAATGACGCCACGGGTAGGCGAGATCCTAAGGAATACGTGGTCGCCGATAGAAAACTCAAGAGGATGCCGATGAGAATCGGTCCAATGACGCAGACGATCTTGTGCAACTCGAAGATGATCTCTAACTTGTCTGGCCACCTCGATAGTCCGAGTAACCATTTCTGGACCAAGCATCTGCCTCTCGCCTACATCGTCCCAGGCTAAAGGTGATCTGCACTTTCTACCATACAGTGCCTCAAACGGTGCCATCTGGATACTGGCCTGGAAACTGTTATTGTAGGAGAACTCTATGAGATGAAGGTGATCTTCCCACGAAGCATCGAAGTCAAGTGTACATGATCGCAACATATCTTTAACAGTTTGAATCGTGTGCTCCGACTGACCATCTGTCTGCGGATGATAAGCTGAACTAAACTTGAGACGAGTTCCCAAACTCTCCTGAAGACTCTAGCAAAAGTGCGATGTAAACCTTGAATCTCTATCGGGCACGATACTGACTGGCACTCCATACAATCTGACTATCTGTCTAAGATACATCTCTGCAAGATGATCCGTTGACTGGCCAATTCTGAAAGGGATAAAATGAGCTACCTTCGTGAGCCGGTCAACTATAACCCAGATAGCATCTCTCCCAGCTGGAGATTTAGGTAATCCAGTTACAAAATCCATGGTAATGTGCTCCCATTTCCATTCTGGGATCGGTAAAGGTTGAAGAAGTCTGGCTGGTCTTTGATGTTCAGCTTTAACTTGTTGGCAAACTAAACAACGAGAGACAAACCGGACTATCTTCATCTTCATGCCATTCCACCAGAAATGCTGACGGATATCACGATACATCTTCGTGCCACCGAGATGAATTGAATACTGTGAACTGTGAGCCTCTGCCATGATCTTCTGTCTGATATCACCGCTGTGTACACATAGACGCCTTCCATGTCGGAGAGTGCCGGCTTCGTGAATACATAACTCTGTTCTCCTTCCTGCTTCACATTCTGTCCTAAGCCGTTGAAGCTTAGAATCTGTTGATTGAGCTATCTTGATCCTCTCAACTATACTGGACTGAACTTGCATACTTGACATCAATGCCACATTGGTAGGAAGAACTACTTCTATTCCCATCTTCTGAAGATCTGTTAATAACTCTGGCTGTGCTGTTAGAAAATAAGCTCCTGCTCTTCTACTCAACGCATCTGCAACTACGTTGGCCTTTCCAGGATGATACTGTAGGTTGATGTCATAATCCACAAGGAGCTCTAGCCATCTCCTCTGACACATGTTAAGATCCTTTTGAGTAAACACATACTTAAGACTCTTGTGGTCGGTGAAAATCTCCACCCGATCTCCATACAAATAATATCTCCACAACTTAAGTGCGAAGACCACCGCTGCTAACTCTAAGTCGTGGGTTGGATAATTTCTTTCATGATCACGAAGCTGACATGACGCATAAGCTACTACCATGCCATGCTGCATTAAGACACATCCCAATCCTCTGCCAGAAGTATAATAATAAACTGAAAATCCTCCAGTCCCATCTGGAAGTGTGAGAATGGGTGCCGTCATCAATCCTTGCTTCAACTTCTCGAATGAACTCTGACACTCTACTGTCCAAGTAAACTGCACATCCTTGCGGGTCAACTGCGTTAATGGTGCCGAAATCCGAGCAAAGTCTGACACAAATCGTCGGTAATAGCCGACCAATCCTAGGAAACTGCGAACTTCTGCGACAGTGCTGGGAACTGGCCATGTCTCTATGGCAACTATCTTCTGGAGGTCCACTTCTACTCTACCTCGGGTGATGATGTGACCTAAGTACGAAATGCAATCAAGCCAAAATTCACACTTACTGAACTTCACGTACAACTGGTGCTCTCGGAGAATCTGTAGGACTATTCGGAGATGCTGCTCATGCTCTGCTTCATTCTTACTATAGACTAAGATGTTGTCTATGAACACTATCACGAACTGGTCCAAATAGGGCATAAAGATACGATTCATGAGGTCCATGAATACGGCTGGCACATTGGTCGCTCCAAACGGCATAATAAGGAACTCCCAATGCCCATATCTAGATCTGAATGCTGTTTTCGGGATGTCTTGCTCTCTGACTCTGATCTGATGGTACCCCGACCGCAAGTCAATCTTCGAGAATATTGTTGCCCCACTGAGTTGATCGAACAAGTCATCTATCACTACTAAAATCTGCTCTATTAGCGACGTAAATTTAGCGACGTTCGTAAAACGTCGCTAAATTGTGCACATTGGCGACGTTTAATTGTAACGTCGCTAACAGTTGCTACTAGCGACGAAAATCATTTTTTTAGGTATTATTGATAGTGGAGTAATTTCTGTATTAATGAACCTAATCCTAGTTAGTCTTTATAATCTAACCTTATTTTGTTAAAACAAAATAATTCTCTTCTATTTAATATCATAAATAAGATATACTGGTCACATATATGGTAGGACCAATAGATTAGTTAGCATTATCTAGCAACAAGTGAATAGATCTTAACCAACTTGTACCTAAATACAGGAGGACATCCAGCTCTACTACTTATACTTGGTTTCCCGGAGCAAGGCAAGTACATTCTATGGTTTTGTTCATACATATACTGTACTTTCTTGTGACACATTGCGACACGATGCTTGTACTCTTGTATTTTCACATCTTGTGCTTACTTGTGGTCGGGGAGGGGAAATACACTAGCTATGTGACCACACCCATGTTCTGATATTCATGTAGATAGCTTAGGCCTCGTACTGTGCACGCGGGTCCTAAGTCGTACCATTATTCCTGTGCTTATCCATGTTCTTACCACAGCCGGTCACATATGCTAGTTGTATTTCAAATCATTGTACACATGACAGGTTCTGGTACATCAGGTTCAGGTTTATATTCGCATACTTTACATTCTCGTACTTTCAGGATCTTGCTTGTACTGTCAGGTTCTTACATTTCATGTTTTTCGGTGTCATTTCATATCTTGATGTTCTTGTTCATTACCTAGAACTGTGCTTTGCTCCGCTCCTGATTAGATATGTTGCAGGTTAGATGGAGGCGATATGTGACACGTATTATGGGCATGAGCCTACTGACGTGATAGAGCCAGCTGGAGCTGCATTTGTCATGCCCCAGAACCAGAATACTGGAGAGCGGGGACAGACACAGCCAGCTACGTACATTGAAGTATAATCTATCTCGATATACGGTCACGGTTGTCTATATACATGAGGGTTTATCTACAAGCCAACAGTCTCTTATGGTCCTGAACAAGTCTAGTGTCTCAATCTCAAGCAAGTAAGTAAATGTTACAAGATGTTAGATCATCAGACATACAAAGTAAGGCATCCCAAACATTACATATTCAGATGATCATGAAGCTAGTCATACAAAATGTGAAGACTAGCAAGAGTTTCAATCATACATGATCAACCCTAGGATTTGTCAATTATGTTACAGCCCGTAGGCAGACAGTAAGTAAAGTTGCAAACGAGATAACACTTGCTCGACGGCTAAACACCTCAAAAGAATATTTTTACAAGAGAGTGGGAGAGCAAAATAAGAACCCACTCGTTGCCAGGGTTGCACCTAGT
This sequence comes from Iris pallida, assembly GCA_029216955.1. Taxonomy (NCBI): domain Eukaryota; kingdom Viridiplantae; phylum Streptophyta; class Magnoliopsida; order Asparagales; family Iridaceae; genus Iris; species Iris pallida. The sequence continues at coordinate 8,097,624 of JANAVB010001800.1, forward strand.
GGTCACCATCTGGCTGGAAGGTTGGAGGATCCTCGAGTCCTACTCCAAAATCTGGCCATACAAAACCAGCTGGGTCAAACCCCAGAAAGAGCAAGTGCCACAAGGGAGGCTTCACTTAAGAACTAAAACCAGCATATTAGCGCATGGGAACATAAATAGTAATAAAAGACATGTGTTAGAGAAAACAAGGTGATAAACGATAAGACAACTAAGGGACTATTCTGGTAGCCAAATTACAACCCATAAACCAAATAAGGACCGGGGTTGTAACCCTTCACTTGAACAGAGCTTAGTCTCAAACTAATTATCGACAAGAGTAAAGCATAAGCAAACATGTGCTAAAGTAATCATAGACTGGCATCGATTTAGACAAGACTAGACTGGACTACATCCATCATTCGCGGCCAAGCAAAGAGTACGGCTTGATACTTTAACTAACTAGGGTTATCACAAGCCTAGTTACTAGCAAGATGCAATGAGATGTTCCCGCAGCCACAAGCCCTGCAGCTATCCAGGTTATCCAGGCGAGGAGATTTATTAGAGTTACAAGAGTTATCAAGCTTACTGGTGTACTTTCAGTACTTATGTTTTCAAGAAGTGTCCCACATGACAGTGAGCTGGAAATGTGTCCTACTCGTCGGCAGGCTACAAGTCCTCTGGTGTGGCCGGGATAACGGGATCGCCTGTAACTGGGAAAAATCTCTTTATATGAACTACTTGATCAATCTAGTCATTAACCTAGTCAGATTTATTATGAATCCCTGACCATGGTAACCAGGAATTCATATCCTAGACATGATGCAAGACAAGACAGGTAGCTTATACAGACACAATCAAGAAAATCAACCACCGTGTCAAGACAAGAGTTACTTAGCAAGTCAGCGTAGCTGTCGCAACAGCGTTCAAGATTATCATGTCATGTCAGGTTACTTGTTACTTGTCAAGATTACTTGTCAGGAGTGCGCCTCGACGGACCACTATCAAGATTATATATGTCATATCAAGTGTATTTGTTACTTATCAAGAGTGCGCCAAGCTAGGTTGTGCCAAGCTAGGTTGCGGCACTGGCCAGGTTGCGGCACTAGCCAGGTTGCGGCACTTGCCAGGTTGCGACACTTGCCCGGTTGTGGCACTAGCCAGGTTGCGGTACTAGCCAGGTTGCGGCACTTGCCAGGTTGTAGCACTAGCCAGGTTGTGGCACTAGCCAGGTTGCGGCACTGCCAGGTTACGGCACTAGCCAGGTTGCGACACTAGCCAGGTTGTGGCACTTGCCAGGTTGCGGCACTTGCCAGGTTACGGCACTAGCCAGGTTGCGGCACTTGCCAGGTTGCGGCACTAGCCAGGTTACGGCACTTGCCAGGTTGCGGCACTAGCCAGGTTGCGACACTAGCCAGGTTGTGACACTAGCCAGGTTGCGCCACTAGCCAGGTTGCTGCACTAGCAGGTTGCGGCACTTGCCAGGTTGCGACACTAGCCAGATTGCGGCACTAGCCAGGTTACGGCACTGCCAGGTTGCGGCACTAGCCAGGTTGCGGCACTGTTCATCTTCTCCAACCAGCATAAAATTGCTTAGTTGAACCCATGAACTTCAAATGACCATAACTTGGTCAAAATAACTCCAAATTAGGACTTTCAAATGTCAAAATGGGGTAGAACAAAATTCTCTACAACATGGAACAACTAGTTTTTAAAAATAAGCTAGTTTGATAGATCAAAATCATAAAAACCAAAAATACATCAAACTTAGATCTACAAGAATCTATCCATAAAAATAAAAAAAAAAACTCCAAGTTCTAAAGAGGCTTATAATCATGTAAAGAAGAGAATGGAACAATAAAACTTGGGATCCATCATGAAGCAAGTTGCACTTGCCTAGGGCTCTTGGGTGTAGGTGGAGAGGAGTAAATGAAGAAGATGGAGAAGTTATAAGAAATAAATGGAGGAGGGAGAGAGGGGTTGACTTATATATTAAGCCCAAACCATCTCAAACCAAACCAAGCCAACATGTTGAACCAAACCAAAATAAATCAAGTTAAGATTAAACCAAAACTAGGCTAAGTGTCACGTCCCACTTCCCAAATGGAATGGTGACGTCATACACATCCCCAGGCTACGCGCCGAAAATCCGCGATTGTCGCCCGTAAACATCAGCAAAAATGGAAAATGCCAGAGATTACAACTTATTATACATATGGAGATTGTTATACAGGACTTCATCAACAATACTTCTACAAACTTATTACAAAAGGAATAACTAGCAAGTTGTCCAGACGATTATTCCTCGTCGTACTGCGGCGTTACTTCGGCGGAGACGTCCTCTTCTTCACCTAGTGAACAATACTAGGTCGTTTTAGAAAACGACAAGCAAGTCCTCGGTCAAGGACGGTAAAGTATGCAAAAGAAAGATGCAGTTCTTCAAAAGAAAGAAATATGCCAACTAGCACTATTATATGTGTTTATTTCACAAAATCAAGGAAAATGTAAATGACATCCTACTCCATGGATTGTAAGATATTCTGAGCTTCCCTTGAGCTCTCAGTAGGATTTTGCTTCCCTTGAGCAATCAAGAAACTACCTACCTTTGATAGGTGGAGTTATTTGCTGGAGTAAGATGAAATTTAGTAGACTAAATGCAATGCAATTTTGAGAACAGTACTCTGAATTAATTCCCTAAATAATTCCCGTGAACAATCCCGTTAACCTGGGATCAGGCTGTGATTTCGGAGCCTCCCTTGGGCTAAAACCAATCTATTCGATGTTACTGTCGGAATAGAAGTAGCAGGACAGGAGCCTCTCTTGGGCTAGTACTTATATAGAAGTACTCATCAGGATATTCAGGAATTGCTGATCAGCCTTTTTATGGTTATTATGTTACGGGATATCTAGGGATATTCAGTTGTCCTCCCCACCCAATGATTCTAAAATTTCCGAAATCAGAAATTTGTCTATCTCCTAAAATTTTCAAAAATTTCGGCAGAGTCTCCTTTGTATTTAGGAGCTCCGACAATTTACAAAACATGATATAAGAGATATACGGGCTCGCCGACCCCTTCGGTGGAGCAACCCTCAACACCGGAACCACGCATTTAATATCCGGGTACGCCGACCCCTTCGGTGGAGCAACTCTCAACACCGGAACCACGCATTTAATATATATATATGAAAAAAAAAATTTGGCTTTCTTACCTTAGCAAGCAATTAAGCGAATTAAGCGATTTCTTTGGGGTTTGTGCTAAACACTATCCAAGTTTCAAAACAAAACTTGTTAGTAGCATAATGATATCAAAATTTTATTCCAAAACCATATGCAAAATAATTTTGTAATCCTTGCAACTTTGACATGATGTTATTCTCATACAAGGTAAATCCAAAAGTCCAAATTTAACTTATGTTTACTATGTACCATAATTTAATTCCTTGAAAATGCAAGAGAGTTTAATATTGAGAATTTATAGACATAAGGTTATGCTAACATATAGGTGCCTAAAACCATCTATTTTAACTAGTTAATCATGATAGCGCATGATAATTAAATATAATTCTAATAAGGACAGATTTGAAATATAATGTTAAATTGTCATTTATTCATTCCTACATATCCATACTAACACATGTATACACAACCATGCTAGGAAATATAAAATCTGTATATATATAGATTTTCCAAAGGTTGAACTTCTAAGTTGTCAAGACTCATAGGTATTCATGCTCTTGTAGATTCATAATTTGCATCCATATATTGAGTCAAGTGCATATAGGTGTGTATTTATATATGTATGTATACACGTATGTAGGTTTCATGCATATATAATTATTCCAAGAGTTGTATCCACACATCTATATATATATATATATATATATACATATATAGTCACACAAATTTATAATTCGAAGTGTCCATTTTTGGTGTTGTGTCCTAACGGTGTGTCCAAGTTATACACACAAACATAATTGTGTCCACAAATGGTTCATTTCCCAAATTTCTATGCTTATACCCATCTTACATTTTGTAAAATTGAACTTATCATGAATTTCCATAAATTTCAGAATTTAAAAACTGAATAATAAATAATATATATATATATAACAAGTAGAATATTGAAAACCAATTTCCAAGAGGGAAAGGGGGAGAGGACTTGCCTTTGTGTTGGAGATGACCTAGATTTTTCTTCCACAATTCCTAAATCAAACCCCACAACAATAGAGTTTTGTTAGCAACTCTAACCTAGGTTTAGAAAAATAGAGATTGGGGAAGAAGAATAGGGATTAGAAATTTTTACCTAGGTTTTCTTTGGGTTGGGAGTGGAAGAGGAGGAAGATGATGATGATGGAGTGGGGATGAAGTGGAGGAGGAGGAGGAGGAGGAGGAGGAGGCCGGAGGCTGGCCGGCGGCAGCGGGCGGCGCTGGCGGCGGCGGCGGGCGGCACAGCAGCGGCAGCAGCAGCAGCAAGGCTAGGGGGGAGGGGTCGGGTGATGGGTGTGTGTGTGTGTGTTTGTTTTGTTTGTTGTTTTTTTTTTTTCTTTTGCTTGGTGAGGGAGTGTGGGAGTGTATATATATATATACATGTAGAAGAGTGTAGGGGGTGAGGTGTCCCCCCCCCATCCCTTGTAGGGACACCTAGCACCCCCCCTAGGGCTAGGGTTATGGGTAGGGTTAGGGCTAGGGTTAGGGTTATGGGTAGGGTGTAGGGCTAGGGTTAGGGCCTTGGGACACATGGCCATAAAGCAACAAATTCCAAATCACAGTATTATAATAGTAATAATAAAAAAAATTTGAGTATGACAAGTCTACCCTCCTTAGAAAAATTCCGTCCTCGGAATTTGAAATAATTAGACTAGCAATATGGTTACTGACCTGTCTTAGGGAAATAAATACGGGTATTGCCTCCGCATGTCTTCTTCCTTCTCCCAAGTTGAATCTCCAGGAGAATCCCTGCTCCACGCAACTCGTACTAACGGAATGACCCGGTTGCGGAGTATCTTATCTCTTCGATCCAAGATCCCAACGGGTCTCTGTTCTATCCGGAGTGTAGGCTCGATGGTGATTTCTGAGTGATCGAGTATATGGCTCGTGTCCGGTACATATCTTCGTAGCTGGGAAACATGGAATACATTGTGAACTCCTTCTAGTGCTGGCGGCAAGGCGAGTCGATATGACACATTCCCAACTTTCTCCAGGATGTCAAATGGTCCAATATATCTGGGACTTAGCTTTCCTCTGGTCCCGAATCTGATGGTTCCCTTAGTTGGTGAAATTTTCAGAAATACGTGTTCTCCGGGTTGAAACTCCAATATTCTTCGATGCTTATCCGCCCACATCTTCTGCCTGTCCTGAGCTGCTTGCAGGTGACTTCTTATTGCTTTGATGATATCCACTGTTTGTGTTACTAATTCTGGCCCCAACAATTGTCTTTCTCCTACGTCGGTCCAGCATACCGGCGATCTGCACTTCCTACCATATAGTGCTTCAAAAGGAGCCATCTTGATACTATCATGATAACTGTTGTTATATGAAAATTCTACCAAATGTAGATGATCATCCCATGCTCCTCTAAAATCTAAAGTACATGCTCTCAGCATGTCTTCTAAGGTCTGAATGGTTCTTTCAGACTGGCCGTCCGTTTGGGGATGGTAGGCAGAGCTAAATTTTAATTTAGTGCCAAGACTTTCTTGCAAGCTTTTCCAGAAATGTGAAGTGAATCTGGTATCTCTATCCGATACTATACTCACTGGCACTCCATGCTGACTGACAATCTGTCTCATGTACATTTCAGCCAGGACCTCCGTTGACTGTCCAACTTGAAAGGGCAGAAAACGAGCGTACTTGGTAAGTCTGTCTACAATGACCCAAATAGCATTATTACCCCTTTGGGTCCTAGGCAATCCTGTCACGAAATCCATGGTGAGGTGCTCCCATTTCCATTCGGGTATGGGTAATGGCTGGAGAAGTCCTGCTGTCCTTTGATGCTCCACTTTTACTTGCTGACAGACAAGACATCTTGATACAAATCTGGCGACTTCTCTCTTCATTCCGTGCCACCAAAATGTTTGTCTCAAATCTTTGTACATCTTAGTGCTGCCCGGATGAATAGAATATTGTGAGTTGTGGGCTTCTGACATAACCTCTGTTCTTAAATCTCCACTGGGCACACATAATCGATCTCCGAATCTTAATGATCCGTCCGGATGCTTCCTTATCCCGGTCTGGAGTCCCTCTTCTGTTTGTTTCCACATTTTCTGAAGTTTTGAATCATTCTGTTGGGCTTCCTTAATTCTATCTATTAAGGAGGACTGTACTTGCAAGTTTTGCCACATTCCTTCGGTTAGCGGGCGTATCACTTCAATTCCCATTTTTCTCAAATCCTCAAGGATTTCTTTGGGTGTATTCATAAATAAAGCTTCGGGTCTTCTACTTAAGGCATCAGCCACCTTATTAGCTTTGCCCGGATGATAGGTCAGCTCCATGTCAAAATCCTTCAGTAACTCCAACCATCTTCTCTGTCTCATATTAATCTCCTTTTGTGTGAATACATATTTTAGGCTCTTGTGGTCTGTGTATATTTTGATTCTTTCTCCATATAAATAGTGTCTCCACAACTTGAGTGCGAATACTACCGCTGCAAGTTCGAGATCATGAGTTGGGTAATTCCTTTCATGTGTCTTCAATTGTCGGGATGCATAGGCTATGACTCTCCCGTGCTGCATCAGTACACATCCTAAACCCTTACCTGATGCATCACTATATATCTCATATCCTCCTGAACCAGAGGGTAATGCTAGTATTGGAGCTGTAATTAATCTTTCCTTCAGCTCGTCAAATGCTGCTTGACATTTCTCCGTCCAATTAAATTTCTCTTCCTTCCGAGTAAGACGGGTTAAAGGTTCTGCAATTCTTGAAAAGTTCTCTACAAATCTCCGATAATAGCCAGCCAATCCTAAGAAGCTTCTGATTTCTGCTACTGACTTAGGTGTTGGCCAAGACTTAACTGCTTCTACTTTCTTTGGATCTACCGAGATGCCTTCTCCACTGACAATATGTCCTAGAAATGGTATTTGGTCCAACCAAAACTCACATTTACTAAGCTTAGCATACAATTGTTCTTCCCGCAGAGTTTGCAATACTATCCTCAAATGTCTTTCATGCTCCTCTTCACTTTTGGAGTATACAAGGATGTCATCAATAAATACAATCACAAATTTATCCAGATATTGATAGAATACTCGATTCATCAGGTCCATAAATATAGCGGGTGCATTTGTCAACCCGAATGGCATAACTAAGAATTCGTAATGCCCATACCGAGTTCTAAATGCAGTCTTTGGGATGTCTTCCTTTTTCACCTTTACCTGATGATATCCGGATCTCAAATCAATTTTCGAAAATACCCTTGCCTCTCCTAACTGATCAAACAGTTGATCGATCCTAGGTAAGGGATATTTATTCTTGATGGTAACCTCATTCAAAGCCCTATAGTCAATCACCAGGCGTAGGGTACTATCTTTCTTTTTCACAAATAATACTGGTGCACCCCATGGTGAAGCGCTAGGTTGGATAAACCCTTTTGACAATAACTCCTTTATCTGTTTATTTAACTCAACTAGCTCCTCTTTGTTCATTGGGTATATCTTCTTGGCTATGGGTGCAGCTCCCGGTATTAGATCTATAGAAAATTCCACGGCTCTGTCTGGGGGTAGCCCTGGTAATTCTTCTGGGAACACATCCTTGAATTCTTCTACTACCCTTGGAAATGATTGCTCTACTACTCCTTGCAGCAGTACTGGTAATTCAAATCTCTCTAGCTCCTCTGCATTGAACTCATTTTGGTCTCTTGCAAATTCATAAGACTCGCCGTCAGGGAGTTGGAATGAAATTTTCCCCTGACCGCAGTCTATATTGGCTAATGTTGCAGTTAGCCAATCCATACCCAATATTATATCATAATTGCTTGTTGGAAAGACAAGCAATCGGGTACGAAAAGCTCCTCCACCCAATTTAATGGGACATCTATGACATACTCGACTGACTTCTACTATTCCATTACCGGTGAGTACTTTCAATGATTTAGGCAGAGGTTGTGATTCTATTTCACGTTGTGATATAAAAGAAGATGCTATAAATGAATGGGTAGCCCCGGAATCAAATAATACTGAGGCTGGGTATGAAGAAACTAAAATAGTACCTGAAACTACTTCTCCAGGGATATTCGCATCTTCAGTTCCCATTATGAATGCTCGCCCTTGCCTATTCCTTTTTTTGTTATTATTTTGAGCTTGAGCTGCCCGTTGTGCTTGTTGAAACTGATAAGCCTGAGGGGCATAGGGCGGCCTTTGCTGATTTCCATAAGCCATTCCTGCTTGCGCTGTTGGTGCCTGTATCATTGGTCGAGGTTGGTTTCCTTGAACTGGAGGTCGGTATCCTTGAGTGAAACCTTGTGTCCTTGCTCCATTCGCAGGCGGCTGAGGACATTGACTGATTGGATGATTTGCTCAACATCTCAAACAAAGCCCCAATCTTCTCCTACATACATTCTTCTTATGTCCTGGCTTCTGGCAGAAATCACAGATAAGGAATTTGTCCGAGTTGCCATTCTGAGGACGCTTAGGTGGTCCTTGCCAGTGATTCTTGTTAGAGGATGATCCTTCCTCAAAAGTTCTCTTGGGTTGTGATGACCGAAAAGGTTGCTCCTCTTTCAGGATTCTCTCCTGGTCTCGAGCAGCTTCTGTTACCTCAGAAAAGGTCTGGCATCGGTAGGATGCGACCCTGCTTTTCAATTGGGTCCCGAGCCCTTCCAGGAACCTAGAAATTTTTGTTTCTTCGTCGGCTATCATGTTAGGAGCAAATCGACTGAGTCTGGAAAACTCTACAGCATATTCATCGACGGTGCGTCTTCCTTGTTTAAGATAGTTGAATTGCCGCTCTAACTCTATTCGTGCTGATTTAGGATAGAATCTTTCCTCAAACTTCTTCTTGAATTCTGCCCATGTCATAACTCCATCGGAATCTTCGGGGTACTCGGCACTCCACCAGTATCCAGCGATATCTTCTAGCTGGATGCGGATTGCTGGCACCATATCTTCGGTTTTGAGCTTTGCGGCCTTCATTAAGCCTTCAATGGTTTTCAACCATTGACCCGCTTCCATTGCATTTTCAGTTCCCTTGAACTTAGGTGGCTTAAGATCTCGAAAATCTTTTAGGTTTCCCTCTTCTGTTTTCTTGGGGTTCTGCATTTGTTCCAATATGGTTGTATTGGCAACATGGGCTGCATTGGCCTGCTGATTATGGGATTCCAATAATTGCTGGAATAATCGAAACATATCGGCCACAGTTGGTTCTTGAGGGGGCGGAGTACTTGACTGGCCGTGGTTGTCCATATCCTGAGATTAGGAAAAACGTAATTCTTAGGGAAGTGTTTAACTCGTAATCTCCAACAAGAGTGTATCATGAAACTTCGTACATATATATATATTCATTCATTAAGATGAGAGTAATTACAAAATGGTGCTCCTTACTCTCATTTTTCATTTACATACATTCTTGCTACTTAGTTACTCATGTCACCCATCATTCCAAAACGCGACATGGTAAACTATTCTACTACATACAAGTACATATCTGCAGATGCCAAAATACAAGGAAAGGACTCCTTCTTCACTATGTACAGGGTTAAGACATCTTATGCTACGGCTTCAATAAGCTCCCTCCCTTCAGCAAGGATCTCCACTTCTGTATACATCCTCTCAAAGTCATCCATGGTGCCTTCGTAGCCGTGCAATCCGACATAGATGCGGTTCGGGTCTCGGACATAAAGACAGTAGGTGATGTACTCAAAGTATACTTCAGCGCCATCCTCCACGTCTCGTACCATAGGACGCCTGACTCCATAGAATACTTGGTAGACATGAATGTCATACCAGTCGGGTGCGTTCCATAGCATCCTGGCATAGCGTTGGTACAGGTACAAGGTGTACTCGCTTCCATCCCATTCCAAACTGGGTATAAACAGGTCCATATCCTTGATATCCTATGTAAGAATTTCTTATAAGGAACATAAGGAGAAAAAGAATATTTTATTTATTTATAGAACAATATGCCCTTGGCTTACATACATACTTGGTCACATTCTACCTACATGCAGATATATCTTACATTCCATCCATCCTAGCTACATACACATACTTATCATCTATAGAGACTAGGGATCTAAGTCCATATTTCCCTACTTACTTACATTCTTACTACATATATTACATACATTCCACATACATATATGCTTGAGGATCTAAATCCACATCTTCCTGATGTTGTGCACTATTGCGTTTGGATGAGTTTGCAGCCATTCTTCCAAGGTACCATTGCGATCAGTCTTTGGGCCTTTGGTGGGTTCTGCCTTTATCAGGACATAATAATGTACCGAGTTGTAATACTCCTTCCTTTCATCATCTATGTCTGACACTACTGGATATTTCAATTCGTAGTGTACTCCATAGGCTTCGATCATTCCTTTACGGGCTACGTGCCACATCTTCTTTACAAATGCATAATACTCGTCTAGGCTGTGACTATCATTTCCCAGTCTTGCGAAGGGTGCAAACCGAGGCATGACCTAGATTGAAAAGAAAATAAAAGTATTTCTTCCTTAGGTTAGTAACTCCTTAGTAGGATTTAAGATCTAGACAGGAAAGAGAAATTTGTAAGAAAAAAAAAAACTACCAACTATTTATCTATCTTACTTAAGGATTTCTAAGATATGATTGGAAATCAAAGCTTTCTATCTGAGTATAAAACCTACGTCTAGGCCTAAGGTCCGTTCTGGATTTTCCATTTTCGCTGACCTGCATGGGCCACCACTAAAAGACGTGTCACGTCCCACTTCCCAAATGGAATGGTGACGTCATACACATCCCCAGGCTACGCGCCGAAAATCTGCGATTGTCGCCCGTAAACATCAGCAAAAATGGAAAATGCCAGAGATTACAACTTATTATACATATGGAGATTGTTATACAGGACTTCATCAACAATACTTCTACAAACTTATTACAAAAGGAATAACTAGCAAGTTGTCCAGACGATTATTCCTCGTCGTACTGCGACGTTACTTCGGCGGAGACGTCCTCTTCTTCACCTAGTGAACAATACTAGGTCGTTTTAGAAAACGACAAGCAAGTCCTCGGTCAAGGACGGTAAAGTATGCAAAAGAAAGATGCAGTTCTTCAAAAGAAAGAAATATGCCAACTAGCACTATTATATGTGTTTATTTCACAAAATCAAGGAAAATGTAAATGACATCCTACTCCATGGATTGTAAGATATTCTGAGCTTCCCTTGAGCTCTCAGTAGGATTTTGCTTCCCTTGAGCAATCAAGAAACTACCTACCTTTGATAGGTGGAGTTATTTGCTGGAGTAAGATGAAATTTAGTAGACTAAATGCAATGCAATTTTGAGAACAGTACTCTGAATTAATTCCCTAAATAATTCCCGTGAACAATCCCGTTAACCTGGGATCAGGCTGTGATTTCGGAGCCTCCCTTGGGCTAAAACCAATCTATTCGATGTTACTGTCGGAATAGAAGTAGCAGGACAGGAGCCTCTCTTGGGCTAGTACTTATATAGAAGTACTCATCAGGATATTCAGGAATTGCTGATCAGCCTTTTTATGGTTATTATGTTACGGGATATCTAGGGATATTCAGTTGTCCTCCCCACCCAATGATTCTAAAATTTCCGAAATCAGAAATTTGTCTATCTCCTAAAATTTTCAAAAATTTCGGCAGAGTCTCCTTTGTATTTAGGAGCTCCGACAATTTACAAAACATGATATAAGAGATATACGGGCTCGCCGACCCCTTCGGTGGAGCAACCCTCAACACCGGAACCACGCATTTAATATCCGGGTACGCCGACCCCTTCGGTGGAGCAACTCTCAACACCGGAACCACGCATTTAATATATATATATGAAAAAAAAATTTTGGCTTTCTTACCTTAGCAAGCAATTAAGCGAATTAAGCGATTTCTTTGGGGTTTGTGCTAAACACTATCCAAGTTTCAAAACAAAACTTGTTAGTAGCATAATGATATCAAAATTTTATTCCAAAACCATATGCAAAATAATTTTGTAATCCTTGCAACTTTGACATGATGTTATTCTCATACAAGGTAAATCCAAAAGTCCAAATTTAACTTATGTTTACTATGTACCATAATTTAATTCCTTGAAAATGCAAGAGAGTTTAATATTGAGAATTTATAGACATAAGGTTATGCTAACATATAGGTGCCTAAAACCATCTATTTTAACTAGTTAATCATGATAGCGCATGATAATTAAATATAATTCTAATAAGGACAGATTTGAAATATAATGTTAAATTGTCATTTATTCATTCCTACATATCCATACTAACACATGTATACACAACCATGCTAGGAAATATAAAATCTGTATATATATAGATTTTCCAAAGGTTGAACTTCTAAGTTGTCAAGACTCATAGGTATTCATGCTCTTGTAGATTCATAATTTGCATCCATATATTGAGTCAAGTGCATATAGGTGTGTATTTATATATGTATGTATACACGTATGTAGGTTTCATGCATATATAATTATTCCAAGAGTTGTATCCACACATCTATATATATATATATATATATATATATATATATACATATATAGTCACACAAATTTATAATTCGAAGTGTCCATTTTTGGTGTTGTGTCCTAACGGTGTGTCCAAGTTATACACACAAACATAATTGTGTCCACAAATGGTTCATTTCCCAAATTTCTATGCTTATACCCATCTTACATTTTGTAAAATTGAACTTATCATGAATTTCCATAAATTTCAGAATTTAAAAACTGAATAATAAATAATATATATATATATAACAAGTAGAATATTGAAAACCAATTTCCAAGAGGGAAAGGGGGAGAGGACTTGCCTTTGTGTTGGAGATGACCTAGATTTTTCTTCCACAATTCCTAAATCAAACCCCACAACAATAGAGTTTTGTTAGCAACTCTAACCTAGGTTTAGAAAAATAGAGATTGGGGAAGAAGAATAGGGATTAGAAATTTTTACCTAGGTTTTCTTTGGGTTGGGAGTGGAAGAGGAGGAAGATGATGATGATGGAGTGGGGATGAAGTGGAGGAGGAGGAGGAGGAGGAGGAGGAGGCCGGAGGCTGGCCGGCGGCGGCGGGCGGCGCTGGCGGCGGCGGCGGGCGGCACAGCAGCGGCAGCAGCAGCAGCAAGGCTAGGGGGGAGGGGTCGGGTGATGGGTGTGTGTGTGTGTGTTTGTTTTGTTTGTTGTTTTTTTTTTTCTTTTGCTTGGTGAGGGAGTGTGGGAGTGTATATATATATATACATGTAGAAGAGTGTAGGGGGTGAGGTGTCCCCCCCCCCATCCCTTGTAGGGACACCTAGCACCCCCCCCTAGGGCTAGGGTTATGGGTAGGGTTAGGGCTAGGGTTAGGGTTATGGGTAGGGTGTAGGGCTAGGGTTAGGGCCTTGGGACACATGGCCATAAAGCAACAAATTCCAAATCACAGTATTATAATAGTAATAATAAAAAAAATTTGAGTATGACACTAAGCAAGACAAGTCGAACTACGATCCACCTGACAAATGTCAGAAATTCGTACACGTATAATGAAAATACGTATAACGGAAAACGGGAGTGACATCATTAGACTTTGAGGCTGAAGAGGCCTAATTATCTTTCCCTTTACATGCTTTACTTTTCATTTGTATTGAGACATCAGACTTTACTTTGCATTTCTGGATGAATGTAATAATTCATAGATTGAACTTTGGATTTCTGGGATCATTTATATAGATGTTGTGATTTATATATCTTCATATTGCCTTATAGTTTCCCTAGCTTGGTATAGCTTACTTCGTTGTGTCCAACGACGAAGGCTGGGCGTGTCCGACTCGTGTCCGATTATTCGGGAGCGGATCGTGACATAAGCAGCCAAAGATTCTGATAGACAAAGGAAATGGCTCTCGTCCGGGAAAGAGCCGAGAGAAGGGAGTGCTACCAGTGAAAACTGACAATCACATGCGGTTAATAAGATAGCAAGCAGTAAGAACCACCTCCGACCAAAATCTCTTGGGAGTACGTGCTTGAAACATAAGAGCACATGTTGTTTCTAAGAGATGGCAATTCTTGCGCTCGGCCACACCATTCTGTTGTGGTGTGTACGCACAAGAAGTTTGGTGGATGATGCCATTGCGGGCCAAATGACTATCGAGATCACGAGATAAATACTCATGGCCATTGTCACTCTGAATTTTTTTGATTGGAATACCAAATTGTGTTTTTATTTTGGCATAAAAATTGCACCAAATATTAAACAATTCAAAACAATTTTTTATCAGATAAACAAAAGTGACACATGAGTTATCATCAACAAAAGTAACAAAGTACTTAAAATCCATTACTGATTCAATCGGACAAGGTTCCATGCATCAGAATGCTCCAACTCGAAAGGAGCAGAAGCAATTTTATTTTGACTCACCGGATAGGACATCCGGTGATGCTTAGCTAAACTACACGGCTCACAAAGAAAGGAAGCATGAATATCTAAAGAAGGGTACATTTTCTGGAGAGCTTGGGTTGATGGATAGCTTAACTAACAATGTAACTCGAAAGAATAGAGTTTTATGCCGGTACAGACAACAGAAGAAGGTACGTCACACATGTACAAGCCTCCAGCCACATGTCCTTTACCGATAGTCTTTCCAGTTTTTAGGTCCTGAAAAACACAACCATCAGAAAAAAAAAAGATTATCGAACAATGTAGTTCACGAGTAATTTGACTAATAGAAATTAAACTGTAGCCCCCCTTCCCGGAATTTCAAAATATTTTATTTTATTTATTTTATTAAATGGTGATTTTTAGATTTTTATAAATAATTATTTAGTTAATTTTTACGGTAGAAGATTTTAGCCATAGTAGAGTTTTGGAGTATACGGTGACTAGAAATCGTGGCACGGATAGTGCCATGACGTGCTTTGGCTAGTGTATTAGCCATGGTAAGGAAGGCCGAGCCATAGTGATGTCCTAACTAGAAAAACCAGGCCAAGTTATGACATGACCATTATAAATAGTTTAATTATTCATTATTAATATTATTTGACATCTAGGTGACCCGGTCATACCAAACTAGTCAAACTGGACCCGAACTGAGCCCAAGCCCATGTAGTCATGCGGTACGTTCAATGACATTCGTGTTGACGTATTTTGGCATGAGTGTGTGGGTTTCCGTTTTAATTATTTAATAAATATTTTCTAGTATTCATATTTATAATATTATAAATATCATTATTATTTGATATTCAATGATATTTGCGTAAAATAGGTTCTTATGCATTTTTGGGATTATTAGACTGTGCATGGTGGTGTATACACCGTTATTGTTTTATTGAACTTCGTTGTTATTATTATTATTATTATTTATTGAGGGTATTGTTATATGATATTATTTTATTATTATTTGTTATATTATTTTTGGCGATTAAATAATATTATATATAGTCACCTATATATATATATATATATATATATATATATATATATATATATATATATATATATATATATATATATATATATATATATATATATGCAAACAGGATCTACAAAGGAATAGATGATATTGGGTTTATTTAGAATTTTATGGAGTATATTATATTAGTATATAGATAAATATATAGGTTTATGGATGCCTAGTAAAAAATCGCAAACATATATTCTCATTTTTTAATTATAAAATAAAGTATGTATATATATATATATATATATATATATATATATATATATATATATATATATATATATATATATATATATATATATATATATATATGGGTTATATAAGTATATACATGTGTATATACAAATATATAATATATGTGTGTATGTATAGATAATCATAAGGGTAAATAAGTGGTGTGTATATATATATATATATAGATATATATGTATAAATATATGTATATACATATATGCATATTATAAAAAAAAAGGGAAAAAGAACCACACTAGCAGCTACTTCTGTGGACCAAGCCCAACTAAAACCACAGCAGGTCGAGAGTTTTCCCCACGCATGAAACCCCAAACCGAGCCAAGCCTTAGTCTCGGTTGTTCTTATATATACACTGGGCCCGTTTGGTAACCGTATTTGGAGGTGGGATTTGGATTTTTATAGATTTGGAGACAAATTCATGGAATCCTATGTTTGGTTGGAGATGGATTTGGATATGGAAAGTATGACAATCCAAAACTTGGATTTGGTTGGATTTTGGAGGAAAAAAATAATTATTATTTAATAAAAAATTATCGTTAAAAATTAGTAAATTAAAAATTAGTTAATCTTTAATAATTTCGTTAAAAATATTTATTCTTTAATAATTTCATTAAAAATTAGTTAATTAATAAAAAAACTATTTTATTAATATTATTAATTAATAAAAAATAGTATTATTAATTAAAAAAATTAGTTAATTTCGTTATATTCATAATTAATAATTTATTAGTATTATTATAATATTAATTAATAATATTTTATTATTTAGTTAATAATCATAATTTACTAGTATTATTATAATAATATTAATTAATAATTTATTAGTATTATTATAATATTAATTAATAGTCATATCCTATGTTCAGTATTATTAATTAAAAAATTAGTTAATTAGTTAATTTTGTTATAATCATATTAATAATTTATTAGTATTATTATAATATTAATTAATAATTTATTAATAACTATTTTATTATAATCTTAATTAATAATATTTTAATCACAATTAGAATCATATTTTATAATAATTTAATTAATAATTTACTAATCATAATAATATTAATTTATAATTACTATTTTTAAAATATTTAATTTATAGTTAATTAATCGTTAATTATTAATCAATAATTATAATTTATAATTATTAATCGTTAATAAAAAATTATCGATTGTTAATTATTAATTATAAATCGTTAATTATAATTTATAGTTATTAATTATTAATTATTAATTATTAATTGTTAATTATTAATTATTAATCTTTAATTATTAATCGTTATTTATTTAAAAATTAACTAATCATTAATTATTAATTATTAATTTTATAATTAATAATAACTAATCATCAATTATTAATTACTAATCGTTAATTATTAATTTTATAAATAATAATAACTATAATTAATCATAATTAATTAATAGCTTAATTATTTATCATGACTATAATTTAATTATTAATCATAAAACCCAATCCTATGTTTGGTTGGAGTTGGATTTGGAGTTGGATTTGAATAGTAAAATCCATGATTTGGATTTGGAGGATTTCCAAATCCAAATCCAAATAGTAAAATTCTGTTACCAAACAAGCCCTCAATCGAAAATGGAAGGATGCCGAGAACAAAAACCCTAACACACGCCGTCGACCCAGACCTGGGCGCCCCTCCATGCGCGCGCGCGAGGCTGAGCGCCACCGCCGCGCGCGGCCGCCGGCCGGCTATGGACGCCGCGCGCGCACGCGTGCGCGAGAAGGAGCAACAGCAGCAGTAACAGGGTTCGAAGGCCGCTTTCGCAGCGCGTGTTCTCGGCGCACGCTCGATCGTTTAGCGATCTTTCACCTCAGGTGTGTACACAACCTATAAGGCTCCGATTCTCTTTAAATAGATTCATTTTTCATGCGCTAGATTTCCCGAAAGATCGACACAAAGTCGATCAAATAACTGTCCAAAACAGGACAGTACTTCGATCCAGACACCCATCTTGGGAGGCCAAAAATTGGTCGATCCTGATAGGAAACGCAAAATCTATTTGAACAACTTTTTAGACAACATATACAGGATTACAAAGCCTTTTACAGACTCTGAATTCGTAATTTATGTAGGAAGTTATTCGATCTCAAAGTTTCCCAAAAATCTGTTTTGAATATTGTAGAAAACTAGAAAAACTCATCCACACGACGTGCGTCCCGCCATTCTGGGCGACTGGACGCGCACCGTAGGCATCGAAAGCTGCGTAACAGCTTCGTGGTCGTGTGGGCTTTGACGGAATTCAAATTGGTCGCGTGTGCGCGACGAATTTGATGCGTATCCGTCAAAATTTACCGTATCGTGTACTTTGTAAATTCCTCAATTACTTTGTGCACGCTCGTCAGATCGAGACGAAACTTGCGCCAGCAGGACCGTATCATTTTTCTGGTCATGTATGCCAAGTTTGGTCCGATTCTGAGATAGTTGATAAAATTACCGTTTTGCGGGCCCCGCGGTTCCACTTATCGGGCGATTTTGTGCACGGCCTGCCGGAATCCAACTCTGGATATACCGTTGGGTTCGTATCGGAAAACCGGATCTGTAGACATGTAGTTTGACGACTTTAGAGACCGTTGACTCTGGCACGCTTTTCGGTGCAAAGCGGGTCCAACGACGGACACCGTTTTGACTCGAAATTACCGTTTTGCCCCTGTGTCCAGAATTGGATTTAAAGACAGACAATCTTAGCTAATTTGACTATTCTGAGAACATTGGTAATGTTTATTTCAGCTTCCGGGGACTGTTGTACGGGTTTTGACTATTGTGGCACATTGAGTGGTTCAGATTGTCGGTTTCACCAGCAGAGGATCCCAGGCGAGTACAGTTTATTGTCTACATTTCGATATTGATTTTTACTATATTTCATTGATTGGCCATTGGTTATGTGATTATTTTCTATTATAAATTGTTGAGTCGGAAATGAGAAGTACCAAGGATGTGTGATCTAACCTTAGACAGTGTAGATAGTGATTTATTATTGCAAAGTAGACAGTGTAGACAGTAATTTATTTATTACAAAGTAGACAGTGTAGACCGTGATTATTATTGCATTTAAACTGTGTAGTTCGTGATTATTTTTTTGTAGACAGTGTTTCTTTATTGTAATATTAACTGTAGACCGTGTAATTGTAGACCGTGTAACTGTAGACCGTGTAACTTTAGACAGTGTAGACAGTGTAACTTTAGACAGTGTAGACAGTGTAACTTTAGACAGTGTAGACAGTGTCGCATAATTATCTCGAGACCGATCACATATCAAAGGTACTTCTAACCGTTGGGGAAAGTATTTTGTGTCTATTTATTTATTACTAATTTTCCGTCTTTACTGTTTATTTTCAAAACTCATGATTGATGTCTGACCTTTGTTTTATAGTCATTTTCTTTATTCGAAATTGCATTCAGTGAATTGTGCTCGTTCCATTCCTGACTGGAAACCAACATTTTCAGGTTAGCCGTGGATTCACTTAGCTTGGGAAGTGACGGGTGTACTTGCCGACGAAAGCCTAGAGACTAGCTAGATAGTTGAGTTGTAGTCATTCATTTATTTATACAAGTTTATATTTTTCTACAAATGTAAAACTTGTGATCAATGTAAGTTAAATTAATTATGTGATTGAGCATTATTTGTGATTTTGATCTTCATGGCCGTGACAGCGTTCTACCGCCGACACTGCGGCGTAGGCTGGCTTGGACACGTCTCGTATCCGTTTAAAAAAAAAAACGGGTGCGGGTCGTGACATAAACTGAACGGGTTTCCAGGTGTAAGTAATACAGATTTGAGTGACAGTCCGAAAGAAAAACTGGTACTTCCACGTCCGCGGACTGTCAAGGAACCTCCATTGGCAACAGTAATACCAGAAATATGACAGACATGAACATAATCATGTATCATACCTGCATCACCAGTCATATGAGAGGACACACCAGAGTCAATTATCCACTACTTAGATTTTACTATACACGCTGCTGAGAATCCGGCTGTGGATCCAGACGTGGAAGTTATACCACGACGTTGAGCCTGGAAATCAAGAAATTTTATATATGAGTCCGAAGTCATCTTAACAGATCGGACACCATCATCAGGAGCTTCAGTTGTGATATTAGCAACATGTGATTTAGTGTAATGCCAGTAGAAATGGTCAAGATGACCACAATTAAAACACGTGTGCGGTCTTCTTCCATTACGATCGCCATTGCCATGTCACCCATCACGACCAGCATTTCGACCACCACATCGACCACTACGAAATCTCGTACGAGCTGCATCAAGAGCAGAGCGATCAGCAGGAGTATCACCCATAGTGGTCTCAACGACTTTTTCTGCCCGAAGGATACATAATGTGCTTCCAACAGGGACAAAACTTCAGACCCAGAAATAATCTGAGAGCGAGCGGAGTCCGCATCAGGACGGAGAGATGCAAGATACGCCATTACATAAAGCTGCTCATGTTGATCTATGGCTTCATTAATATCCGACGTAAGAGGTAATACGCAGTTTGTCTCCCTGATTTGCTCGGTATGAGATTTGTCTCCCTAATTTGCTCGGTATATTCCAACGACTGATCATAGATACGAGATAAATCGTATTTTCCATCAAACTCTGCTGCCAGTACCTCCCATAACTCCTTCACGGAGTCTGTATTTTGAACCATATCTTCTACCGATGGTTCCATTGAATTCATCAACCGTATAAGCAGTCGACTATCATCTATCTTCCATTGTTCAAATATGGGATCATTCTCTGTTGGAGGGTTGTCAGTCAGATGTTTGGACAACCGCATTCTTCGAAGCGTCTTTTCGACCTTTTTTCTATGTCGAGTAGCCCTCTGGTCCTTCCAACTGTCGATCGACAAGTCGAATTGAGAAAATTGTCGTGCAAGTGCATGTTGGTCCCGTTAGTGCGTTGCTGGCACTAATGTCTGTGGTACTGCTATTCGTCGAAGTATCTGTCATCCTTCAGGATTCCGAATTCGACTGTCGATTTGATCTTACCAATGAAGAATCACAACAACTCTGCCAATGCGCTAAAAGAACGTAGCCAGAATCGGCACACATATAGGAAACAGAGAGTGTAGATCACAAGTCAGGACAAAAAGATAACTCATGTTAACCTCTGTTAGATATTGATGTGAAGATCAAGGAAAGAAACAAAGATTCATGCAAAATAAACCATATGTTTGCTCCTTGTTAAATTCTGAATTGAACATTGAGAGTCAGAGGTTCCAGCAAACAACCATATATTTACCCTCTGAGAATCATAAGTAAATTGTTTGAGAGTCCGAGGTTCCAGCAAATAATAAAATATTTACCCTCGAATAATCCCAACATTTTTTTTGAAACTAGGTTAGGGTTTGGAGGGAGAGGGCGACGGCAGATGGAAAGGAAAAAGTGTTAGGTTAGGGTTTTGTATTCGAACAGCCATGGAGAAGGGGGCACCGGGAAGAAAGGGAAGGGGGCGACTGACACAGCAGGGGGGCTGACACAACAGGGGTAGGGGCTTGCTGACAGCAGTAGCAACAGCAGCAGCAGGGGGCGGCTGACACAGCAGAGGGCGGCTGACACAGGGGGGTCGGTAGGGGCGGCTGCAGCAGCAGGGAGCGGAAGGAAGGGGGGTCGCCGGGAAAAGGAAAAGGGGAAGGGGGTATCACAGGTTAGGAGAGAGAGAGAGAGAGAGGGGGGGACTGAATTAGGATTGGGGTTTTGGCTATAATACCATGTAAAGATGAAAATAATAGGATAGATTTATTAATGATGAGAGACTATATATATATATATATATATATATATATATATATATATATATATATATATATATATATATATATATAGGAGATGCTAGCCCCTCTCCTATTATTCTAAGCAATGTGGGACTAAAGTCCATTAACTAATAACTCTAATATAACTCTTAGCAATGATCAAAAGCTATCGAGTGCATTGTCAACTTTTGAGGTGTCAACTTAGGCTACTCAACATAAGGAGTCTACATACCATGTTCAAAAGAAAGAAAGACTATTATAGCATAAACATATGAATTCAATGTTTTGGATGAAAAAAAAAAAGATGTTTTGGATGAATGGTGAATATTTACAGTTTTTAATATCTTTACTTAGTATCATGTTACTATGCTGGACCGGGCCACGGGTCGGTACGGGTCTGGGCTTCGGGCCTGACCTCTTTTATGGACCAAGATATAAGATTCGGCACGTTCCAATATACTGGGTTGGGTCAGCCTGGGCCCATGATTATTCGGGCCAAGCCGGTACATGGCCATTTTTCGGCCGAACTCGTGCCGGGTTTGACCAGCCCGGCTCTATTGACATGTCTAATATTTATAAAGGCACAACCTCCATTGGTAAGGACTATAGGGGCTGTCATAAGTTTTGTAAATTTTTTGTTAGGGGCTAACCACAAAATTGATTGGGAATAATAACACATTCTCCTCTCTCTTCCTTAATATTTCACTATTCCTCTTATTCTTAGTTTTTCTCTCCAATTCACTTCATCTTCCTCTTCCAACTCTAGATGATGGCACACACCAATGTTACTTGCCAATCAAGGTAATTTTTCTATTTCTTTTCTTCTTCTCTATTTTGAACATTTTTTCCCTCTTCCATTTTTTTGGTATTTTAATTTCTGTGTGATTTTCATGTATTTTTAAACATTACTTATTAGATTGTAGGTTAATAATTTTGTAAGTAATATTTGTTCAAAGTTTAGAATCCAAAAGTATGATTACCAATCTCAACATCACAGTCCCATTAGGGACAACAAAGAACTGTCAGAATCCTGACAATCCTGACAATAATAATGACTGTCAGGAATTCTGACAATCCTTTGACAAAGAATTCTCTGTCTTAGAACTATGTAATATCCTATAACAATTTTAAAAAGGTATTTTGGGGGATATATTTAAAAAAAAATTGTAACGACCAATAACAATGGAGTTGTGTCTTTATAAATAACCATAGTTAGGAGGGAGTTGTACCTTTATAAATGGCCTATATTGTATACTTAGGACGGCTAGAATCATGATAGTTTTTTGACTTTTTTTTGGGGAGTAATTTTTTTAAAAAATTTTAAATATGTGATGCCCTCTAATTCTAAAATATATATGTGGGGACTATGTGATGCCCTCTAATAATTTTTAAAATATTTTGGGAGTAAATTTTAAAAAAATTGTGACTATCTCTAACAATAGGATGAGGTTTGTGCCATTATAAATACCAAGAGACCTTTTGGCCCGCGCGAAGAGATGAAGGATTGATCACTGCGTGCTACCCGTGCCGATGTGCCCCCTTATTGGCTACACCTCCCCTCCCGCGACACTACTGGGACCCACTCCTTTAAACCCGGTTCGCCCTCTAATATTTGCCTACACGTGGCCTGTGGACTACTGACGGGCCAAAAAATGGCGGACAACGTAGCAACGTTGTTATAAATACAAAAACGCTCTTTTGCACGGCGCGTGTGCATGACCGATGCACTCATGTGGCCGAGCACAGCGTGCGGTCGCCACCACCACCCTCCTGCTCCACCGCTGACTTCTCCTCCCGCCCTCTTTCTTCGCCACCGTCGCCTCCTCCGCATACGTCCAGGGGCGGATCTAAGTGGAGCGTGGGGTGGACTCGAGCCCACCCAAAAAAATCTTTTGTTTTCTATGTAGTTTTTTTTTGTGTGGGAATTATCCCACACCAACCAAGTACACCCCAATCCATTCTAACCAACTCAAGTATACATCTATGGATCCGCCCCTGCATACGTCGATGCCGACAATCTCCTCCCTCCCCCCTACTGCTCCGACTTCGTCGTCTTCTCCTGCACCACCGATGCCTCCCCCTACTGCTCCGGCCTTCTCCTCTGCCGTTCTTGACCGTGCACATGCACCGACTGTTCACACGCACATGCTAAATAGCAGAGTTTTTATAAAGGGCGGTGCTACATGGCCCGCCTGCGGGCTAGCCCGCGGCCATGCGGCGCTCACCCATTGGCAGGGCGCCGACATGGGTCCCACGCAAATAGGAGGGAGCCAATCGGGGAGTGCCACGCCGGCATGCGGTGGGCCAAATATCATTTTCGTTTTATAAATAACCTTTATCATATAGAACGGTGTGTGCATCGATCTGTTTGTATGGACCAAAGTAAAAAAATATACTCCTTCTCCGGTTCCTTTCTTCAGCCCAAGTCTCACTCTACGTACAAGTTCCTTCCCTCTACTCATGCACTACTATCTATCTATCCTAATTTAAACCAACCAGTCTTCCTCGTCCTCAGCTATCACCACCACCACTATCATGAGCTCCTCTCCTCTCCTCCTTCTTCTAGTGGTCGCCGCCGGCAGCTTCATCGACCTCTGCGTCGGCTCTCTCTACCGGCCGCCGCCCCAACTCGTGAGCTACCACCACGGTCCCTTGCTCGAAGGGACCATCCCCGTCTCCATCCTCTACTACGGCCACTTCTCCTCGTCCCAGAAAGCCATCATCAACGACTTCATCCGCTCTCTAGCTGCCCCACGCTCCCTCCACCCATCCCTCTCCGTCTCCGTCTCCAAGTGGTGGCAAACTGTCGACATCTACCTCCGGAAAGCCGGCAGGAGGCGGAGGACCAACGTCCGCCTATCATCCCGAGTCTCGGACCCCAGCTGCTCCCTGGGCAAGTCGCTGACGCTGCCCCAGCTGTCGGAGCTGGCCGCCGGGCTCAGCCCGGAGCCCAACGGCGTCTCCCTCGTCCTCACTGCGGAGGACGTCCTCGTCGAGTCCTTCTGCACGAGAGCCTGCGGCCTGCACGGCTCCTCCTCGGCGGGGGCGGGGCGCCGCGATGCCTACGTGTGGGTCGGGAACTCCGCCCGGCAGTGCCCTGGGTGGTGCGCTTGGCCGTTCCACGAGCCCGACGCCTACGGGCCCCGCGGAGGCAGGGCGCTGGGCGCGCCGAACGGGGACGTGGGGGCGGACGGGATGGTCGTGAACCTCGGGGCGCTCCTGGCCGGCGCGGTCACGAACCCGTTCGGGGACGGGTTCTACGAGGGCCTGGTGGCCGGGGCGGGGGTGGAGGTGGCGGGGGCGTGCCCGGGCGTCTACGGGGCGGGGGCGTACCCGGGCTACCCGGGGAGGCTGAGGGTGGACGCGGCGACGGGAGGGAGCTACAATGTGGAGGGTGTCGAGGGGAGGAAGTATTTGGTGCCTACCATGTTGGATCCTACCACCTTTACCTGTTCTCCTCCTACAAACTTGGTTTGATTTCATTTGTTTCGGAGATAGGTCGGGCTTTCATTCATATTTATTCTATTCCTGTTCTTTTACAGTTAATTTATAACCAAAAAATATATTATTCATCATCCAAATTTTCTGGATGATACTGTCGCCCATGCCATGTCCATAACATGACCACAATTTTACTGTCATAAAATCTTGAACACAAATGAAAGATTTCATAATAGAATCCAAAAATCAAATTAAAATATTTATAAAAAAATATTTTTTGTAACACTAAGATCAAGGACGGAACCAGAAACAAGAACTGGAGTGGACTAGAGTGTGTTAGGTATAGCCGGTCATACAAAAAATTACCCCAAAAAAAAATTATATATGAAAAAAAAAAAAGAATTCTTTCGGGTTTGGCTCCCCAGCCCTGCATATGTAACACTAATATCATTGATACATCATCCTCAAATTCAAATTTCCATTCCCTCATCATAAAAATAGCACGACACGACAAAAGTATTTTAAATCGAGATACTATCTAAATTAGTCTAGAAACAGTTTTTTAAATTCAGTTCCAATTGTTGGAGTCCAGTCTGAATTTGGTAATAGCATATTTATGTAGTCCAAATCTGATTAAATATTTGATTTAATTTGATTTGGATGTCCATAATTAGTACTGGACTATTTTAGATATATATAATAGGATTCTATTTGAGGGTTTTCTATTTAAGAGATCCTATTATAATCTAAAATAGGATGTTGGTGGGCTATTTTAGGTGTAGTAGGATTCTTATTTGAGGGCTTCATATTTAAGAAATCATATTATGACCTAAAATATGTTTTTCTCATCCTATATATATGGGGTAAGGGTGGAGGCACAAAGCACAGCATAAAAGTGGAGATTCGAGGTGCTCGTCCACAGAAAATCTAAGAGAAAATTCCGCACTTTGCTCTTAGGACTTCGTCATCCAAGACAGAAGGAAGAAGAGATCTAATCGAGGGGTCGTCAACTTCGGTTAGGAAGATTGCTATGGGTTGGTGAGCGATTTCAATTGTAATCTTTCTTTTCTTCTTGAGTGTGCTGAGGGGGTTGAACCTATTAGGGCAAAGGGTTCAAAATTAGTTTTTGTCAATCTTGTAATTTCATCTGAGTTATAGAGATTGGAATTTGTCCAGGTGACATAGTCACCGCCATATACTTGTCTTTATCTGTGCTTGGTGTCCGTTAGACGGGGATTGGTTATTTCATGTGGGTTGGCCTAAGTTTCTGCTGTGGCAACGTCTCAGACACGGTATCGGAGCGCAGAATGGCGAATCCGATTCCCAATATCTGGTATCAGAGCTTTGAAGGTTCTGGAAACCATGTCTACGGAGCAGATGAACACTCGTATGATCATCCTCACAGGGAAAAACTTGGCGATTTGGAAGCCAAGGATGGAGGATCTACTCTGGTGCAAGGACTTGCATGGTCCGTTGGAGGACGACAACGCAAAGTCAATGGAAAAGCTGTCGAAGACTGGAAACGACTGGATCGAAAGGCCGTTGGATTCATCCACCAATGGTTGGATAATTCGGTGTTTCACCACGTGTCTATGGAGAGTTCAGCAAAAGCATTATGGGAGAAGCTGTATTCGTTGTATGAAAGGAAGACGTCTGGCAACAAGGTATTTTTTATTCGCCCACTTGTCAACTCGAAGTACATAGAGGGTGCCCCAGTGGCACAACATCTAAACGAGGTGCAGGGTATCATCAATCAGCTGTCTGCGATGAAGATGGTGATTGATGATGAGCTTCAGGCCCTACTGCTCTTGAGTTCTCTGTCGGAAAGTTGGGAGACATTGGTGGTGTCGGTGAGCAACTCCGAGCCTGATGAGTTGTCACGATGGAGGCAGTCAAAAGTAGCTTGTTGAATGAGGAGGTCCGACGCAAGCAAGTGAAATCGTCGTAGGAGTCCGCTCTGGTGACTTCCTACGGGAAGGGAAGACCCAATTCACAGGCGAGGACAGGAAAAAGTTCTCGAAATCTTGTGATTGTGGACCGCAAGGAGGGCTGCTATCACTGTGGCAAAAGGGGTCATATCAAGAGGAACTGCATGAAGCTCAAAGCTGAGAAGGCAAAAGGAAAGGACGATCAGGAGGATCTCATAACAATGGAAGATCATCATTGTCACTCCCCGTTCCCAGAATGCGTATTTTAATACGTATATTGCTTGAACGTAATTATTTAGTATTTATCATGTATCATCATGTATTTAAATTCTTATAATTTATTATCTGTATTTATCATGTTTTATATTAATTAATTATCTGCTCTTTAAATTTTCATGTTAATTAATTAGCTGCTCTTTAATTTTCATGTTAATTAATTTTCTGCAATTTATTATCTGCATTTTAGTTTTTCTGCAATTTTATTCTCTGCTTTAGTTAGTCTTTCCGGGTTGGCCTTGTTGGACCCGAATGTAACCCGGCCCTTTAACTCCCACCTACCACCCCCTTTGCTATTTAAGCCACAGCTCCTTCTCTCTCCTCATAACTCTCATTCTTCACCATTACTTCTTCTTCTTCCTCTCATCACTTCTCCACCTACCAACCACAGCAGGCAAGTGCAATCTTGCTTCTTGCTTGGAGAACCATTTTTATGGTTCATTTCTCTTTCTCTCATGATCCTGAGAGAGTTTAGTGCTTAGCATTTTTGGTTTCTGTGGCTTGTTTTCTCTAGATCTAAGTTTGTGTATTTCGGCTGTTCATGGGTTTTGGTCCACCAACTTAGCGTGTCTTCTGGCTGGGAACTTCATTTTCTGGCTGGGACGAAGGCTGAGTCACGCACACGTTCTTACGTGTCTGCGTGTATTTTCAGTCATGCACACGTTCTTACGTGGCTGCGTGTATTTTTAGTCACGCTAACGTTCTCATGAGCGCGCGTGTATTTTTAGTCACGCGAACGTTCTCATGAGCGTGCGTGTATTTTTAGTCACGCTAACGTTCTCATGAGCGTGCGTGTATTTTTAGTCACGCTAAACGTTCTCATGAGCGTGCGTGTATTTTTAGTCACGCTAACGTTCTCATGAACGTGCGTGTATTTTTAGTCACGCTAACGTTCTCATGAGCGTGCGTGTATTTTCAGTCACGCACACGTTCTTACGTGGCTGCGTGTATTTTTAGTCACGCCAACGTTCTCATGAGTGTGCGTGTATTTTGAGTCACGCTCACGTTCTTACGTGTGTGCGTGGATTTTAGTCACGCTCATGTCTTTACAGGTGTGCGTGAGTTTTGAGTTACGCACACATCTTTGTATGCGTGCGTGAATTTCCTATCACGCCCACTCTGTGCGTGCGTGGATTTTCTATCACGATTCACCCAGTGTGTGCGTGAATTTCTTTCCACGCTCACACTTGCCAGCGTGTATTATTTTATACGCTCACTCCTTCAGGCTAGACTTGGCGTACCCTTTTTACGCGCACGATTCTTGCGTGACTTGTTGGTCTTAGAATAGACTTCTTGCGTGACTTATTGACCTTAGCATAGACTTGTTGGCGTGACTTCCTGACTTTGGTGTTTCTATTTTGTTCTCTAATTTATTCATTTAATGGTAGCATGATAATTTTTCTATTATATCCTTACGCCTTATTATGAACTTTATAATCGTAGCATGTTAATGATTGTTATGTGGAATGCGTCTTGTGTCCTGATTGATCCATGGATACCCAGTATGACTAAAACTTGACCTTGAGAGTTATAGACTCGACCCATTTAATGTTAACTGACTTTCATGCCTTGTCACCATTGATGACGATGGTATTTTGACTAAATTGATCATGCGTTCCTAGTTGGAACTAAGAGACTGGCTAGTCGTCTTATTGAAATGAATGGATGAGACACGTTCATGTTATGAACTATTGTGATCGACTGGCTGATCCCGAATATTGACATACATGCACATGCAGGCTTCAATCTATTTATTTAATTATTTAATTATTTATTTTCTACAAAAGAAGCATGTGTACTTTATGGTCAAAGCATGATTACCGTGGTTAGATTGGATTGTTGCATTACGCTATGTAAGACCTGCAACCTAACCGCACTGGTATCGTTGTAGAGTTGTGCATATCGTACCCCGTACGAAAGTACTCATTTGAATGACCATGATCCACGACATGGGATTTCACTCAACGTAGGGACTATTAAGTTAAATAAAATAAATGATGGCATGGAGAGAATGGATTCCCGAGTTCTTACATGGCAGCCCCCTTGGGACGAGTAGTATCCGACGGGACGGCTGGTTTCCACAGATACTGTAAATCTGCCACACGGGCAGGGAACAGTATCTGCTTTTATTATTATTGTATATTGATGACGGGCGTCCTGCTGGGACTCGTCTAATTCATGATGGCGCAATTGATTGACTGGATAGACTAGCCTTGCTCGCACATAGTAAGAACTGAGGAATCCTTATTGCATAATTCCAGGATAACTTGGAACTTACATTAGCAAGCCGTAGTAGTTGATTGGCCGTTCAAGATGATTTGTTTGTGTACTGCACTACTCTGTTACCTAACTGGGATGATCAGAATGTCAGGACATGACGGGCCAACTTCTGTCCTTGTTTGGTTGGAAAGTTGGTTCGAAGTGTCGTGATGTGATGTGAATTCTAGTGGATAGCAGAGATCTATTATCATTATATTCTTTTACTTACTGGTTTAGTCCTTCATATCGTCCTTCCTTGTGGTACTTGCTATTAGAGGTCTAACCTCTCTGGTTTTGCATGGCCAGATTTAGAGCCGGTTCCCGAGGATCCAGCTTACTTCCACCTCCAAGATGGTCAATACTAGAGGAATGATCGCAGGAGGACTCGAGTGGGTCCCTTACTTTACCGCTCGTTTTGCTATTTACTTTATACTTAGCCGTTTGGCACCGACATGTTAGTCGGATTGTCTTGTACTTACTTTTACATAATTGTAATTAAGTCAGACTGCAGCTGATAACGATTGTGTACACTTTGCTATATCATCTGGCTATGTTTTGTAAAGCCAGATCTCAAGAACATTTTGACTGAGCGTTTGGGACATCTTACTGCTTTATCTTACATGTTCTCTATTTCTGTTTCTTTGTTCGAATGATTGAGACAATAGATGTGAAGTGACCATAGAAAGACTTTTATGTAGTATGCACCCCCTCGTCTGGTTAGACAGCATTGATCATATTATACGGTATTTATCTACCCGTAATACGTAGCTGGCTGAGTCATTCCTCTGCTCTCCAGTATTCTGGTTCTGGGGCGTGACCAGGTTTTAGTGGTGGCCCATGCAGGTCTGATTTCAAACTTGTGGGGTGTTTTGATTTATAGGATGTCTCAATCACATGTGTTCCCCCTTGATCTCATGATTCGTTGTTCTCAACTCTTGCTTGACATTCCGGTATCCTTTGACTTCATTGATCCTTCATGTCCGGTTGTTTGATTGTTCTCTTGTCCCTTTTCTTAGGGGCACTTCGTCCGCATTGGTCAGAGCTGGACAGCAACAACAAGAGCAACATGGGCAACATGACCAAGTTGGTCAGCAACAAGGGCCAGTCTCACCTCAGGAGGCTATCCAGGAAGAAGTGATAGTAGAACCAGCAGCTGGATCGCAGTATCCGGATGTTCCACCCCCACCAACAGTTCCACCTACTCCTGTGGAAGTGGACACACCAGCCCTTCTGGAGATCATGAGAGGAATGATGGCTACTCAGCAACATCAGATGTTAGCCCAACAACGCATGCACACTCAGCTACAAGAGCAGAATGTGTTGCTCAACCAAGGACTGCAGACGGCTTTGGAAAGAGGAGTGAGGACTGATTCAGGAGCATCAGCCAGGTTTTGCAAGTACAACCTCCGCCATTTCGAGGGCACAGAGGATGCCATCTCAGCAGATGCATGGCTTAAGGATATTGAGGCTATTCTGACAGCAGCTAAGGTACCGGCAGAAGAACGTGTGGATCTAGTGAAGTTGTTACTTCAGGATCTCGTACGTGATTGGTGGGAATCAGAGGAAGTGGGCATCAGACGTCCTGTGACTTGGGACGATTTCATCGCAAGATTCAAGACCAAGTACTATGGAGTTGTGGCGCAGTTTGAGCTACAACAGAAGTTTATCAACCTCAGGCAGGCCGACAAGACTGTAGATGCTTATGCAGCGGAGTTCTGCAGATTGAGTAGGTTCGCCCCAGAGATGGTAGCAACAGAGAGCCAGAGGGCTATGAGGTTTCAGCAAGGGTTTCATCTCGAACTCTTGCAATTGATAGAGGGGCACAATTACCAAACTTTTGATGAAGTATTGACGGCGACTCGAAGGCATGAGATTACTATTCAGAGGCTTGCGACCAGGACTGGGGGTCAGAAGAGATCCCACAGTCTGATTGAAGGAGGAGGAGGAGCAGCGCCCCGAACAACAGCACCATTCGCTGGCATTCGTATCCACGATGTGGCGATACAAGGACCAGCACCATCCAGGCAGCAGCAACAGCAACAGAGGAAGAACCAGCAACCCCCGACGGGCTACACTTATTATGGGAAGATGGGACACACTAGAGATGTGTGTCGGACATTGAATGGACTGTGTCTGATATGTGGAAATCCAGACCATCGGGTTACCACATGTCCTATGAATTCGAGGTCAGGAGGACCAGGGCAGCAGTTTCTTGCTCTGCCAGCACCAGGGGCAGGCCAGTATCGAGGGCCAGCAATGGCAGTAAGGCCGTTGGCACAGCGTCCGTTTATGTCGCAGGCTCAGATGTTTCGGCAGCAGGGGCCGCCGGTGCAGCAACACCAGCATAGACCACCCCAGCATCATCAAGGAAGGGGCCAGCAACAACATCAGGTTAGGCCGCAGCATGGGAACCAGCAAGGAGGTCGAGGGCAAGCATTCACTTTGTCCTTGGAAGAGGCATTGGCATCGGAAGATGTTATGGCAGGTAACATTCTCGTCGCCTCATATCCCGCAGTAGCATTGTTTGATTCGGTAGTATCCCATTAATTTATATCTACACAATTTACGACACGACTAGGAGTGGAGTTCGAGGCATTGCCAGGGAGGTTGAATATACTCACTGGTAATGGGCTCGTAGGAGTTAGTAGAGTTATTTTAGCGTGTAGTGTTGTAGTTTGTGGGTATTCTTTACCTGCCCGGTTGATAGAATTTTCTGTTGGAAATTTCGACGTTATCTTAGGCATGGACTGGCTGAAAGACAGTCATGCGACAATAGATTATCGTAGAGGGAGTGTATCGTTTGATATTCCAGGCATGAAGAGATTCACCTTAGTCAGATCAGAGACAACTCAGCAAGAACAGGGAGTAGTAACGGCAATGGAAGAAGTTCATATTCCGAGGGTAGTTGAAGAGTTTCTAGACGTATTTCCCGAAGAACTTCCAGGTCTACCACCAGTCAGAGATATTGAGTTCAGTATAGAATTGGCACCAGGAACTAAACTGATATCAGATCGAGTTTACAGAATGGCGGATTCAGAGCAGGCCAAGGTATATCAGCACATAGAGGAACTGAAGGAGAAGAGGTTTATCCAAGTTAGCGTGTCACCATGGGCAGCACCAGTGGTACTTGTAGGGAAGAAGGATGGGTCATCCAGATTGTGCATTGACTACAGGAAGCTTAACGCGGCAACAGTGAAGAACAAGTACCCATTACCCAGGATCGACGACTTATTTGATCAGTTGAGCAAAGCTAGAGTTTTCTCCAAGATAGATCTTCGTTCAGGGTATCATCAGGTGAGGGTTCGGAAGGAGGATATTCCCAAGACAGCATTCAGGTCGAAGTATGGGCATTATGAGTTCTTAGTAATGCCGTTTGGTTTGACCAATGCTCCAGCAATATTCATGGATTTGATGAATCGTATCTTTATGCCATACTTAGACTAGTTTATCGTTGTGTTTCTCGACGACATTCTCGTATACTCTGCTAGTGAAGAGGAGCATGAAGACCACCTCAGGAAAGTGTTGCAGGTTCTGAGAGAGAACCAGTTGTATGCCAAGCTCAGCAAGTGTGAGTTTTGGTCGGATCATATTTTATTTTTGGGTCATATCATATCAGGAGCTGGAGTAGCAGTAGATCCCAAGAAGGTAGAAGCAGTAGAGAGTTGGCCAGTACCCAAGACCGTAGCAGTTGTGCGGAGCTTCTTGGGATTAGCAGGATATTACAGAAGGTTTGTGTCAGACTTTGCAAGGCTTTCAGCACCCATGACCCGCTTGACCCGAAAGGATGTACCATTCGTTTGGTCGGCAGAATGTCAGGCATCATTCGAGACTTTGAAGCAGAAGTTGATATCAGTACCAATTCTTACATTACCAGTTGGACCCGGAGGTTTTACAGTATATTGTGATGCGTCAGGTAAAGGACTTGGATGTGTCCTTATGCAGCATGGGAAGGTGATAGCGTATGCATCTAGGCAGCTTCGGGACCACGAGAAGAAATACCCAACTCATGATTTGGAGTTAGCAGCAGTAGTGTTTGCTCTGAAGCTATGGAGGCATTACTTATATGGTGACCGAGTGGAAATGTACACAGACCATAAAAGTCTGAAGTACATTTTTACTCAGAAGGAGCTGAACATGAGGCAGAAAAGATGGTTAGAGTTGATTAAGGATTATGATGTGGAGCTTCAGTATCATCCAGGCAAGGCAAATGTAGTAGCAGACGCTCTTAGCAGGAGAGGCGGCGCATTTATGTTGACAACGCAGAGGCATATCTTAGAAGACCTTCAGGAGATGGGCATCGAAGTTATACTTTCTAGTGATATGGGAGTTCTAACAAGTCTGCAAGTTCAATCCGACTTGGTAGACAGGATCAAGGCAGCTCAGGCACAAGACTCAAGGATTCAGAAGCTTAGGGCAGAATGTGAGTCAGGACTCAGGAAGGAGATGAGAATTCATGAAGATGGTACACTTAGGTTTGGATCGCGTCTATGTGTGCCTAGTGGAGATATCAGACAGAAGGTTATGGCAGAAGCTCACAGTTCTCAGTATTCTATTCACCCTGGAGGGACCAAGATGTACCAAGATATTAAGCAGCATTTCTGGTGGAACGGGATGAAGAGGAAGATAGCTAGATTTGTTTCCCGTTGCTTGGTATGTCAGCAAGTGAAGGCAGAACAGCAGAGGCCAGCTGGGTTATTGCAACCGCTTCCCATTCCGGAATGGAAATGGGAGCATATTACAATGGACTTTGTGACCGGTTTACCGAGATCACCAAGTGGTAAGGACGCTATTTGGGTGATAGTGGACCGACTT
This sequence comes from Iris pallida, assembly GCA_029216955.1. Taxonomy (NCBI): domain Eukaryota; kingdom Viridiplantae; phylum Streptophyta; class Magnoliopsida; order Asparagales; family Iridaceae; genus Iris; species Iris pallida. The sequence goes on from JANAVB010001800.1 coordinate 8,131,938, forward strand.
ACAAAGGTAGCACATTTTCTTCCTTTCAGAGTAGGGTAATCTACAGAAAAGTTGGCGGAGTTATATATGCCACAGATAGTCAGGCAGCATGGAGTCCCTGTCAGTATTGTGTCGGATCGAGATACCCGCTTTACATCACATTTTTGGAAGAGCTTACATCATAGTCTGGGTACCAAGTTAAGGTTTAGCACGGCCTACCATCCGCAGACGGATGGGCAATCAGAACGAATGATTCAGACTTTAGAAGACATGTTGCGAGCTTGCACTCTAGATTTTGGAGGGTCTTGGGAGAGTCACCTGCACTTGGTCGAGTTCTCATACAACAATAGTTATCAAGCCAGTATCCAGATGGCGCCATTTGAAGCATTATATGGTAAGAAGTGCAGGTCGCCGCTTGCATGGGACGATATCGGGGAGAGAAAGATGTTAGGCCCAGAAATGATTATTCAGACGGTTGAAGTGATTAAAGGAATTAGAGAGCGACTACGTGTTGCGCAGGATCGGCATCGTCATTGGGCGGACCAGCATCGTAGGCCGCTAGAGTTTTCTATTGGGGACCACGTATTCTTGCGGATCTCACCTACTCGTGGGATAATTAGATTTGGCGTTCGCGGGAAATTGAGTCCGCGGTACGTGGGCCCATTTGTTATCCTTGATCGGATAGGCGATATTGCTTATCGTTTATCCCTCCCACCTTCGTTATGAGAGGTGCATGACGTGTTTCATGTATCTCAATTACGTAGGTATGTATCGGACCCAAGCCATGTCCTCGATCACTCTGAGCTGGTTGTTGGTACCAACCTGTCTTACGAGGAACAGCCTGTGTCCATTTTGGACCGAAGAGAGAAGATACTCAAGAACCGAATAATTAGTCTTGTCCGTGTTGCTTGGGGTCATCACTCCTTGGGAGAGTCAACGTGGGAACGTGAGGATGATATCCGATCACAGTATCCACACTTATTTGACTCACAAGGTATATCTTTTTCTGTATACCTTGATTGTCCTGATTCCTCATGCTTATCACCTTATGGGTAGAATTGCTTGATATCGTAGATTGATGGATTTACATATATATTACTTGCTATGGACATTGTAAAATGATTGCTTGATCACTAGAATTGCTTGTACTTAGATTGGTTTAGCCTCGATGTTTCTATCTTGCTTGAATTTGAAATTCCGAGGACGGAATTCTTTCAAGGTGGGTAGAGATGTCACTCCCCGTTCCCAGATTGCGTATTTTAATACGTATATTGCTTGAACGTAATTATTTAGTATTTATCATGTATCATCCTGTATTTAAATTCCTATAATTCATTATCTGTATTTATCATGTTTCATATTAATTAATTATCTGCTCTTTAAATTTTCATGTTAATTAATTAGCTGCTCTTTAATTTTCATGTTAATTAATTTTCTGTAATTTATTATCTGCGTTTTAGTTTTTCTGTGATTTTATTCTCTGCTTTAGTTAGTCTTTTCGGGTTGGCCTTGTTGGACCCGAATGCAACCCGGCCCATTAACTTCCACCTACCACCCCCTTTGCTATTTAAGCCACAGCTCCTTCTCTCTCCTCATAACTCTCATTCTTCACCATTACTTCTTCTTCTTCCTCTCATCACTTCTCCACCTACCAACCACAGCAGGCAAGTGCAATCTTACTTCTTGCTTGGAGAACCATTTTTATGGTTCATTTCTCTTTCTCTCATGATCCTGAGAGAGTTTAGTGCTTGGCATTTTTGGTTTCTGTGGCTTGTTTTCTCTAGATCTTAGTTTGTGTATTTCGGCTGTTCATGGGTTTTGGTCCACCAACTTAGCGTGTCTTCTGGCTGGGAACTTTATTTTCTGGCTGGGACGAAGGCTGAGTCACGCACACGTTCTTACGTGTCTGCGTGTATTTTCAGTCACGCACACGTTCTTACATGGCTGCGTGTATTTTTAGTCACGCCAACGTTCTCATGAGCGCGCGTGTATTTTTAGTCACGCTAACGTTCTCATGAGCGTGCGTGTATTTTTAGTCACGCTAACGTTCTCATGAGCGTGCGTGTATTTTTAGTCACGCTAAACGTTCTCATGAGCGTACGTGTATTTTTAGTCACGCTAAACGTTCTCATGAGCGTGCGTGTATTTTTAGTCACGCTAACGTTCTCATGAGCGTGCGTGTATTTTCAGTCACGCACACGTTCTTACGTGGCTGCGTGTATTTTTAGTCACGCCAACATTCTCATGAGCGTGCGTATATTTTGAGTCACGCTCACGTTCTTACGTGTGTGCGTGGATTTTAGTCACGCTCATGTCTTTACAGGTGTGCGTGAGTTTTGAGTTACGCACACATCTTTGTATGCGTGCGTGAATTTCCTATCACGCCCACTCTGTGCGTGCGTGGATTTTCTATCACGATTCACCCAGTGTGTGCGTGAATTTCTTTCCACGCTCACACTTGCCAGCGTGTATTATTTTATACGCTCACTCCTTCAGGCTAGACTTGGCGTACCCTTTTTACGCGCACTATTCTTGCGTGACTTGTTGGTCTTAGAATAGACTTCTTGCGTGACTTATTGACCTTAGCATAGACTTGTTGGCGTGACTTCCTGACTTTGGTGTTTCTATTTTGTTCTCTAATTTATTCATTTAATGGTAGCATGATAATTTTCCTATTATATCCTTACGCCTTATTATGAACTTGATAATCGTAGCATGTTAATGATTGTTATGTGGAATGCGCCTTGTGTCCTGATTGATCCATGGATACCCAGTATGACTAGAACTTGACCTTGAGAGTTATAGACTCGACCCATTTAATGCTAACTGACTTTCATGCCTTGTCACCATTGATGACGATGGTATCTTGACTAAATTGATCATGCGTTCCTAGTTGGAACTAAGAGACTGGCTAGTCGTCTTATTGAAATGAATGGATGAGACACGTTCATGTTATGAACTATTGTGATCGACTGGCTGATCCCGAATATTGACATACATGCACATGCAGGCTTCAATCTATTTATTTAATTATTTATTTATTTATTTTCTACAAAAGAAGCATGTGTACTTTATGGTCAAAGCATGATTACCGTGGTTAGATTGGATTGTTGCATTACGCTATGTAAGACCTGCAACCTAACCGTACTGGTATCGTTGTAGAGTTGTGCATATCGTACCCCGTACGAAAGTACTCATTTGAATGACCATGATCCACGGCATGGGATTTCACTCAACGTAGGGACTATTAAGTTAAATAAAATAAATGATGGCATGGAGAGAATGGATTCCCGAGTTCTTACATGGCAGCCCCCTTGGGACGAGTAGTACCCGACGGGCCGGCTGGTTCCCACAGATACTGTAAATCTGCCACACGGGCAGGGAACAGTATCTGCTTTTATTATTATTGTATATTGTATATTGATAACGGGCGTCCTGCTGGGACTCGTCTAATTCATGCATGGCGCAATTGATTGACTGGATAGACTAGCCTTGCTCGCACATAGTAAGAACTGAGGAATCCCTATTGCATAATTTCAGGATAACTTGGAACTTACATTAGCAAGCCGTAGTAGTTGATTGGCCGTTCAAGATGATTTGTTTGTGTACTGCACTACTCTGTTACCTAACTGGAATGATCAGAATGTCAGGACATGACGGGCCAACTTCTGTCCTTGTTTGGTTGGGAAGTTGGTTTGAAGTGTCGTGATGTGATGTGAATCCTAGTGGACAGCAGAGATCTATTATCATTATATTATTTTACTTACTGGTTTAGTCCTTCATATCGTCCTTCCTTGTGGTACTTGCTATTAGAGGTCTAACCTCTCTGGTTTTGCATGGCCAGATTTAGAGCCGGTTCCCGAGGATCCAGCTTACTTCCACCTCCAAGATGGTCAATACTAGAGGAATGATCGCAGGAGGACTCGAGTGGGTCCCTTACTTCACCGCTCGTTTTGCTATTTACTTTATACTTAGCCGTTTGGCACCGACATGTTAGTCGGATTGTCTTGTACTTACTTTTACATAATTGTAATTAAGTCAGACTGCAGCTGATAACGATTGTGTACACTTTGCTATATCATCTGGCTATATTTTGTAAAGCCAGATCTCAAGAACATTTTGACTGAGCGTTTGGGACGCCTTACTGCTTTATCTTACATGTTCTCTATTTCTGTTTCCTTGTTCGAATGATTGAGACAATAGATATGAAGTGGCCATAGAAAGACTTTTATGTAGTATGCACCCCTTCGTCTGGTTAGACAGCATTGATCATATTATACGGTATTCATCTACCCGTAATACGTAGCTGGCTGAGTCATTCCCCCGCTCTCCAGTATCCTGGTTCTGGGGCGTGACAATCATCATCGCAGCAACCGACACAGAAGAACCTTGTGGCATGTGTCATGACGGCGACTGGGTCATGGACACGGGGCGTTGCTTCACGCCACTCCACATAGGAGGATCTTCACGTCATACCGCGACGGCAGGTTTGGACGTGTGAAGATGGACGACAAGAGGACAGTTGTAGGCATCGGTAATATGCACTTGACAACGGAGCTCGGTGAGAAGCTCGTTCTCAAGGGTGTGCGACATGTACCGAGTTTGCGCTACAACTTAATTTCGGTAGGGAGGCTGGCAGATGATGGCTGTCGCAGTCTGTTTGGAGACAAAGATTGGATGCTTGCGAAGGGTTTTCAACAGCTGGCTCGGGAAGATTTGTGTTGTGGCATGTACAGGCTCAAGCCGCTGAGCTGTACAGGTAGGCCACAAACACCGGATGGAGGCTCGAGGGGTGCTCGACAGGAGGTGGATCGTCGAGAACTTGTTGAGGAGGGGCTTCAAGGTGCTTTGAGGGATACAGAGGATTCGGTTCGTCGAGACAAAGCGACGGATGGTGGTGAGTCAAAGATTGAGGGTCAGTCTGTCGGTCACATGACAGCTGGTCGGTCTTCAGGTGGGGGTTGCTCTACGAATCCGATTTTGGCGACGGGTGGTTTGCCAAAGCTTCACGGAGCGACATCGGTTTCAGCAGTTCAAAGCCAGGAAGGAGATCAAGGTTTGCAGCAAACTCAATCTGAGGTGGGAGCATCATTATTCACACAGTTCAGGAGGAGCTGTGGGTCATCGACGGCATGCACAGTGCGTGATGTTCTGCTCGAGGACGCATGCGTTTGGAGGAGCTTCAAGTTCAGACACGAAGGTGGGCAGGTTCAGGAGTTCGAATCTAAGGAGGACCGCACCGTCTGCTTGGTTGGGCCAGCCAAGGATGAAGAAGCTCGTCGGAACATTAACACTTTCTGGTGGAATACAGAAGTCGGGGACAGGCAGCCGAGACTTGCGGTGAGGCTGATCGTCAGGGACTTCGGTCTTGATCGTGTTATTGATATTGGCAGGATCCCAGTAGTGCAAGAGGTGTTACGCATGGCAGCTAGAGTCGACGTGACGGTCAAGGAGCTGGAGACGAAGGAAGATACAAAGCAGCTCGGGGGATCGAAGATCAGTGGCATGGGGGAGCAAGAACTCTGTCGCATGACGACAGGCATGGAGTCCAGTTGAGGAGCCATGGGGTCAACACCCTCTCATCAGACTGGAGGGGGAGATTGTTGGAGTCCAGTCTGGATTTGGTAATAACATATTTATGGAGTCCAAATCTGATTAAATATTTGATTTAATTTGATTTGAATGTCCATAATTAGTGTTGGACTATTTTAGATATAATATGATTCTTATTTGAGGGTTTCCTATTTAAGAGATCCTATTATAATCTAAAATAGGATGTTGATGAGCTATTTTAGGTGTAGTAGGATTCTTATTTGAAGGCTTCCTATTTAAGAAATCTTATTATGACCTAAAATAGATTTTTCTCATCCTATATATATGGGGTGAGGGTGGAGGCACAAAGCACAGCACAAAAGTAGAGATTCGAGGTGCTCGTCTATAGAAAATTTAAGAGAAAGTTTCGCACTTTGCTCTTAGGACTTCGTCATCCAAGACAGAAGGAAGAAGAGATCTAATCGAGGGGTCGTCAACTTCGGTTAGGGAGATTGCTACGGGTTGGTGAGCGATTTCAATTGTAATCTTTCTTTTCTTCTTGAGTGTGGTGAGGGGGTTGAACCTATTAGGGCAAAGGGTTCAACATTAGTTTTTGTCAATCTTGTAATTTTATCTGAGTTATAGAGGTTGAGATTTGTCCAGGTGACATAGTCACCGCCATATACTTGTCTTTATCTGTGCTTGGTGTCCGTTAGACGGAGGTTGGTTATTTCAGGTGGGTTGGCCTAAGCTTTTGCTGCGGCAACGTCTCAGACACGGTATCGAAGCGCAGGAGGGCATATCCGATTCCCAACAACAATTGGAATTCCAAAAGCCTACAAAGTACACATACATTAAGACTTGGAAAATAGGAGGAGAAGTATATACTTCTCTTTGTGGAGGAGAACGATATTGAGCCCTTCAATTAAACAAGCATTCCATTTCCACTTCTCTACAATGTCATCAAAATTGAGCATGAGAGATGGTAGAACAAGAGTATTTGAATGGTTGTGCTCACTTGTGGTTTTCTGTAACAAAGTCGATGACTAGCTTTTTTCGTTGGAAGGGGTCATCAAACAGAGTACCTGAAGAAACAGTGAACGCTTATAATGCAACACCTGGCTTGGTCGAGATAGCTACCTATTAGAGGAAAATCTGCAAGTTTAACTTACCTATGCCGGTTTAAGGCACTTTTATGTGATGTGAAGACAGTGTGTGGCATTTATCCGTGATACAGGGTCGGCCTTGGGGTAAGTCAGACAAGACTTCGGGCTTGGACAACCCTCTTGCTTATGGCAACCATAGGCTCAACGTGATCCTAACAAATGTCGGGGTTGCGAGTGACCCTCCATGATCGACCTACAATAAGGATCAAGGGACAACCAAAACTAGTTCCGGATAGGACAACCCAACCCAGTGGGCCGGCCCTGTCGTGATAAAATCCTAAAGTCAGAGTCGGTCATGAGTTTTTGGATGCCTCGAACAAAAGTTAAATGGTGCCCCCTCGAAAGAAAATAAAAACTAAAAAAATTGTAAAAAAGGAAAAGCAACCTGCCTTGAACTCATGTCCCTTTACATAAAATACCTTTGCTAAATGAGTCCTTCTATCAAATTGGATGAACGCCAATATTTGAGATACTACAAACGGTTATATATATATAAGGACTTGTTTTAGTGCCCCTCAAAATTTTGGACCATGGACGGTTGTCCGGTCCACCCTAGGTCAGGGCCGACCCTGCCTAAAGTGTGCGTTAAGTGGGATTTCCTGTCACATCCTTAGGGGCTATGACCGACCTCGAGTGGTTCTTAACAAACTAGAATGGAAGAAAGGACTGAAACAACCAACCCCAAAAATTTGGATCGAAGGCTATGTTGTTGTTGTTGAAGTGATATGTAGCTCTTCCATCATCTTTCACCATGAGCATTTTGGTTCCATAACCAGCAAAAATATGTAGTCGGTCGCCCTAGCTACAGACGCCCATCCATCCTTCTTCTGGAAAGACTCAAACCTAAGTCCCTTCCCCACCTTAACCATCTCCGTGCCATCATTCTCGACCCATAACTTCAATGCTATCAACACTTATTTCACTCCAAACCTGCTTCTTTCAACACCAAGGCCTTCAGGTCGCACAATACCAGGGCCGGCCCTTTGCAGATAGGATAACTGCTTAGGATCCAAAATTTTAAGAGGCACTCGGAAAAAAAAAAAAAAAAAAAAAAAAAACTTTGATAATATTTTAAATATTAGTGTTCATACCCTTGTTAGCAATCACCCGAATAAAACTCGTATTATACGCGAATTTTTTTGTATCTTTCAGAAACGTATAACACGTGCGTACTTTTGACAGATTCAAATCAGTACATATATTTTAAGCATACGGAGTTTTAAACGTATTTCGTATAAATTATTGAAAATTTGGCACAAAAAATGTGGTGGAAACCTATTTAATATACCAAATTTGACAACATATTTAAGAATATGAAGTTTCAAACCTCGATATTTTCATTTTTGGAATATTTGACCGAATTTTTGAATATATTTTATTTGCACTTAACCGATTTATACCTCGTCCCGAATTTTTTTCGTTTGCCGAATTGCAAACAAGGGTTCATACAATATAACATAATAATTTATTAGTTTTGACTTACACCACCGCTTTAAAAGGACACAGGTTCAAGGTTTAGTGTTGTTGGCCTTGTCTTTTTTTTTTTTTTCCCTTAAGAACTTTTCAGTTTTTTTAATGTATGTACATTTTTTTAAAGGTTGACCATTTTAAATTTTATTCACGACACCAACAAACTCATCGGCCCTGAGCAATACTATCATAATTTGGGTCTCCAAATTGTCCAACGTTAGTGTTTAGGTCTCGAAACGTAGACTAGTAAACAGTGATTTGGAGACCCAAATTCTAATATCAAACTCTAATGTCGGACAATTTGAAGACACATACTCATATCAACTATTACTAAATAACCCTTTCATGTACTCCTAAATACCACCATGAATAATATGATTCACTTAGCCTCGTTTGGTTCGCGGAATGGAAGGAAAAGGAAATCAATTTCTTGATATTTTCTTTTCTTTGGAAAATTATAATTTCCAATGATTTTTCTTTTCCATGTTTGGAAATGCCAAGAAATTCGAAAAGATAAGTGAATACTTCAATATGGGAAAGTGATTCCTTATTTGGATGGATGGAATCATTTTCTCCCGTAATTTTTCTTCCATTTCCTCCTCAATTCCTTTGGCACCAAACATAGAAAAGTAATCACTTTATTTTTCCAACCCGATGATTCCGTGAACCAAACGAGGCCTTAGTCTCATCCTCTCTATATGATACCTCCAAGGCCCTTCTTTAGTTACATATTTGCTCGTCTACTTCCCACCAAAGCTCACACTCCTCAGCGACCATGCTCCAAAGTACATATGTTCATGCAAATCACTACCCAAACTGAATGCTCCATGTGTGTGTGTGTGTGTGTGTGTGTGTGTGTGTGTGTGGGGTGGGGGGGGGGGGGGGGGGGGGGAGGGGGGGGCGATACATCATCTCTCGACTTACATTACGTTCTGCCTTCTATTTCTCAACTTACATTATGGTTTTACCTATACTAGATTTTGGTGCCATTTTGCATGATACAATCGACCGGTCACATTTCTCTCAGATACAATATTCATCTAAAGTTCGACATATTTATGTTGCAGATAGCCATGCCTCTACCGTCACCGGAAGATGAGTCGTTCATGTGAAGTGCCACTTCCGCCTCTTTATAATTTCTATTATTATTATTATTAAGCTCTCCAAAAATCAAAAACTTCCGAACTCTGATCTGAAACCGCTTGAAGTATCAAAACTACCAATATTCATGCTCATAAGAAAGGTCGAAATCAATTCCGATACTGCGAATCTTTATTATTATTTTTTTCTCTAGTGTAAATATGACACTTGTGTTTATGTATGATTGCGTTTGTATTATGACATATATTTCTAACATTTTGTCAAGTTATCAAGTCATATCAAGGCTAGACTATTCAAGCCAGCAAACCAATATCCGAAGCAATACTATGCCACCGTTAAGAGGGACATTACACTGGGAGCGAATCAACATGAAAGATGTTATAATCTCGCTTTGAACAATGAGACATTTTTCTGACATTCTAAGGACCATGTCAGTTTCTAAAAAATAGAGAGGTCTAAATCTAAAAATGGAGATTTTATATTAGTAATAATGCGGAGATTAATTTTTCTGGACATTTCGGTATTTTGGGTCATATGCAATTACATGCTCAGAAACAGCTATGACATTTCTGACAACAACAACAACAACAAAAGAAAAAGAAAAAAAAAGAAGATAAAATGGGGTGTAAGAATTGGAGGTTGCAACAATTTGAGAATGTTGGATTCTAATACTTTGTCAGTCAAGGTGTTCGGAGAAAAAGAAGAAGGAACGTAGGATAAATGGAGATTTAGGATTAGATTCGGTTAATAATGGAAGAATGAACTCTCTTTATCTTATGGAGGGATATTTTTGTCCATAGAAATAACTTGTGGGGCTATCCGACAGGAAAAAAAAAGAACGCTACAAACTTGTTGGTAGTTGGTACGTACTTCAATTAAAATTCGGAAATGCTAAAGAGAAACGTCGCCGACTTGCCCCCCTCCACCCCCCCCCCCCCCCCCCCCACACGCACCCACCCGCCACACCGGGTCCACGTCAAAAAAATCGGACCCCTCTCCAATGGCAGTCCGACACCTAGCGTGCGAATCAGGACCGCGGACAGAGATTGTGGTCCATGTGGCATTACTCATTAAAATTACAGCAAATCTAAACAAACAAAGCAAAGGACTAGCAAATGGGGTCAAGTCAAGCGGCACGGACATTCCAAAATAGAATAAGACTTGTACAATTATATAAATATGTTCTATACATATTTTATAATTAAAAATTTGTATATTTTAAAAACAATAATTATATGTATGTTTTTTAAACCCAAAATTGATAAAATTAACAACTAATCCGACTTTGAATTCAAATTTAAAATACAGCAAACATGTGTATAAAAATTATAATTTTTAAATATAATTTAACCACAGTTCCAACTTTGGGTCCGAACTATTAAAAATAGAAATAGCCCAACCAAAAAAACCGAATCAATTATATCAGTTCAGTTTTAATTTTGGTCTACTTGGTTTTGATTATTTCGGTTAGCTTGAAACCGAATAAACCGTACTACTACTGAGTTTAACTATGAATTTCACCATATACTGACTTTGCAGGAGAGTTTCTCAACTGAGATTCACCTGAGAATCCAAGATAAGATTGTAGCCATTTTGGCCTATATATCAACCAACACTGTCCCAACCTCGGCAGCAAATCCAAATTTCAAACCCAAAGAACCTAAAAGAAATATACAAATAACAAGATTAATACCATAAAAGCCACGCCAAACGTATATATATGGTCCAAATAGTAACAAAAGCAGGGTTACATATATTCAAATCAGGAAGACTGACAGCATGTCTTGCTCTTCGGAATCTCCTGTGCCGGCCCAGGGACAACAATCTTCTTTCCCGGCAACATCGGCGCACCGCTGCCGTTAGTCTGGCCATTGGCAGCAGATAGGTTCCTCTTGCTCACAACGTTGAAGATCTCCGTCAGTACAGTCATAAACGCGGGCTCAACATTCGTGGCCTCCAGTGCCGACGTCTCCAGGAAGAAGAGCCCTTCCTTCTGGGCAAACTCTTTTGCGTCCTCCACTGACACGGCCCTCTGGTCCTCGAGGTCGGACTTGTTTCCGATCAGCATTATCACAATGTTCTTGTCGGCGTGGCTCCGGAGCTCCTCGAGCCAACGCGGGATGTGATCGAAGCTTTGTCGCTTGGTTATGTCGTAGACCAGCAAGGCACCGACAGCACCTCGGTAATATGCACTCGTCACAGCCCTATACCTGTCGTTTGATAGAAGAATCAATCAGGAAAAAAAAGATAAATCAGCTCTATATATCATTAGTAGAGGAATCATGAAAAGACGAGTGATGTGGGGTTTAAGATTTCTTCATCGAGCTCAATAAAATTCTGGTTATAAGAAGTTCCAATATATATATATATATATATATATATATATATATATATAAAGCACAGTGGGTTTTTAGTTCGACCCATGTGCTTTGGTTCAACGATGATGAAATGACAAAATTGTCCCTCTCTCTATAAGAGAGGAGGAGGTCACATGTTGGGTGCGGAGCAACCGGTTGTTCCAACGGCACCCCCGCCTCTAGCTCCTCTTGCATCGCCCCTCCCTCCGCCGCCTCCGCTCCATCCTCGCCCACGCCGTCGTCGTCGGCCTCTTCCGCAACCCCTTCGTCGCAAGCAGCCTCCTCCACCGCGCCGCCGACGCCGACCCTTCCTTCGCCGCCTCCCTCTTCTCCGCCATGACCAACCTCAACCCTTCCCCTTCAACACCGCCATCGCCATCTCCGCCGACCCACTCTCCATCTACTCCCAAATGCTCCGTCGCCGCGTCCCTCCTGACTCCCACACCTTCTCTTCCTTGCTCAACACCACCACTGTCGCCGCCGCCACCAGGTCGCTCCATGCACACGCCCTCCTCCTCGGATTCCGTCCCGCCCCCTTCGTGCAGACCGTCCTGCTCACCGCCTACTCCCGACGCGGCTCCGCCGACCACGCCCTGCGAGTGTTCGACGAAATGCCGCACAGGGACGTCGTCTCCTGGACCGCCGCCGTCTCGGGCCTCGCCGCCCTCGGACGCCCCGCGACGGCCTGCGCGTCTTCGCCACCATGAGGCCTCACGCCGCCCCGAACGCCGCCACCGTGGTCTTTGCCGTGTCCGCCTCCGCCGGGCTTGGGTCCCTGGCGCTGGCCCGGTGCCTGCATGCCTACGTCGAGAAGGCCGGGTTCGGAGGCCGCGTCTTCGTCCGGAACTCCCTGGCGCTGGCCCGGTGCCTGCACGCCTACGTCGAGAAGGCCGGGTTCGTGTCCGTGCCATTATGGCACGGGTTATCCACTAGTATATATATATATAAAAACGATGTCTCAAGAGCTTGTTGAGTATTGTGGGCCGCTAGCCAAAAACTAAAATCCCAAAAGTAGCAAATGGGAGAGAGAGATTTGACTCGAAAGTATTGGTGCAAAGTATATAATCTGCAATTTGAAAACGTCAGTCATAATTGCAACACTACATTGAAAATATATGCCATTAGTAATGATTACTATATGGGAAATGTGGTAAACATGAAACACAAACACTATGGAGACTTCTAATTTATGGGTCAAGTATGAATGTTGACAACAGTTATCTACCATCACCATCGATTGTTTAATTCCAGTCGTTTTAGAAAAACTATGGTGTAGCATTCCTTAGAAGACCAATGTTTACAAAGAAAGACACAAAAATCAGATGATGGTTATGTAGTGCCTCTGTACCAAAGTTTGAAGTATCAGACGAAACAATACATTTTTCCCATTCCGGATACCTTAACACCACACTACCCCACCCACCCCCACCCCCAAATTTCGGAGTGTCTGTGCTTCATAGTTAGCCATTTGAAAGGGAAAAAAAAAAAGTTCTTTTAAGATTAAATGTGCCTTGTATGGGAGGGAATGAGTTAGGAATTAGGAGCTTAGTGCTCATTTTAGAAAGCAATTGCGGTCTATGCAACAAAACTATTAAATGTGAGAAGCTAGGAATATTTAAGTTTGGTTTTTTAAAGTATCCAGTTTGATTGCATGGTGTATGTATGCACAAGGCTTGAGGGGATAGGAAGTACAAAAAGCAGGAGTAAAGTTTGGTTAAAACCCTTCCACTTCGACTCGGTCTACGTGATCAATCGGTTTTGTATTTTCGTCAACTGTCTTGGATAAGTCATTGTTGACTGGTGCTAGAATTATAAAAGTTGGTTTATGTCATGTATAAACATGAGTCATATTTCACGAAACTAAAGCAGTTCTACTAACTCAGGTCTATTTCCATGTCTTCTCTTGCTTCTCCCTCCAATGAAACCCCAAATTTCAAGCAATAGGAAGTTTTAAGATGTAGATAGAAGCGGGGGATTTTTCCCAACCAACTTTATACATGTCATATGTCGGGTTCATGACGAATTAGGTTTTGTGACATAATATTGAGCATCCCTATCGGCAACTTAATGCCCACTCGAGGTTTTCTGACTGAAACAGCCAACATCAATGAAGTACTCCGCTCCCACCTTGAACCTTCCAGTTGGTCTGCCTGAAATTCTTTCTATCATTTCAGTTGAAATTGAGACTAGGTTTACTGAACCAAATATTTAAAGATTGAGTTGGTTATTTTGAAACCGCTTTGGAAGCCTATATAAGGAGTCCCTTCATCTTCATTTCATTTGCTCCACATCATTCTACTTTCGAGAGAGGAAGACAGAAACAAGACGTAGTGGAAGCCTTGTCAAAGTTCTGCCGAAGCAGACGAAGGATCGACGAAGGAACGGGAGGCAAGATGACAAGTGTTACGAATGATTTTTCCTATACGAATGATTTTTCCTACTCTTCCCTTGGGCATTTCAACAAACTGTGAGTGGACGGAATCCTTCTCTCCTTAATCCCTCACTTCTTAAAAGAATTCTCCTTTGTCCCTTGTCTCTTCCCTTATGGTTGTTACCCTATGATTAATACCATAATTTAAAATATCCAAGATATACGTAGCTTTTAAATTGATAATGATTGATGGAATACAAGAATATTATAATATTGAATGTAGTCTAAGATTCACTTTGTATGTTGTTGATGCGGGATTTGTAGAATTAATGTTGTTACTATCAAGGGTAATGTGTTGAAATGGTTATAGCTGAAAAAGAGAATAATACGGTAAATTGTGCCTATTCGTAAGAGCTTCACTAAATAGTATCGTTAAAAACGTTGAATGAGAATTTGGGAATTGTTGAATTTAGAACCTGAATACGTAAAGTGGATGATTGTAAAATGTGAGGGTTGTTGCTATTGGTTGTTAAGCAAAGAACATAGAAAGGATATTTGAGAATACATGAAGTCATAGAAGTATAATGAATATGTTTACTAGATGTTTTATCGGGTTTAATAAATGGAATCATTGTGCGACACTATTGACGTGTATGGTATTATGATATTGTGGTAGTACGAACATGTTTGGTACTAAGTTAGGGAACCATTGTGAGTTATTGTGGGAATTGTTGTGGTACAGTTGAGTTGGAAAGTGCTATGAGGTACAATCTTGAGCTGAGACTCTAGAATATGGATGATTTTGAGCTGAGACTCTAGAATATGGATGAAATGGTATATTATTGTTGAGCAAGAGAAAGATAGTTTTTACATTGGTGTTGCATTTTCGCTCATTATATTTGTTTATTTATAAGATAGTTTCATTTGCATCTAATCATGGACAACTTGTGCACAAGTAAATTTCTCGAGCAATGTCTGATGCGTCGGGATCGTGTCGACCTAGGGGGAATAATGTTTTGTGGAGCTTCTTAAGGGAAAGTTGCCATATAGGTATCGAGGATCTTCCATTTCAGTACCCTGAACTGGAAATTCGTTGTGGAAATATCGACATTGTCACTCGAGGGTGAAAGGCTATGTCCAATTATGGGACGAACTCATTAACCAACATGCAGACAGGTGTTACAAATTAAAGTTTCCACAAAAGTGTCGTGTTGCATCTTCCACCAATCAATTGCCCATTAGACTAGTTACTGCAGACTCACTGGCATGGTATCAGATGATTCGGAAACCCACAGCATGATAAAGGACATTTGAAACATCAAAGTGAAAATAAGTACTTTATCATAACACAATAACAAGACAGCTCTATCACAAATTTGTGGGGTTGTCTACATGAATCCTTTCTATTTTATTCAGCTCTTTGTGAGGTATTATCTTGTGTACGATTACCAATAGACTGATAGAAGCACATCAAATGTCTTCTATAGGGACGAAACAGAAAGAGATTAAGACATGTTTGTAGATTTCTTCCTGGAGGTCCGTGCTTGAGATGAGAGTTGTAGGATTCTCGTTACAGGCATAGTTTGCAGTATCGGCCGATACCGATACGGTTTGGCATGTCCCAATCCGATACCCGATATTGACCAATACCGACATTGGAGGTCTCTTTTTCGGTCATTCGGCAAAGAAAATTGAACGAAAAAGACCAATCAGCAAGAGTGTAAAAGCATAGAAAGGTTATAAAAGCATGTAAAAGAAGAAAACTTATCTATCGTATGCAAATCAATCGCCAATCGATAAGAGGGTGACTACTATTTCATTCAATTTCAAAACTACTAAGAAACAACACTGAAAATATTAAAATTATGCCTAAATGTATAAAATATATTTTCTAAAATGTTAATAATTTATTAATAATTATTTGCTTTCCGATACCAAAAAATCCGAAACCTCCTGATACCGATACTCATAGGAATGGTCCGATACCAATTCCGATACCGATACTTCGAACCTTGCTTACAGGCTTGTTTACAAGCTGCTGATAACTTTAGAATCCGTTAAGAAATAAAGCCAATCCTCTTTATCTAATTTATAGGATAGCTTTACATTTATAATCTGTGACAAAGACGATACATGAGCAAAGGCATGGTTCTATGTTTTCTTTTACCTAAATTCACATGTATGTTTCTTTTACCTCCTCTCTCCATTGCAAAGGTGTGAGAAATTTGCACTAATTAGAGTACTCGAATTTGGGTTTTTTAAATTAAAGTAACATGGTTTTTATTATAGTTCAATCTCAGATCTGGTTTATTACCCCAACGAAAACGTGTTCCATTGAAACAAAAAGACAATTAGCATTCAAGAGAGGCAAGGTCCACAAGCAACCAGGCCTGCAACGTGGCACAAATGTGCATTAGGATCATGGCTCCGCGTGTTCAAGCATGTGCATAAGCACTTCCTCAGAGAAAACCATGCACATGAAATGACCAAGAAAGCAACAAGCCTAAGCACTAGGCCTCGTTTGGTTCATGGATTTAAGGAACCAAGAAAGGAAAGTTGTTCCTTTCCTTTGTTTGGTAGCCACAAACTTGGGAATTAATTTCCTGACAAGGAAAACAATTGGTGGAAATATGGTTCCACTTAAGACCCATGGGATTGATTTTTCCTCCTCCTTTCCCAACATTTATTACAAAAGTTATGACAAAAGTAACCATGTGTCATTGCTTATTTTACCATTAATGTTATTTTTTATAATATTATTTTTATTTTAAAAGGTAAGGATATTATTGGAACATTATTATATTTTGCTTTCCTTTCCTAGGTAGTTTTCTTGTTTTACCAAACAACGGAAAGGAAATGTGACAGGAATCCTACTTTTCCATTTCCCTGAAAAATACAAGGGAATTCATTTCCTTTCCGTGAACCAAACGAGGCGTAAAGGGAAAACTGGTAAGAAAGTGGTATGAAGTTCATATTGGTAAATCATAATAGAAAAAGGGGACAAGGAACGGAACAAAAGAGTAAAAGACCGTATGGAATAGAACAGACTGTTTCAATATCAGTGCAATGAAATTTCTTTAAATGTTCTGCATAATACTAAAGATCTACTTGTCTCCCAATAGAAGTTTGGTCAACTATAATTGATTGCCCCACCCCTAACCCCCTCTACTTACAGCACGAATCACCAAAAGCATGAGCAGACGAACACTGACTGAGCAGGTCAGTCCACTCCAGCTGAAATTCTAAATTAGCAATGGAAGCCCATGTAAAAAACCTAGGTCCATTCCAAGTGGCAGAGCCCAAGCCAAATTCTGTTCCCCATCCCAACCCAAGGACCCAAGCCCCCCCTAAACTCACTACTTCTCTCCTGTCCATATCCTTCACTCCACGCGAATGATGCATGTGCGTATCTTCAGCCACCTTCCCTCGTCTCTGGCCACCTGCGTCAATCTCCGCTCCGTCTGGGAGACAAATCCAAGACAGTCAAAACACTCAAAAACCAGCCCTTCCACACCAGTATCCGAGCGCCTGCTCCCATCTTTGGGCACTTGGGCACAGGCATGGGGGCAAATCAAAGACAAAGTCAACCCCAATCTCTTGACGATTTCCGGCAGCCTACTCCCATCTCAGCACTAGTGCTGGTGCATATTCAAAATAGAGTCAGAAGCCCTTTGTGCCTGTGCTAATCCCCGGCAGCCGGCACTGGTATAAATCCAAGGGAAGAAGATGTGACAGTTTTGTGATTTTTCACTAGGGGGGAGGCTTGGAGGCCGGCTTTCACATGATGTCAAGGGTAAGTAAAAAAAATCGATAATATTTTGTTCACTATTATTTTCTTGAGGCAAGAGAAGGCCAACTTTCACTTAGATGTGAAGGGTGTCTAAGTAAAAAAAAAAAAGTAATCTCTTCTCCAGTATGCAAAGGTTTTACATAATTCAACAATAACATCTCGTCTCAAGAAAATAGCAATGAATATAATCTAATGCGATTGAGCCCGCATGAATGAACAAAATCTGGTGAAAGTTGGCCGGACATGCACTTGCACTGGTCAATGTTTGGAGTTGATTGCTGTGTGTTTTTGGATTTACACCAATGATAGATTTGAGCAGGCGCAAAGGGGTTCTGACATTTTAAAATTGTACCCACGTCCGCTTGGAGGTGGACGTTGACAACTAGCACAGGTGGCACACAAAGGGTTTTGTGAGGGAAAGAAGCCTGAAGAAGGAGCTGTGATTTGTTCTGTAAGTTTTGTGATTTTTCAATAGGGACAGGACGGATTTCACATGAATTGATGTGAAGGGTGTCTAAGTCAAAGAAGGATTAGATATTGTTCATTACTATTTTCTTGAGGCAAAAGAAGACCAGTTTTCACTAGATGTGAAGGATGTCTAAGTCAAAAAAATTGCATTATACTTTGTTGAAGTTTTTGCTATTAGATTGAGCATGTGTTGCAAGAGCATCCGCCACATGATTCAACTGTGGGAAGGGGTATTCCCCTCCCAATTGCTTTAGGCAAGGGCTAATCTCTATGCCCTATAGTATTTGTTATTAATAAAATGGCTACGGCTTCCCACCGCGATTAGTGGTTTAAAAAATCAACGAAGATTGCACACTAATATGAAGAATAAAAATCAAGATCTATAGACCTAAGAACAAAAAAGCAATTAACAGTAACAGAACGAGAAAATATAATAAGTGGATTGGATCTGGTGTTATAGCGACAAAATACCACTCCTAATTATATGCAATCAGGAACATATTCAGCCAATTGCACGAGTCGCGCAACAAGCTAACATGTACAAATTGATTCACAACAACCAGAGTTGACCAAGAAGACTTCCAAGTATGTCATACAAATACGAGTAATGTGTAGCGCATTTTGGAGCGTCCGTGTCGTGCCGTGTCTGGTGCAGATTCAACAGAGACATGGTAGCAATTCTGGCGTGCCGTCATAGTCATTTAACGTAAAGTTGGAGCACCAATAAGATGCTAGCAAATGTGAGATAATTCCCTCGAGGATAATGAGGCGACACGAACAGTGGGATCTGGACCAGCAGGGGCGGAGGTATTGGTGGGCTGAGGTGTGCTCCAGCCCACCATTTTTTTTCCTTCCCTATGTACCCAGCCCACACCCAAGCCCAGCCCACCTAATTAAATGCCTCAACGTTTGTGTCTGGTATCTTTGTTAACTGGGATTGCTTGGGGTCATTTGTTTCCTCCATGATGATGGTCGAGTGGAGTCACATGTTGTGCTTAATTCATTTTGGGGTGGTTAGATGTTGCTGTCACTCCATGGCATGGCTAGGGGAGAGAGAAGAGGTCCACAATTAGGATTGTTGTTGCAAAAATATTAATCACTCTATGATTCGGAATACGAACTTAGAAGTAAAATCATGGGATCTTGTAGATTATCGATTGGTCACATAAACTTTACAACTCAAATGAGTCCAATTTTGTTCACCCCCATCTAACAGGAGTTATGATAACCTCATTTAAAATTGAATGTTAATACTAATGTAATATTAACATACTCATCAACACATACTGTCTTGTGTGAATTGTATTCATCTTTTTACATCCAATCATGAATTTGATATTAATGTGTCTCGTATCTAAATTTAACGTTAATGTTAAAACTGAAACATCTTTTCTTCATCCAATCATGAATATGATTGTGCTATCGTAGTATCATACTGTCTTATGTGAATTATATTCCTCTGGACAATTTATTTTTAGGCTTACTTTTTAGCCATACAATTGAACTGCAATGTGAATTCCTTTCTTAAAATTAAACTGCAATGTGGCTTATATTTTGGCCAATAAGTGTTTCAGTGTTCTTTTAGGCTCTCCTAAGTCGAGGTGAATTTAAATGATTGGTTTATTCCTTTATATTTTATTAGCATGGAAAATCAAGGGGGGAAAAGCGGAAACTAATCAACGATTAGAGCATCTTTGGGTTCCAAATTTACTCTTCAACCTCCAACTCAAAGTAAAAAAAAAAAAAAAAAAAAATTAGGACATTTTAAGTTCAGCCCGAGTAAACTATAATCCTGGCTCCGTCAGCTCATGTGGGCCAGGAATTAATATTGATTCCCGAAACAAGATTCAGATGCACATGAAGTGGTTCCCTGACTTGGCTAGCATGTATATACATATCTATCTATATACTTCTATATAATAATAAAAAGTTAGACTTCACCGTAAAAGTTTTTTTTTTCCCAAAAAAATGCCCTTACCTATGTTTACTAATTAAAATTGTTCACTAAATTTAATGGGTAGTTAGGTAATTACATATAGAAAAAAAAATTAAGGGGATGTTGTTTGCTCTTCCCAAGCGTAAAAAATTAAGGAACTATTGTTTGCGACACACGTGCATATGTACTAGTAGAATTAAAACTAGCTAGTTTAATCAACAATATTGAGATTGAACGATGATATGAACAACAACAATGTTAAGATCTACAGCTACAAGCAAGCAATTGATGTAACTATGATGAGTATAGAAATTCATGACGAGAAGAGAAGAGAGGAGGGGGGATGGTGGAGATCTGGAGGAGGAGGGAGACCTTTCTTGTCCGGCGGTGTCCCAGATCTGGGCCTTGACGGACTTGTGGTCGATGACGAGGGTGCGGGTCTGGAACTCGACGCCGATGGTGGCCTTGGAGTCGAGGCTGAACTCGTTGCGCGCGAACCTCGCCAGGATCTGCGACTTCCCCACCGCCGAGTCGCCGATCAGCACCACCTTGAACACGTAGTCGATCTTCTCCCCCATCTCTTCTTCTCCTTCTTCTTCCTTCTTCTTCTTCCTTCTTCGAAAGAGTGAAGAGAGAGAGAGAGAGGATGATGATGATGATGATGATATGAGCAGTGTCTCTTCTCTGCACACACACCACCGACGAAAGCGCTTTGAAAGTGCGTATATAGAGAGAGAGACGACGACGATGACGGTGGGAGGTGGGTTCGATTACGAAAATAGCCCTGCGTATTTGCTGTTGGTGTTTGAATTGGGAAGGGTTTCTTCGTATTCTTGTGCTTTTTTATCTTTTGGTTATGTTGTTTAGTATTGGACTGGAGTGGAGTGGAGTGGACCGGAGCGGTCCGAAGATGCCGACAAACTAATAAACATGCTGCATCAAAACCGGGCCGAGTTGAACCGGATGAAATCCAGTACTGTACTGATAGGTTTTTTTTTTTTTTTTTTTTGGTTACAAGGGATAGCATCCACAAGGAACATACTTCTCGTCTCTCTACATCGTGTGTGTGTGTGTGTATGTGTCACAAGGAACATACTTGTCGTCTCCCTACATCGTGTGTGTGTGTGTGTGTGTGTGTGTGTTTTAAAACATTAGATAATTATGACGAACTCGTCTTCACTAGAGCTCGAACTCCTGACCATTTGGACTACACGTATCTCTCTTAACCACTAGACTATATATTATACTTACACAAGTAAAAATTATAAAATAATAAATTCTAGCTAACTATTTAAGTACATAATACGATCTAATTATAGTCAAACAATTCTAACGCATGTGGTTAAGGTGGAATACATTTTTTTTGGTTGAACGGATTTAAATAATGGAAGCATTATTTATAATAAATTCTAATTTTTTTAAAAAAGTTAATAATTTTTTTTATGCACGTGCACGTTACTACTTACTAGTATATAAAAAGTCGAAGAAGCAGTTAAGTAAGACTCCACAAAATAAGTTTAATATAATTATTTAAAGCAAAGATCTTGATTCGACCTAATTCTATTTGAACTGGATCCCGGTCCGACTATGAACATATAGGCCATGTCCTTAAAAGTATATGAGTTTTCTAAATCTAACATAAATTATGGCCGACAAGTTCTAAACATAGTCATAGTACAAAAAAAAGGTTAAACTATTCTAATGGTACCTCAAACTATAGCATTCAGATGTTTTTTGTACATTAACTTTCCACTACTCGAATTTGGTATCCTACTTTCATAAATAAAAAATTTAAGCATCTTTCGTCAATTATGAAACACATCTAGACCATTTCAAAAGCATATATTGGAGTATAAAAGCGTAATTTAAAATTTTGTATTACTAAATATATTTTTAAAATGGTTTCGATGTGCTTCAAAATTGATGAAATATATTTCAAAAAAATAATTTATAAAATTTGGGTATCAAAATCGAGTAATAAAAATTGGAAGTGACAAAAATATTCCAACGTTATAGTTTAAATGTAATTAGGATAATTTAGCCTACGTAAAATGTTCCTCTTACACTTTGTTTGGGAACATTTGGGGGGAGGGAGAGGAAAATTTGAGGGGAAGGAAAATGGAGGGGAAGGAAAATGGAGGAAAGTTAATTTTTCCTTCCTTTGTTTGGATGGACAAAAAGTAGGGGAAGGAAAAGTTTAAAAACAATTTTTTATTTGTTTATGGATATAGGTATAATTACTATTTTCTCCTTGGTAATCTCAAATGATGATTTAATTTTAACTTTTTGAAGGGTGGTGGGGTAAATTCACTCAAATTCCTCTCATCTCTCTCCATTTTCCTCCCACATTTGGGAGAAAAAAATTTTGGTGGGACCTACCTATTTTTTCCTCTCAAATTTTCCTTCTCCATGTTCTCTCCCCCTTTCCAAACACCATCATTTAAAATTTTTCTCTCACTTTTCCCTCAACTTTTTCCTTCCTCCCATTTTTCACCCTTCCCAAACGGTACCTTAGGTTTCCATGAGTTAGGTGGGGTTTCAATTTCATGCGAGCTCGTAAGATTAATGTTTAAGAAACCAGTAGGTAACAACCAGTTGTCCGACCGTTGGTCCGAAACCGTACTAGATTCTAAGAATTGTTAAGTAGAACATAGGTCACATGAACTCCATCGTTCAACATATTGTATTGTACATTTAAAAACTGGTAGGACTAGTTCTTTAGAAATACAAAGGATTAAATCCGATAAGAATTCAGCCCATCTCTACTCTTTATAAGGGGCTGTTTGGTTGTCCGGAGGTGGCATGAAAGTGGCTTGAAAAAGTGGATTTGCTTGCGACTGCTGGCTTTTGCAGTATTTGGTTTGGAGTAACTCCAAGCTGCATCCGTTCCATCTGGGCTGAGTAATGATGATTTTTCTTCCAACCTTTACTCCGTTCACCTCCCTCCCTGAAGCGGAGGAAGTCACGGGAACTGGAGCGGGGGAGGAATAAAGTAGAAAAAAAAAAAATACTGAAGGAAAAAAAAAGGTAAAATACTGAAGGAAAAAAAAAGAAAAATACTGAAGAAAAAAAAGTCGGACTGCCGTCGAAGTCGGCGGCGGCGGTGGTGGGCCGGGCGGTCCTGTCGACAACGATCTTGAGCTCCGCGACGGAGTTGCCGTCGCATACGAGAGCCTGGAGGGGCGGAGGGCCGGTGACTTGGCATGGAAGAATAAGAAGAAGAACACACAGCAAGAACAACAAACAAAAAAAAAATTCTTTGGAAAGTGAATAATGAAGAAGGAGGAAAGTGAACACTACATATACATAATATACTCGGATGGGATGTGCCTAGAGAATTCTGTGGGAGTGGTGGTTTGTTTAATTTATTTAATGGTAGTAATAGTAACAACTAATATTAATATAATTAAAAATAATAATTAAATTGGTATTTATATTTATATAAAAGTCTTAAATATTTAATCTATGCAAAAAGTGTCATTTTGGAAAGTTAATATATTTTTTCCATTTAATTATGTTAATTAATTTATTAGTCTTAAATATATTTTTAGTTTAATTTTTTAGTTTGTTTAATAATAATAATAATAATAATAATAATAATAATAATAATATTATTATTATTATTATTATTATTATTATTATTATTATTATTATTATTATGGTAATTAATTTAATTATTAGTTACCATTTCTCCAACTCCAACATCTACTTACCATCCAAACAACCGAACTACTTTTTTTCCACTTACAACAACCATCCAAACACCAAACTCATTTTTCTTCCACTTGCAGCAGACAAAAAGTACTATATCCAAACACATTTTGGAAAGTGGAATGTATTGTAAGTAAAATGAGTTACATCTCATGAAAGTGCCACTTTCACACTTTCATACACCTACATCGAACCAAACAGACCCTAAACAGTTGGGGCTGCAACTGCAAACTAGCTGAGCCGAGACAAGTTTTTGTAAGCTTGAACTTCGCTTGATTAGAATTAATCGAGTTCTAGTTCGAGCTCGAACTTGAGTTTGATAAGTTTTTTATTTAAAAACTTGAGCTTGGCTTGAGCTTGATTATATTAAGCTTGAGCTTGAGCTTGGCTTGATAAACAAGCTAGATAAACAAGCTCGATAAGCTTAAAATGAAGCTTGTTCAACTTTATTTTAAACTCATTAAGTTTGATTTTAAGCTTAACGAGCTCAATTTCAAGCTAGTTAGGTTTGAATTCAAGTACATGTAATATTAACAATTAATTTATAAAAATTTAATTAAAAAAGTTTTTTAATATCAATTAGCAAGGACATGTAAATAGATAATGCACACAACTATATTGTTATACAAACATATATAAAATTACAATTCAGCAAAGAATAAACGAGCTTCTAAAACCCCTAAACGAGCTTCTAAACCCAGCTCGCGAGCTCAAACGAGCCGACTATTTATAAGCTTGAGCTTTGCTCGTTTATTAAACGAGCTCAAAAATGAAGTTGAGCTCAGGAACCGAGCACAAACAAGCTTTTATCGAGCTGCACTTCGAGCAGCTCGCGAACGGTTCAAAATGAATCGTCTAGATCGTATATATATTTTTACGTAATTAATTTTTTAAAAATAAATAAATAATTAATTGTTTAACTATCTAATATTATCTGACTATAGTCAAATATTTCTAATTCATGTAGTTAAGCTGAGAGGCATTCTCCATGGTAGTATGTTCAATTCCACGAGAGAACGTTATATACAACAAATTTATTTATTTATTCTCAATTTTTTCTTACTTGCGTAATATATATATAGCAAGGGCCAAGTAAAATATAAAGTAGAAAAAGAAAAAGAGTAAGCATATGAAACCTAACTCACTAACTTAAGATTTGTGCCAATTACTTCTTAGCAACCTGGGTTGCACTAGCGAATTCCTACATTTCTTATTTTATATTCACGTTTCGCTTCTTTTATTATGATTTATAAATAACAGCAAAAACTACCTAAAGCATATCATAAAGGTGCACATCCGTTCAGGCTAACTCAATCCAACATTAAATTTTGGCTAAATTACAATTTGATACTCTCAACTATCTAAAATGTTCAATTTGATACCCTCAACTTTGATAGGTACTAACTTAATACCCTCAACTATATAATAATTTTATATTGATGTCCAAAATTTTAAAAATGACAAAATTATTCCTCCCTCTTCCTTCTCCAGCAACACCCCTCCGACCGCGACCAACTCCCATATCAGTCCCGGCGTTCCCCGACGAACACCGCGCCCCCGCCGCCCCGTGCCCCGCGCGCCCCCCCTCGGCGCCGCCCCCGTGCACCCCTCCCCCGTGGCTCCGTGCCGCCCCCCCCCCCCCCCCCCCCCCTCCGACTGCTTCCCAAGCGCACGATTCCGCCGCCTCGCGCAACTCCGGACAGACCAACGCGGGGTGGGGGGAGGGGAGTTTGCGAGATTAAGGGGGAGGGGAGGTCGTCGACGGGAGGGAGGGGGGTGGGGAAGGTCACCGGCGGGAGGGGGGGATGTTTGGGTGGAGGGGGGGATGGTCACCAACAGGAGTGGGGAGGTCGTAGGCCGGAGGCAAGAGGGAGGGGGGGGGGGGGGGGGGGGGGGTTGTGGGGAGGGGGGGAAGGTCGTCGGCCAGGAGGCCGGAGGCAGGAGGGGCGGGGTGGTTGGGAGGGACAATTTTGTCCAAATTTTTTTTCAGGATATCAAGTTAGTACCTATGAAAGTTGAGGGTATCAAGTTGAAAAACTGAAATAGTTGAGGGTATTAAGTTGTAATTTAGCCTTAAATTTTTTTTTTTTGACATAAAGAGGAAGATGAGTCATGTCCAAACAATGTAATCCCTAGACACGACACGTTCAATGGTTGCAGTGGTGTACAAGTTTTTCTACACTTGAGGTGCTACAAATGTCTCGTGCACTTAATTATGCCTTGTTCTCACTTAATTAGTCTAGTAAAATTTACTAGAGATAGATGAGTATCGGATAAATTTGTTGATGAGAGACGGGTTCTACCTCGGATTTGAGGGTCAAAGAGGGGGTGTTGGTGGCTCAGAGCATTCGCAGTGAGAGAGATTTTAAGTACTATATTTTAACTTTAATCAAATTTTGTAACATTTGAAGACTACAGTGGACAATTGTCCATACTTAAAAATTGCTAGAAAGCCAAGAGACACTCCAGATTTGGAACGTGTGCTAGCTCCACTACATTAATTTCTGGGCCCACCAATATTAACCAATTTTACCAAATATGGAAAAAAAAATTAAAAAACAAACAGGGAGGAAAAATCTTACCAAACATGGAAGAATAATTAAAAAGAAAAAAGATAGAAGATGTTAATTTGAAATATTTGTTTGGACTGTAACCATTGTGTGCCAATATCAATGAGACACTCTACAAGTAATAATTTATACAATTTCTAATAATTTGGAGTATGTGTTTTGAGTATATACACTGTGGATGTTCTCATGATTTTGTAAAATGTCATATTTACACTGGCACTTAATTAAACCTCCGATTGGCCAATTTAATTAGTTTGAATTTTATGTCCGCAACTCAAGTTTGACAAGAACCCAATAAGGTCCTGTTTGGTTGGCCGGGAGTCCTATGAAACTGGCCAATTTTTTGGCAGCTCCTGAAAAGTGAGATTAGATGCAGCGTTTGGTAACAGAAGAAATTGGTGGTTGAAAGTGAACGAATTGACGTGTGACAGTTCCTGTTGGAAAACTCTTCTTCACAAATCACTTCCTAGCCATTTTGCTGTGAACTCCTTTGAAACTGGCAAATGGGAAGGATTTGGCACCGGCGAAGAAATCGGTGTCGTTGGCGCCGGCGAAGAAGTCGGTGTTGGTCTCCACCGATGCTGACAAGATGCAAAACCAAGCAGCCGACATCGACATCCAGATCTGGAGAGGGAGGAAGAAGAAGAGTACGAAAGAGGGAGTCCAGGGAGAGAGAGACAGAGGAAGAAGGAGAGTACGGGGAGAGAGAGAGAGAGAGAGAGAAGAAGAAGAAGAACCACAGCTAGAGAGAGAGGGAGAGAAGAAGAGTCCAAAAACAGGGACAGTCCAAGAATGCTGCTGCTGTTTCTTCAACAAATTTATTTATTTTACCTTATCAAAATATTTAATTTTCCAAATGAAAAATTACAAAGTAGGGGCGTGTCCGGAGGGTTCTGTTTGAGTGGGGTTAGTTTAATTTAATAATAATAATAATAGTAATAATTAGTAATAATAATACTACTAATAATAATATAATTAATTCATAATAATTTGATTAATCTAATTATAATAGTTAATGTATTTTTCATTTAATTATGGAAATTAATTTAATTATGGTTTATCATTTTTTCAATTCTCACATCTACTTTCAACAACCATCCAAGCAACCGAATTTTTTTTTTTTTCACTTTCAATCACAATCCAAACAATCAACTCATTTTTCTTCCACTTGCATGAGACAAAAGGTACTCTATCCAAACACATTTTGGAAAGTACCACTTGCCGTAAGTACACTGTAATTCAACATGTTGTAAGTACCACTTTCACACTTTCGATGACCTTCCGCGATTCAAACAGGCCCTAAGAGACAATCAAGAGAGATGGTGAGTTATTATTTTATGGATAGTTTAGATTGCAGTTAATTATGTCTATTTTGCTTAAATGTTGATTTTAAATTTTCTTGTTGGGCTAGTGTTTCATATACGTCCATTTAGTTCCGAAATGAATGTAAAATGTGCTAATTTTCGATATTCTCGTTGGGCTAATTTTCAAAATTTAAAATGTGCATTAATACATTCACATTATCAATGTGTTAACATACCCCCTTCACATATTAATAAAATCCTAAAAAAATTGCAGAAAGTTGATTTTATTAAACTGTTTTCTTCTGCTTGTCAAACATTTCTCAAACCACTAACAAAATCGTCCAATTTAGGTTTCCTATTACTTTAAAAAAATTAGGCTTAATTGCAACTTGATACCCTCAACTATTCCTGTTTTTCAACTTGATATCCTAAACTTTTTTACTCAACAACTTGATACCATCAACTATTTATTATTTTCAATCTGATACCCAAAATTTAAAAAAGGACAAAATTATCCCTCCCTTTTACTTTTTAGCAGAATAGTTTTTGGGTGGAGGGGTGTAGTTTTGAAATTATATTAGGGATATTTTCGTCCAATTTTATTTCAGGGTATCAAGTTGTTACAAAAAAAAGTTTAGGGTATCAATTTGAAAAATGGGAATAGTTGAGGGTATCAAGTTGCAATTAAACAGCATGAACAACTTTCCATAGAACGTTCTACTTACTTTTTAAGGCTTCAAGTGGGAGGGAAAAAAAAAAGGATGAGAACAAAAAAGTGGAAGAAATAATTTATTTTCTGTTATTTGATATGGAAGAAAAAAAATGTAGAAAAAGAAAGTTGAGGGATTATTTTTTTTCTACTACTCAGAAATTCAAGTCCTCCAAAAGTGGAAGAAAAAGTAGACTAATATTAATTAATAATTATACAACATATGAATTTTATTAGTTAAAAATTATTTATGAAGTTAAATATAAAGGAGAGTACATCTCTCCTTTTTTTCATCCCTCCAACCAAACATAAAGAAAGAAAATAATATTTTCTTTCCGTATAAAAAATACATCCTATTATTTTTGTCTTCTTTCTAATATAGTTTTTTTTCTTCCGGACCAAACGGAGCCTAAAGCAGAATGGATTTTTCAAATCTTTTAATTTTAATTTTTTTTATAAGCTTTTGGGATTACTTTCCAAAGGTAATAAACTAGAGAGCATTTTGCAAATGGTGAAAGTTGAAGATACTTAAATGCAAATTTATCCTAAAGAATGGCTATTTATAATGGCACATCAAAAGTTGATCAGGACTAGTCAGGATTGGAGCTAGCCAATGTTTGAGGAAAATTTACTGGAGCTATCCAAATTTTCTACTCATGGGCTGTCCAAATCCCACACCCCCCAAAGCCCAATTTTTACTCTCATTTCTAAATTTCACTCTTTCTCTTCCAAAATCCTAGCTTTATTCTTCTTTTTCTTCTCCACAATTTCCATTCTCACACCTCCATCAAAATCCTAGTTTTCTTCTCATCTTCTTCTTCTTCTCCACCATTTCCATCATCACCGTCTCCATCAAAACCCTAGTTTCCTTCTCATTCCCAAATTCGATGGCACCAAAAAAATTAAATAACCCTAAAATGCATGGAAATAAAGCTTAAAAATACTTCTTTCCTCACAAAGAATGCATGTAAATAAACCATAAAATGCATATTTCACTCTATTATCAAGATTGAAATAAACCATAACATATTTTTTTCATTCGAAAATTTCGACTTTAGGACTGCTAGAAATTGTGGCAGTCCTAAAAGGAACTTACTGTACAGCAAGTCCCTTTCAGGACTGCCTTAATTTCTGGCAGTCCTCAATATGTCTAGGACTTACAGAAATTGTGGCAGTCCTGCTGTAGAGCATGTCCCTTTCAATAATGCCACAATTTCTGGCAGTCCTCAGTACTTCTAGGACTGCCAGCAATTGTGGCAGTCCTCAGTACTTCTAGGACTGCCAGCAATTGTGGCAGTCCTGTTGTACATTGAGTCTATTTCAAGACTGCCACAATTTCTGACAGTCCTCAATAGGACTGTCAGAAATTGTGGCAGTCCTGATATGAACCAAATTCTTCTATTCTTCCATAGTTTTCTTCTACAACTAGGATTTCATGCATAATTCTTCTATTAATAAAGAAAAATTGGTTAATAGACTAATAGATTTGATTAATTTGATAACCCAATTTCTTCTACTACTAGGGTTTCATCCATAATGTCCAATCAAGAAAAGAAAAATAAACTAGGATTTGGAGAAAGAGATCTGAGAAATTAAAAGAGAGAAAAAATAAAAATAAACTAGGTTTGAAAAAATTGATGTTCTTATTCTATTTCTTCTTCTGAGGAAAGAGAGGAGAGCAAAAAAATAAATAAAAAATTGACTTATATACTCACATGTTAGCTAGTCATGAGTAATTTTTTCAATATTAAACTTGTAAATAAATAAAAATAAATAAAAATTTATTTTTTGCTAGTCCTGATCAATTTTTGATGTACCCTTATAAATAGTCTAAAGAGTCTCCCAAATAACTTCCATTAGTCGCCATGCCCCCGCGTCCCACACCACATCTATATCTAGTCTCGTCGCGTTGATACAACGCGGAGTGATATACTAAAGAAAGAAACAAAGAAAGGGAGAGAGAGAGAGAGAGAGAGGAAAGAGAAAGAGGAGCTGTGATGGAGGAAGGAGAAGAGCAGCAGCAGCAGATGACGATGGCGATTGATCGGCGGCCGGAAGCGCTGGGAGAGCTGAAGGTCCTCCCGGACGAGATCCTCTGCGCAATTCTTGAACACCTCCAACCTCGCGATCTCGCCCGCCTTTCCTGCGTCAGCAGGTGCTCTTTTTTCCTTCTTCTCGAGCTTTTGAATTTTCAAAATTGAGGTTAAAAATTCATAGTTTCTTCCTCAGGAAGAGAAAACCCCTTCAATGGCAGAATGGAATTAAAGTTTGCATTTTTTTTAAATCCGGTACGTAGCGGAATGATCATTGGCAATCGAGATGAAATGGAACACGGTGTTTAGCAAATTTAGTCGTAGCTGGAAAGCTCAAGTAATAAATTTTGGGGCCCAGACAAACCTAAGTGCGGCAATAGCCATTGCCGAGCCGGATCGGTGTTCGAAGTCGGACCAATTTACCATTTTTTTGGCTTTCCGGAACGAAGAACCCGATACTCCGATCCGAAACCGCCATAACTGCCGAAAATCGCCGATACCGATACTCGTAGGAAGGGTCCGGAACCGATTCCGATACCGTTATTGCGAACCTCGACATACCCTCTTTTCTCCACTGAGGTTGGGTTGCTCCTCGAACAGCCCTATTAGGATGCTACGAACTCACCAGCATTCACGGCATTCCCTTATGCCATTACTTGCAGGCTTGCAGCTGGCACAGCGTCACACACAATAAGACAACCCAACTACCAAATCATGGAAAATTATCGACTCAAAACAAGACTACACACCAACTTGTTCAATAAGTTTAGGTTTTTAGTAACTTTGGCCGATGTTCATGGACCTCATGAGTAATGATCATGGCATGGCTAGAGGTTTTGAGTGATGAGAATGAGGGTTGACATCTAGATTCTATGGATAGCATGGTCGTCTCGTGCTCATAGCTACGTGCTTGGAATCTAGCACCAACATAGGGGGGTTGACGCCAAGTCATCGACAACCATTCACGAAAAATGTATCAATTCATTTATGAAGCATTTTTATGCTTCATAGCTGATCCCTTTACGATGGGAGAAGGGCCTTGGACAACAACGATGATACGATTGCCCCGACTGTCAAGAATCTAAGCTCTAATAATCAATCATGATAGCTGAATATTTAAACAACTATCTATATAAAAACCTGAACCAATATAATGTAAGGTTAACAAGTATGGAGATAATTTTAGGGGTAATTGGATCTTCCTCCAAAACCATATGGTGTATGAATGAAGTGCATGTTAAAGCGGCACCTCAGCCTAGGCCACTTGGAACATAGATTCGTCTCGTCTAGACCTAGGCCCAAATTCCTTGGGTGGCCCAACCCGTTTTGGTTATGTGGCATCTTCCTGGGCCCAAATTTGTGCCCCTAGGCCACATCTTAGACCTCCTGGCAATGCCTAGGTCACACTTAAGCTTGTCTAGGCCCCAATGTACTTTCCTAAGAAAGGTGGATGGTAAGTAAATAAAATTGGTTCTCTTTTTTCCACTTATTTTATTCTTTAGTTTATGTGTTAATTGTATAAATAGGTTAATTAGATGGTCAAACTTTTGGAATATAAGTAAATCATCATCATCATCATCCAAGCCTTCTTCTGTCTAAATTTCCCTGGATATGTAGCATAAGAAAGCTCAATAAAAAAGAAATTACAGCTTTTATTACCGACTTTTGGCATGATGTCAACCCTCTATGTTAGTGGCAAATTTCTAGTCAAGGTTGTTACGAGCATGAGAGGACCGTGCCATAATAGATACCTAGATAGCCAATTAGCAAGTAATAGACCTACTTTTTGAATATGCAGTTTAAGCTCGCGCAATGAAGGGGCACCCTCCAAGTTCCCCTAGACTAAGAAGCGTCTAGACAAAGTGGTATAATGATACAATTTGATACATGTAATCACATTCATCACCACGACACTTAACTACTTAAGCCAAAGAGAAAAGAAACTAATTTGGGAAAATATACTTTTGGTCATTTAGAGAAACCAATCCTTCAGTTCTGTGCTATTTGGAATAGTCAAGAAATGTCTAAACCTTATACAACTGATTCTTATTTCAATTTGATATCATGATCTTTGGTACGTAGATAGGACAATGGGGTGCCAAAAGGTAAGCGACTGATGAGAAAAAGGTGGACCAACAATTTTTTTTTGTTTCTAGTACTTTAGATATGAAAGAATTTACAATATTTATTTTATGGCTATATTAAACTTCTACCCAACTATATATAACATGAGTGCTCGCTTTAGTGGCATGTTTGTTGATATTTAAGTATGAAAAAACGGCATCCACCCTGTTATCAAGCTAGAAGAAAATCCGTATTTATGTTGTACCAATAAGTTTTATTTCCATGTATGTATGTTACTATGTTGTAACAATAAGTTTTCTCTCCATCAGAAATACAATAGTGTTAGCAGGTTGTTTACCTATCTCCATATCTGATCCTATATTAGTGTTGTTTTGTTTTTCTTTTTATTTGTCTCTTATAACATCATGCTGCTAAACACAACTGGTTAATTGTTTTCAGTGTAATGTATATACTGTGCAATGAAGAACCATTGTGGATGACCCTCTGTCTTAGAATGGGGGGTTTGCTCGAGTACAAAGGCTCTTGGAAGAGAACAACACTGCATCGGTAAGTAATAGATGCTGTAATGAGAAGTTCGGATGTATCCTGTACTGCAATCTTGGATGTTCTAATATCCAAATTGCTGAAATCTTTATAGTTTGTTTTTGTCTGTGCTGCTTTCAGTCATTATTATATACTGTTTATTTTTCCAGGCAAAATCTTTGTACCATAAGTGAAACGCCTTGCCAAAAAACTCTGCAGTTTTATGGTAATATATCGATTCCATCTGCAACTCATTGTTATTGCTTTGGAAATGCTTTATTTTTAAATTCATTCTTTTAACCATTCATCATCATGACAGCTGTCTCCCCTTTTTTGTATAGGATTCAACTCCTTGTTTCTCTATAGAAGATGGTATAGGCGTTTTACCACACTCAATATATTCTCTTTAGATAAGGGAATTCTGGAAAGAAAGAACGACCTATCTGTGGAGGAGTTCCATTCTGAGTATGATAGCAAAAAAACCGGTAAAGTTCGAGATTTATATATGAAATTTATCAAACTGAGCGGTGTCTATGGTTCTTCATATAATTCCATGTTGATTTTGTGTTTCAAGTAACTATCGTCAGGTTGCACATTTTGCTTGGCTCTAATTTACATGAGAGAGGAAGAAGTATGGAATTTATTAATTTTTTGAAGTTCTTTTTATGCAGAGCCATAAATAAATGATTCCCAATACCGTGTTTTCTTTTAACCACAAATAATGGTGCGTTTGATTGCAAGGAGGAAAATATATGGAAAGGAATTAATTCCACGGAATTATTTTACTAGTAAAAAAATTCCATGAAAATTTAAAATTTTCTTATGGAAAATTTAATTTGGGTGTTTGATTGTCATAGTTATTTTCCATGGAAAATGATATTTTCCTATGGCTTGGGTAAGTTTCATTTTCCACCATTTCAGAAGAAAATATGGAAAATGATAGTTTTTTGGAAAATAATTCCATGGAAAATATAAGTTATCAAACACTACAATTGGTGTAAAATTTGTGATGGAAATATTTTCCATGGAAAAAAGCACAATCAAACACAGCCTAAATGATTCCCAATACCATGTTTTCTTTCTTAGATACAGGAAGCTACTAGCTACCAAATCTTCTGAGATTTTTTTGCGGTACATAGAACAGGATGATGGGATTATTTCGTTTAAAAAGTTGGAGTGTTTCTGCTGTGGCCTAGCAGTCTAGAAGCGCCATCTCTCTCTCTCTCTCTCTCTCTCTCTCTCTCTCTCTCTCTCCCCAAAGTCTGATCATACACCATTTGAATCTTCTTAGTGTGTAATGCATTTGATGTGCCTTTTATTTCATCCTTGGCTTACAGCCTTATATTTTTTATTGCCTCTTACTGGTAATGCTACCTAGCTCAAAACCTTGTCTGGGCTTCATTTATGTTTCACGGATACTTCAATGGAGGTGCCATAATTTTATCTGATTGTAGAAAAATCAGATACTTATGATACTTCAAGCATATATGTCAGAAACATTTTCTAATGTATCCTAGATTTTAAAACGACACTCAAAAAAAAAAATAAGGCGTATTTATTCCTTAGAAGGAGAATAAAAACATAATAATGCTAGTGAGGAGATGAAACAATGCTTGGAATGAATGAAGTATGAATACAATTCTACCATATATTCCTCTTAAATTTAGAAAAGCGAGGAGATGAAACAATGCTTGGAATGAATGACGTATGAATACAATTCTACCATAGTTTCCTCTTAAATTTAGAAAAGGAGTCTTTCCCTCTCCCGAGGCTAATAGAAAGCATCATCTATTTTCATTTCTACCGTTATCAACTTAAATGTCCTTTTAAACTTCTCCTTTATTAACTTTTGTTTGTTTAGGATTATCAGTAGAAATAAACATGTTATTTATTTACTGTTATATCCCTGCCATATGGTATCCTAGTTTTCAAATTTGTCTTCTTGTTGTATCTGTATTGTGTCACCATATCCGTCTCCAATGCAACATAAGGTACATTAAATCTTGAGAACCAAAGTTGTTTAGTTAGATTCTTCTTTTTAAGTATTTAACGCTATCCAGTTCCTTTTATCAATCTGCTTAAAATCTAAACTGCATGTTTCTCCTTCCCAGCTTTTGCTTACCGATTTGGCTGAAACTTGGCCAGCAAGAAAGAAGTGGACAATAGACCAACTATTATTAAGCTATGGAGATGTTGCATTCAGGTTATCTCAGAGGAGCTCTAAGAAAATCACCATGAGCTTCAAGGATTATGTATCATATATGGAAATTCAGCATGATGAAGACCCCCTTTACATTTTCGATGACAAGGTGATTACTGCTTGTTGTGATCTCTTTGGGAGATAAATCCTTTGTAAAATGTTTGTAATATTTAATGTTGAACAGTTTGGAGATGTTGCGCCACCTCTATTGGAAGATTATAGTGTGCCTCATTTGTTCCAAGAAGACTTTTTTGATGTCTTAGATCCTGACCAGCGTCCTCCCTTCAGATGGCTGATAATTGGACCAGAGAGGTCTGGTGCATCTTGGCATGTTGATCCGTCCCTGACAAGTGCATGGAACACTCTTCTATATGGGCGGAAAAGGTAAATTTATCTTTAAGACTGGGTGAGCTTATTTGTATGCATCAATTATTGATCTTGAAGAATTGTCTATAAGTATGTGAATATGATACCTTATTTTTGTCAAAAATGAAGGACATGACAATAGCAGACTGGTATATCCACCTAGTACTCTATCAAGTTAGAGTACCTAGTACTCTATCAAGTTAGAGTTCGAAGTCTCTGATATTGGATTTATTTGCACATGGCCTTATAAGGTGCACGACTTGTAAATACTCAAAAAGGCGAATGTACACTTCTATATATTTGTGTTTTGTTATCTAGATTTTTTGAGATTCGCATGCTTGAAACTTGTATTTATGCTATTCTACATACATTTTAAGATCTTAGGTCTGGGTCTTTAAAGCACATTTTGATCTCTCTATTTCTATAATTTTATATGATTTAGGGAATGCAGACATTTTGAAACGATCCATTACGAATATATTTGTTACATTTATTATTGGTAAATTATGATAAACTCCCTTTATCTTTGGTTGAACGGAAGCGTCACATTTCCAAATGCAGGTCCTCATCATGCTTTTTTTTTTTAGCTTCAACAATTTTGACCTAAATATCCTTTGTTTATATTTTTTATTATCAAGTAGTACATTATTTTGGATTTGTTAGATATAAATCCCTTAAATCTTGTGGATTTTTCTGTAAGTCCTCGAAGTCGTGTTATTTGCTTAGAGGTCCCTCAAATTACAAGGTCTATTAGTTAAGGACCAAATGTAATATAAAATTGTGTTTCTCTCTAAGGTTGCTTCATTCTTGATGATTTTTCCCATGCCATAACTTAAAAGGACTACTCAATGAATCTCCTCTTACACATTAGTTAAGCTTGACCCATTTTCCAGTTAAACCTTGTCCTTAACCCACCGTCTTCTCGATCCATTTCTTTCCCATCCCATTTCTCAATCGATCACATCTACCAACTCAGATACAATTTTCAACCCGCCACCTTCACCAATCCACCTTCTCACTTCTAAATGTTTTCCTCAAAAATGGTGGGATTCCATTTTCTCAACCCTCTCTCTCCACCATCTCTCTCTTCATTTTCATCTCTACTTTCTTTGCAAACTTTCTTTTCGACCAAACAAATAAACAAAATTAAAATTATTTTTTTCCTTGTTTTCTCTCTCTCTCTTTCTTTTCATTTTCTCTTTATTTTCCCCACTATCTCACAAAACAAACACAACCTAAGAGTTAGGGGAGATAAAGATAAACCTTTTAGTCTTTAGCAATATATGGTTACTAATATGTGGTTACTGGTAACCCATGGGTTAGCTAGCTTTTCCTTGAACGAAGGCAAAGGGTGTACTTATACCTAATGGATCTTAATACTTTTCGGGATCTCTCAAGTAAGTAACAAGATTTAAATGACTAAGTTGAAACAGACAAGATTTAGGGTACTTATATATGAAATTAAGCTATACATGAACCAAGCAAGCCAGATTCTAACTATTTTTTTAAATAATTTTCAATGAACCTTATCCCTTTGTGCTTGGATCCCCCTCCCTCTTACTTACGTCTTTATTTCTATTGATGCTTCCCTCCTATGCTCTCTTTTCTCTCTTCCCTCCACGACCCTCGCCTCTCCTGCCTCTCCTCCTATGTCGTGCCCTAACATCCTCTTGCCTCAATCGTCCTTCCCTCGTGTAACACTCCCTTTATGGCCCTCTAAGCAAGGTTCGCAATTTTGTTATGAATATCACTTTCGGACCCTACTTATGATGATCAATATTAATAGTTGTGGTTGTTTCAGCGGTTTTGGATCGTAGTTTCTAAGTTCTTTCCGAAATAAAATTTTATTAAAAAACTAGAAAAATATTTGATACATTCGACATAATTTTATATATTGTTTTTTGTTTCCTTTAGTTTTGAATGAAATAATATTCAACATTGCTGAACTATTCACTCTCAATAGATATTATTTCTTTTATTTACTAGTTTCTAGACAAAGTATATCCACAATATATACGTTGAGTGGAACGATTTTAACATGGTGTTGTAAATTTATATATCTCAAAAAATTGCCACATGATAATGGTTACAATGTGTCGAGAAATTGACATAATTATAACATGTCAGTTAGTCGGCTCGGACTCATGTAAAATCTGGACCCGAACCGGAAATACTTTAGGTTCTACATATGTAGCAGAAATTCGACCCGGATTAAATTTGGTCTGGGTTATCATCCGAATATGCCATATTCTAAAAACATAGACAGGAAAAACAATTTTTATTTGGAAATCATGGGAATTGGACCTTGTACCTGAATCAAGGAGCAACCAAACCTTTACCAACTTGCCAGAGAGTGACTTTTGTACAAATATAATGAACTTATATATATGGAAATGCTCTAAAACCAGTCTGGTGGTTTCATATTATGGAACCAACCTATGTTTCAACCGTTGGATTTGAATTGCAAGACTAAAGTTAAAAGTTTAGAATATCTACTTAAAAAATACATGTGTAATCTCAGCCTTGCAATCCATATATATATATATATATATATATATATATATATATATATATATATATATATATATATCATTTTCCTCCTGGTTTCACCTGCTGTACTTGAATGCGGCCAGAAATTTATTTGACTAGGAAAGA
Source organism: Iris pallida (assembly GCA_029216955.1). Classification (NCBI taxonomy): domain Eukaryota; kingdom Viridiplantae; phylum Streptophyta; class Magnoliopsida; order Asparagales; family Iridaceae; genus Iris; species Iris pallida. Next base: position 8,170,263 of record JANAVB010001800.1, read on the forward strand.
GTCCAATATTAGTATCTACTGGTATCAGTAACAGATTGACCGAAATGACACAATACGACAGATGTACATATCTGTATCGACGTATACTGCAAACGATGCCTCGAAGCATATATATATATATATATATATATATATATATATATATATATATATATATATATATAGCAAATGACCTCTAGCCTAGTGGTTAAGAGAGATGCATGCGGCCCGAGTGGTCAGGAGTTCGAATCCCATCTAGCCTATAGGGCACATTTTCTTTGAGTGTGACCTGTCTTGGCAGATCTGGGCTGAACAAAGTAGGGTGCTGGGTGGTTGTGACTCCGGAAAGGGGATTGGGGACATCATCACTGTGATCCGGGATAGCAGAGGTAGAGGGCAGGACTGGTTCCGGACCGCCCGAGTACGACTGGCAGCTGCGGTTTGGCATGTATGGAGGGAACGGAATCGTCGTATCTTTGAGGGGCTAGTCACCCCTCCGATAGGCATCCTCCATAACATAGAGTTTGATGTAAATGCTATGGGGAACTGAAGAGTGGGAGTCCCACTCTGATTGTATGTTGTAAGATTACTGCGTTGCTTTTTGGAATAAAATTTACCCTTTTTCCAATATATATATATATATATATATATATATATATATATATATATATATATATAATGTGTGTGTGTGTGTTAAGAAAAGAGTTATGCGGAAGAAAATAGAAAAAGTTATAAAATTATTTTCTTAATTTTTATTATTATGAATTGATGGAGGATTTACAAACGGCTTAGACGGCTCAATTTTGAGTTGTTTCCAAGCCACATTTTATATATATATATATATATATATATATATATATATATATATATATATCAAAAACTCTCTCACACACACACTCTCTCTCTTGGGTTTCTTATGGAACTCTAGATTCTGGTCAAAATTCAAGAGACTTGGTGTGAAAAAGCACTAGGGTTGCTTTTGAAACGCTAAATACAGGCCATATCTCAATAGAGACATGATAATGATCTGATGACAAAAGAGGAGAGAGAGGCCCTGTGTTGAATCTGATGAAGACAAAGATGATGGGATGGCTGATATGTACAGAAAAAAGAAGGCAAGAGTCAACACGACCAAGAGGGTTCCCATGCACAAGCAGTGAGAGGTCCTTTCCAAACAGGGAGGGAGTCAGCCTTGGGATGTAGGTAGGCAGGTTCATGCACAAAGAGGAGAGGGAGGTCCTGTTCTGGTCGGCAGCAAGCAAAGGAGGACAAAAGGGTATTGGTGGCTAGAATAGGAAGAAGAGAGGGAATCGGGGTTTCTCTTGGTTTCACACCAAGCTTAGGGTTTCAGCTTCACATCCTTCGCTTCACAACAATTTGCAATTCACATGCAACCTCAAATAACTCGATCATCATTCATTGAATATAAAAATCTGATTACATCCTTATTTATAGACTTAACAGACCCAAATAAGTAGGTGACGCCTGACACGACAATAAGGCTTGTTGCTTGCATCTTGGAGGATGCAAGTTTGAGTCACGTTAACAGCCTCTCCATATATATGGGCTAAGGATGTGTAAATGTTGACCCTCCCATATCCTGCGTAAGCAGGAGCCTCATGGCACTGGGACACCCTTTCTTTACAGAACCAAGTAAAGTAACTCCTAAATTAAAGTAATATTGGAAGCTAACTTAAATCAAACTTAGACTCAAATGAACACAAATAGACTAAATAGACTAAATAGACTCAACTAACTCAAACTCAACTAATAAACAAAATAATTAACTAGAGTCAAAACCAATCCAACTGACTAGTCTTAGTCTGAAATTCCAACTGGATCTCCATCGCACATGTATGCTGAAATTCTGTAGTATGGGGGCAGAAATTAACAGGTCCAATATGGAGACTACTAACACTCTCACTTAGCTTATTCAAAAATAACCTTAGTGTCTCCTAGTGTCTGGCTAGAGGTTAGGGATCTAATGAAAAGTTTACACGTTATTACCTATTTGATTATATCCAATGCATGGATATTCAATGTCAATGGTGATGAGCTTAAGCGGAATTTTTAGGTGTGGTAAGTTATTTTTACTTGTTGCTTTTTTATATATTTACATGAAGGTACTTCATCACTGATTACTTGGTTTGTAAGATAATTGATGAAAAGTGGTGCTGTTTTATTTCTTCATAGGTGGGCATTATATCCTCCAGGAAGAGTACCTGCAGGTGTTACAGTGCATGTCAATGAAGAAGATGGTGATGTTAATATTGACAGTCCAACTTCCTTGCTGGTAAGTTGACCTGGTAATCTTTCTAAGAAATAAATAATGGTAATCTGTATTTTATATCTAATGTGTCTTGTGTTTGTATTTTTCAGTGGTGGCTGGATATTTATCCTCATCTTGCAGAGCATGAGAAACCATTAGAGTGTACTCAATTACCAGGAGAGACAATATTTGTTCCTAGTGGTTGGTGGCATTGTGTGTTAAATCTTGAAACCACCATTGCCGTCACTCAGAACTTTGTAAATTCATCAAACTTTGAATATGTGTGCTTGGACATGGCTCCAGGTCATCGTCACAAAGGTGTTTCTCGTGCTGGATTGTTGGCTGTCCAGGACAATGTTCATGAAGATGCCAAGGGTCATACATCCTTTAATCAAATGAATAACCCTGACATGACTCGTAAAGAAAAAAGGTTCAAAATTTTGGAGCCTGCTACAGACACATGTAGAAATGGTAGCAAGCTGAGTGCTATTAAAGGGCTACCAGATGTTTGCAACAACTGGCAGAATAAAGATTTTCTCTATGATATAGGATTTTTAGCTACATTTTTGGAGGAAGATAGAGATCACTACAATTGTATTTGGAGCCCGAGCAACCCTATAGGACCAAGAGAAATGCGTGAATGGTTGCACAGGCTGTGGATTATGAAACCGACGATGAGGCAGTTGATATGGAAGGTAACAATTGCGACTTTTCTTCTCCAGTTATGGCTACATCAAAATGTAACACATTTTATAATTTCATCATTTGATGCTGGCATTTTATAATAAATTAAAAGCACCTGGATTTTTATTATTATCTTGGAAGAGTTCTTCATGATTGATTAGATCTTTGCATCTTATGTCTACAACTACCATCCCAATCTCTGGTATTTTGTTCTTGTTTATGTAGGGTGCTTGCCTAGCTTTAGATGCTAATAAATGGTCAGCTTGCATGGCGGAAATTTGTGCAAGCAACAATTTATCATCTCCCGCGGATGAAGAGAAGCTTCCTGTTGGCACAGGTAGCAATCCTGTAAGTTGCTTCTTCAACCATCAGTTGTTATTGTTACTATTATAAATATTATGATATCTCATTCTAGCAGTTTCCACCTAGTCATAGATTTTATGGCACATATATATTACTAAGAAACTGAATGAGTTGGTTTATGGCAATCTTGAACTATATCAAGCTGAGTTGTGAAAAGCTTTATTCCTCCCTAGGTTGATATGAACAGCCTGTTGACATGGGTGGCGACCTACAAATATTATCAAAATAATACCACAGCATATACTGAGAATTGTGTTAAGTAATTGCTGAGATAAGATGCTACATCCTACATGCTTGATCTGTACATATATTGTCTACAAGATTGCGTTGTCCTATGTGCCATTGGCACAGTTCTATGACCTTCATACGTTGGTTGCTGCAGGTTTTCCTGGTTTCTGATTGTGTAGTAAAAATATTTGTTGAAGGGGGCTTGGAATCTTCTATCCTTGGACTTGGCTCAGAGGTGAGTTATTCCCCTTTAGCATATGCAACCTTTTCTAACAAACTGAATTAATTTGTTGTGCCTGCAGCTTGAGTTCTATAGTCTACTGCATAAAGTAAAATCAGATCTCCTAAATCATGTTCCTGATGTCATGGCAAGTGGTATACTTGTCCAAGAAAATGGATTCTACAAAGCACTTCCATGGGATGGAAGAGAAGCACCTGAAGTAATTGCTAACTGCAACCTTGCCGTGCTAGACTGCAATAAGGAAAGCTTTCCTTTCGGCATATGGAGCAAGAAAAAATTCGAACTAAAGGTTCCAGGAGTCATTTCATGTGCTAAAATATGGCCATACATTGTAACTAAAAGATGCAAAGGGGACATTTTTGCCCACCTGTAAGTTTAATAATCTGAATCAATAGTTGGGTGTTATTCTAATTTAATAAATGTTGAGTTGTATGCTTCGTCATATACGGAGCATGTCAGATGATATCAGTAACCCAATTTTACCAAGATTTCCCTTTTTGCAGGAGAGAGAGATTCTCAAAGAATGATTTGTTGCATCTAGCTTCATTTTTGGGAGTTCAACTACGAAATCTTCACATGTTGCCGCTACCACCTTTCCAGAATGGCATTGAGTCTAATATTAACAATATATCTTTAGAAATAATTTCAGATGGTTTGGTTGAAGCATCTAACAAAACTGCAGACAATGGTTCAACCAGACTGATAAGTAAGGGTGTAAGCGTTCCACCAGAATGGGAACTTGTTCTTGCGGTACTGGATGGAAGAAAAAAGAATCTAAAAGACCGTTTGGCTCAGTGGTAAGTGAACCTTTTTGTTCTTCTCTTAATTACGTTAAGGGATTAACCTTGTTCTTTCTTTTAAGATATATTTGGATTCTGATTATTCTCACCTCTAGTTAGTAGTTACCACTAAATTTATGAGCTAGTTTGTTTTCAGAATAAATAGGTTGAGCTTGGCAGTTTGTGTGCCAAATGCACTTCTAGTTATGGAAACCAGTTAGTTAAATACTATGATCATCTTTGGGATTACAGATAATGTGATTATGCAATTTTCGGTCCAAAAATGTAGGCTCCAAATTGGTGCCTAAGCCGTTTTCAGGCATATAGGAAGTGCTGAGTTGGTGACATTTTTAGACAATATACCCCTTCATGTTTAGCACTTCTAACCGCTGTGTATAAATTGTTAGCATAGTTCTAACAAGTTTGCACCAAGTGTTGAGCGAAGTATATAGCAAACCTTTTTCTGTTTTGAATTATGTCAAAGATGAAGTGAATATTAACCTATTTAGTCTTGAAACGATATCCATCATTTCTCAATTTTGTAAATATAAACCTATGGTGCTAGTAAGGTCGGGAGTTGGGACTGTGGTCGTCCATCTCCAGTTTGCCAACCGGTAAGATCACTGAGATTGACCAGCTAGCAGGGTTGAGAGTGACGGTTATTCCTTTCTCTTGAAAGGGATTCTGCTGGATGCTCGAGTCACTTTCCATCTACTAGGCCCGGAGTCGCCTTCTAAGTTCCACTAGATGAGACAACATGATATTCTCGTTCTATAGGACAACTGTACTTGTGATGGTTCCCCTTGACCCAATAAACCAACTTAGGTCTATGTTGCAATGATAATGTTCTTTGGAAATGGATGAGCAACTTTTTAGAAGATCGACATGGGTTCTGATTTTTGACTCAAATGGGGCCTTGACCTTTCTAACGGATATTCTATGGTACTGGCATGGTCCCACTTGTTCTAGATTGGAGCATCAAGCAACATAACCCGGTTTTACTTGACTATTTCTGCTTTACCCAACTCTCCTCGATCACAACGCAACTCTCCTCGATCACAAGGCAGAAACCCTTGACACGACATTCATGAGTTCTGGATGAAGATTGAATAGTGACGACCCCTCTTTTTTCTTTCCTAAATCATGGTTTTTGAAGTTGGTAAAGACCCCACTCCTTGTTTTAAGTCAGAATGAGTCTCCTGGACTCCTGGACATTGGCTTCCACCAACAGTGAAATATCAAGGATCACCTCCCAAGTATATTGTACACTATAGACTGCCACTGATTTCGCTTCCACTTCTGGGAGATCAGATGAAGCTTGATTTTTTTTTTTTATACTAGATGAGGCCTAAGGAAAATAACCAGTACGGGGAACTAGGAAATACCAGATCATATCTGCTATCTATGCATTTCTACTCTCTTTCCTTATTGTTGAAGCTTTTCGTATATGCATATGTTACATCGTTTACTCATTCCACAGCCTTATGAATCCTTATCTTGACAATATTTCTTTTGCTCTGTTTCTTCTTTTCTTTCTTTCTTTCTTTCTTTCTTTCTTTCTTTCTAAGCGTAATTTTGTTTTTCATCACCGACAAACTTAATGTTATATGTTTTCTAAAGCTTCATGTGGAATTTGAAATATAATAATCCACTTATTGTGCTATTAAAATATTTATTGCCCCCATGCTTCTCCCGTTTATTGTTGTAAAAAGATGAAGTCATATATAATTGTAATCAAGAATATGATAGTTTTAATTTTCCATTATAGGGGCAATCCTATTCCAGAATTTTTAATAGAAAAAGCTGAAGAGTACATTCCAAATGATCTTGCATTGTTGCTCAACCTGACAGAGGTTAGTTTCTGAGATCTTTTTTTTTCCCATACTTTTGTTTAAGTTGGTGAATTAAAACATTTTATTCAATGCATTAGGAAAAGGATGGGTTTTACAAGGTTACTGGATCTCCTAGCTGGATACATTCGGATATCATGGATGACAATATCCATATAGAGCCATGCGCAGCTTCTCATTTCATTGATGAGACTGCTTCAAGTGGAAGTTCAACACCGAATGGAGCTCTTGATGCTTGTAATGTGGAAGGAAGAGTGAGGAAATGGCTTCCTACCCACATTTTGGACTTTAGTGGTCTCTCCATAGGTGATTTACTTATACTTTTGCCTTCATCATAATAATTTTGGATTCATAATAATAGTTCCTCAAAGAAATAACATTTGCGTTTTCCAGAGAAGGAATATTTTCCTTCCTTGGATGGCCCTCCTGATCCCTTTTGCTTTTTAGTAAAGCCTATAGGAATGTTCCTTGAAGAATCTTTTTAATTTTACTTTGAGGAACTTTTTTACACTTGAAATTTTCATTCAAAAGATCAAACAGTCCCTTGTAAAGATACACCATGGATATTTGCATTCAGAATTTGGCCCTTTTTGGTGTATGGCATACTTTTTGTTTCTTGTAACATATTAATGCTGGAAAATAACCAATAAATCATTATCAGTAAACAGAGCTGCTTTTTTTCATTTGAGGGGGAAGGTTTTTTTTTTTTTGGGTGGGGGGGTGGGTGTGAAGGGAGAGGTGGAAGCTGATGGCTCATAGATGCTGTTGCAAATTTCTTCATTTAACTCCTTCTGTAGCCAGTGGAGTTGATACAAGCAATCGATTCAATTGGTCCACAGAACCACAACAATGCATCCATTTAACATATTTTCATACATGTTATGGAGAAGATCATGTTGATTGTGGGTGACATTCTTTAAAACTATTAGAATAAACAAATATATAATCCTCAACCCTCATCACCACTCTGGAGTTATGGTGTAGTGGCAGGAACTTTGACAAGGTACCCGAAAACCCAGTTTTCAAATCACAAATCTCACTGGCGTGCATTTTAAACGGATTTGAAAACTATATACTGCTGTGTGAATCCATCTTTCAGCCCAAAATGGGTATTCAACCTGCACTAGCATATTAGAATAAATAAATATACAACCCTCGACCCTCATCACAACCCTGGAGATGTAGTATCACTTTAACAACAATAATAGTGAAGTCTTATATGATATCTTAATAGACGTTCCTTATATACATTTCCTGAACCAAACCCATTTACCATCATCGTCGCTGTCATCTTCGTGTTTCCAGAAAAAAAAAGTTATTGTTGTAATGCTAATTTGAGAAGCCACCAAGGGAGGGTTGACTAGATATTTATGAGCGGTCATCAACCAGACATCTCGTAGAGGAGGAAGCAACTCTGAGGGAATGAATTGCCACAAGCCTTAGTAGGCCAACTAAATCCTGCCTTGTTGTTCAATTACTTTAAACTCTTTTAACAATGCAACACATCTCGAGAATTTTACTAGAGGTTGAAACATTCCATTCTGGGAGAGAACAAGATGCAAACAGATTTCTCAATCTTCATTGTTAATTATATTTATCAGTCGTTCGACTTTCAATTTGTTTTTTTAAAAAACTATTTTAGGTTATTTATTATTGTACTTATTCTTGGCGTGTCCACAAAATTAGTGAACTTGGACCCTTTAATTGTGGTTTGCTTGTAATTAATTGATCATGAGATCAGATTAGGAACCTGGTTAGGATATATCCAATTAAGTAGGAAACTTTTGTCTGCTAGAATCAAGCCATTATTGGGAAGTTTGTTCTAAGATCATTCGATATTTGAGATGCTTAGGCAATGTGTCTTCCTATCGATTCTCAGTTCAGAAATTTGCTTCATTCCTATTGGAACCAGATTAGAATCATTACAATAAAGTGATTGGATTTATTCAACTCAGACCGACTATAGTTCGTTTTGGCATGTGATGTGACAGCAGCGTCAGCCGGTGACTTCTGTGATGAATTTCCACAAGTATGGACTGCATGGGGACTCTTGCCTTTGGTAGATACATCAAGGTTGCGTCTAAATCAGTTCTGACCTGATTGGGCATGTAGCAGTAGCCTTTTATTATGGTTTATCATCTTCCCTTCCCTGTGGAGTAGAATAGATATCAGGCCCATTTAGCTGGTTTCCATTGCTTAATACAGTAAGGGTTCTCACCCTTTTGGTCTTCTTTCTTCTCCTCAGTCCCTCTAAGCTCATTTGTGGGCCGTTTTCTCTCAATTATCCAGTTTCTTTCCTTTGGTGGTTGGTCTTTGTGATGGAACTTGGTATCTCAAACCCTCTCAGAAGGTCTTTTCTCTAGCAAGAGCATTTTTTTACATCCTTTACCGTTCATCATAGGTGGAGGCACGTGTGGATATTCAAGTGCCTTGATCCCCTAGGTTCGTCACAAATATTTTTTTTCCTTTGTAGATTTATATCTCTATCCCATGTTTACACATATAAAGAGATTATTTGCGCTTTGGCCCTGCCCAAAAAACAGGCTTTACATGTATAATACCTTTTTTATCTTGGCCCAACCTAAAACAAATATCTGTTTCTTAAAGTAACTCACCTTTTTTTGTTAAAATATATCTTTCACAGATTTGATTTCCACACAATCCTATCAAAAATTTGTTACTTGTTCATAGAAGATTTTCATAAAAGATTTCCTATTGCCAATTAAAACAATTTAATTTTATGAAACAGACCTTAAAAGTTCCATTTCCTTGAAAGAACTTGGTCAACTACTAAAACCATGTTTCCTTTAATTATTAAAACCTAAAAATAAATAAGAATGTTAACAAAATAAGATGAGGAAGGCATTATTGCTCAAGGGTGGAGAATGACAGCACTTCTTAGTTGGCGAAAAAGAACCCCAATAATAGATATTCAATTTTAAGTTTTTTTATTGACATTTGTTGATGCAAGTAGATATATTATATCATTTGGTATGAGTTTATTCTAACATCTTTCAATTGAATAACAGCAGAATAATAACAAAATTATGTGACAAAATATAGGAAAAAAGAAGTATAAAGAGGTTGTAGAATATGTTTATATATAATATTGGAGAGAAGTTAAATGGTCAGAGAAAATAAAAGTATTCTTTCCTAGCCAATTGAACTAGAACATCAATAGTAACATGGAGCAAACTGTCCTATTCTTTGTTATGCCACATATGACATTCCAATTTTTTTTCCCGTGCTCTATATTAAACTTATTCTGTAAAAACAACCTAAACATTTATTTACTTTTAACATCGTAGAAAATATGAGTATAAAGTTATCAATGTTCAGTCCTGGGAAGTTGAATTTTCTGGCTTCACCCTGTTGTTCATCATCAATTGTCCATAGCGATATGTTACTTTTAGATTGTTGGCCTTTTCCCTAACGCAATGGATTCTTATTTGGTTTCAGTTAATGCAAATATTTAAGCCAACCCCAAAAATCTGGGATGAAGGTTTGTTGCAGTTGTTTAATGCCAAAACTTGCATGCCAGTTATTTACTAGTTTTTTTGGCGAGTTGCTATTTTGTATATAAATTTGTTTCATATTTTAATGGTGATCCAATTTTATGTTTTATTGCTCTATTTTGTTGTCACAGTTCTGAACTTGAGTGAGTTTGTATCTGATTCTTCCCTGTAATATTTTCTATTTGATAACTTAAACCCCATATTACACCAATTATTATAAAGACTATATTGTTACTTGTTTTTTTCTTATATAACTTAGTCTCCAATTTAAAATCTTAGGCCTTATATTGCACCAATTTCAAATTAGAGTTCTGGCTGTGGCCTGCTCTATCCTCGTAAAGTATCCCCTTTGGCAAACTTATCATAATTTTTATTGTATTGATGTTATTTGCACTTATTACCTCTGCACTTTTGTTTGTCAAAGAAAGGTTCCCTATTAGTGAAGTCTCTCAAGTTGGCACTATCCTCTACCTTTATGTTGGGACCACAAAAATAGGTTATTGCAAGAAAAAGATGCTTTGGTGGATTCATAATAGCTGAAAGTTTCCACAAACTATGTGTCACGACTCGCTCCCGAATAATCAGACACGAGTCGGACACGCCCAGCCTACGTCGGAAGACTCAACGTAGTAAGCTGTACCAAGCTAGGAAAATCTAACCAGATAAACATGAATGTGCACAATCACAGCATCTATAAAATATTTCCAGAATGATCACCATAATCCACCGATCATAATATCATAAAAGTACTAGAGACAACAAGAAGAAAAATACTATGAACTCACAACATACAATATCTAGAGGAAGAGCTAAAACAATCTAAACCTGAAACCTCAAGCTAAATCATGACTCCATCCTGCTCAGCTAAGATCCCGGGCTCTGGCCCATAAGGTAGAACAATATCCTGTAAGTACACCTGCAACATATCCTAGTCAGGAGCGGAGCTAAGTATATCCAGGAAAATGAACAAGAACATCATGATATGGAAATGAGTACATGAGAACATGAAATATAAAGTACGAGAAATAAGAACATGAATACTGAAAAGTAAATACAGGGAACATGAAATAAAGCCTGAACATGAAATATACAATGAACCTGACGTGTGCAATATATCGAAATACATCCAGAGTGTGTGATCGGCTTGGGTAGAACATGGAACATGAAATGGTACGGCTTAGGACCCGCGTGCACGGTGCGAGGCCTAAGCTATTCACATGAATTTGTAACTCGGGTTTGATCACACATTTGTAGTATTTCTTCTCCCAGACACAAGTAAACTCAGGGAACAAGATACAAGACAATCTCGTGAAATATCGTGTCAACAAGAAGGTACAAGCATGAAAAGCACAATACATGAAGTAATGGACAAATTCGAGGAGTATACTTGCCTTGCTCCGGGTGATCAAGTGTGGGTAGTAAAACAGGATGTCCTTCTGCTGATGGGTACAAGTTGGTTAAGTTCTAATCAACTAGTTGACTTAACAAATCTGTCTCATCTATTTACTTTATTAGTCCAATATTCAAATTACACACCTTACTCTGTTATACCTAGAGTATATTAACAAGGTATTCAAAATATCTTGTAAAGATTCTAAGAAATTAATGTGAATATTAAATCATAAATTAGACAGCCTTTTTAACATTTCCTGTAGAAAACATTTAATATTCCATTGCTTGAAAAAATAATTTATATAATTCATAACTAAGAATTTACAGACAAAGTCCAAGAGTACTCTATCATGCCATGCTGAACTCAACTAACAACAACACATAGCTTACATTGAGTTTAGCTATACTCTATAAGCCCAGTCGACCATAACTCCAATGCTAGACTACTATACTATAACACAACCAAAATCAGCCATGGCCTTGCGCCTTCTCTCCGTACACTGGTCCCAACCGATAGCCAAAATACCAGTCAAGCAACTTCAAGTCAACCCACACATAGAGCTACAGAATATAAACAAACCCCAAACATGCACAGAGCTAGGATTCACTTTCAACTTAGTTCAGTAAGCTCACTTCGAGCCCAGGTCCACCAATGCTACACAAAATTTAACTCTATTATACAGAACCTATTTATACAATGATCTAAATAAGCTATATACATATAATCCCGGCCCAGCAGTATACTTATACAACAATTGAACAAATTTAGACACACGAATTGATCCCAACGGAAACCCAAAGCCAGCCAAACACCTGCGGATCAAACACAATACTGAGCTTTCGAATTCGAATATCAGCCCACAGCAATACCCCTTGCTTCTTGCATACACAGCTCAACTGCACACAACCTCCCAATGGCCATGGTTCTCTTCCCAGATTCGAACACTCAAAGAGGAAAATATAAAGAACATATTTATTAAGAACTTTACAACCAAATCGAAATCAAAACAATCAATAAAAGAGTTTGACAAAGCCGATCCCAACTACAGTCCTTCCCCACACATGAACCAAGGCAAAACACCACCGCAGTCGGACACGTACGCAAACTAGACACGAACTCACGCATGACTCAAGACACGAACGCAACTCCGGACACGGACGAGTACTGGACAGAAGTAAAACCAACTCAAATTGAGTTCGAAGCAAATCTATTAACATAAAGCAAAGGAAGAGTTTACCTGAAGGAAATCAAATCCGAATTGAAACTGCAGCCCAAGAATCCAACCACAACTCCAGATTCCAAAATTAACTCGGCCAAAGCTTACGATCAGTTATAATTCCAAATCGAAAACGACTCGGCTAAGAACTGTTCATCATAGAAACAATCAAACAGGAAAAGAAGAGTTAAATCGATCAATTGGATTGACTCCTGAGTGTAGACAAATTCCACTTACCAAATCGTCATGGATCGCAAGAAGAATGGAATGAAGGATCGGTAAATTGCTGCAGCTAAGACGACGACAGTCGTAGAAGAAAACTCAACCAAATCCGCTCGCTGTCAGGATGATTAGTCTAGATCTGAACGATCGGGAACAAGAATGAACCGATCAGAATCCAAAAGATCGATCTACTATTTCCTTGGATCTAGAAGGAAGAATTTAGAGAATTGAACAAGGAACTCACCGATCATCCAGTTCCTGACCGAAGAAGGCTCGAATACACAGAGGAAATTACCGCACCGTCGTCGTCGAAGTCGAACGGCAAGCTCGTCGACAGCTTCGAAAAGAACAGATCAAGATCAACTACTGGAGTCGATGCCGCCACTAGAAGCTCGCCTTCACCGCCTGATCACCGGAGGGGTGCGCGCCTAGTCGCCGCCGCCGTCGTCGCCATTGTAGTGCCCCGTTCCGCTCAGTCAATCGGAGGAATCAGAACGTCGACGGCGTTCGGACTTAGCCTTGCAACGGCTGCTCGAAGACATCGCTCGGTCGAGCCGACTCCGCGCTCAGGTGGGATAGTTTCGGTGAACTTGCCTCATCTTAGCCTTCACATAATAAATTACATGTTTTCAACTTGCACAAGTAGGCTTGATAATAAAAGAGACGAATCCACATAGATAAGAGAATAATCCCGACGGGTCGAATTGAGTTAGAATATGGAAATGTCCAACGGTCGGCTTAGAGTTGGTGCACGACGTACTTTAAAAATGGCACTCGGTCCTTCGTCCCGTGGCTTGGGAGAAGGAAAAGTTGTTCTTCGCCACAAAGCTAAGAGTTAGTCTAAGTCATAGGCGTCGCCCGCATAACGCTTGATAAAGCATGCACGGTCCTATCGCCCAAGGCGTGGCATAGCCTTTGCTCGCCGACGGGTTAAGTTATATTACACGGCTTGTGGCATAAGTCTAGGCACCCAGAGAACTTGGTTGTTCAAGTCGAACGCTTGCACGGCACGTTCCTACGATGCACGGCTTGACGCAGTCTTTGCTCGTCAAGTTGTTGCACGATTAAATTAGGCAAAGTTATGTTAGGCTATCGGAGTAGTCGTAAGTACGGTCCCACGAGTTCTACGGCTGGGTATAGCCAGGAAGTCCTACGGTCTCAAAGCTACTTACATGGAGTATGAGTTGGGCGGTAGTGTCGCATAGAATACAGTTGGCTTAAGGCACGATGCACGGACTTAGTGTTTAAGGCACGAGCTACGGTTGATTTTAAGACGAGTTTAGAAAAAGGGCTATCAAATGGGCATTCTGAGTTGAGTAAAATGATATGGTAACATGGAAGAATGCTCGCGACCGTGGGTCGTCGAGACGGTCTCAAATGATAGAAGTCTTGATATTGGTTGTGAAAGAGATGGTAACACTGGAAGAAAATTGACTGTGTGAGACGTCAGTTTGAGTCGAGTCTTGCATGATCATTGGACAACTTGTCGACAAGGGCAAAAGTTTCCTCGAACGACAATCTGGGGCCACGGGATCGTTTCGGCCTAGGAGGAACCACGGGTATAGCCGAGCTGGGAGTACCGCTCAGGTTAGTCGGAAACTTTCAGCGGGGATCGCTACTTGCGCTGAAAGGGATCCCGAATAACAAAGCTATAAGTCTAAAGTATAGCTTGTGGTGCTAGTGACCTCATATAGGTGGGTCGGCACTGGCGGCAATCCGCGTGTGTGCCTTTGGATTGTGTTGAGTTGAATGTGTGTACAATTAGAAAACAATGTTTGGGCCTAAGATTTGGCTTCAACATAGGCGGTGTGCTTCGGCACGAGTTGTGGCATCGAGTCTTAAGTTGTTGGCGTATGAGTTGCATAAGTTGGTTTGAGTCGTTGGAGTTTAAGTCAGGAAACCGCCGTAAGGCAAAAGTTGGTTGAGTGACACTAAGTTTACAAGTCTCGATTGGGTCAGTTGGTGATCAAAGTAGCAAGGGCCGCGAGACGGCGATATGGTTTAGTCTCACTGAATTGCGAGGCACGGCCTCAATATGGGTTTGTAGCATGGTCACATGGAAATGGAGTCTATCGTGTAGTTGCGTCTCTGATTATGGGCCGAAAGGCAAGCACGACTTGATAGGTTAACGTTGTTGATACGAGAAGGGTCTAGAGGCAAAGTATGAGTTAATGTTGCTGTTGCAAGCACGGGATGGTCTAGAGACACAAAATAGGCCAATGCGTCTGTCCTAAAACTGATCCTAAGGCAAGAGTAGAAAGACAATCATAAGGGGCCTATGTTACACAAAGTAAATGAACGTATTGGTTTTGTATGGGTGGACGAGAAGCTCATTCCACCAGTACAGTTGAGTACTGACACCCACACAGTTTCCATGTGCAGGCACAGGTAGAAGTTCGTGGCGCGGAGCTCGCTTGAATGCGTCGAGGCACGGAGTTCCTTGGCGATTCGTAGCGTGCGGCCGCATGGAGTCAAGACTTATACGGGACATAATGTATGGACATCGCCTCTCCGAAGCATCCGCTGGTTCAAGACTTGTATTGAGAGATGAGAGAGAGCTGAGTGACTTGTAATGTGAGAAGAGTGAGCTTGAGTGACTTGTAATCTTGGCCTTGTGCTCCTTTGTAATCTTTGTTTCAATATCAATAAAATGCATCTTTTGAATGACTTGTGTTTTGTTCTAAATTTCTGCTGCTATTATTCAATGTCTCTGCTTGGGACTTCTGTGCGACGACCCTGTTGCAGCCGCTGTAATCGGCCGTTATGGAATCCGTCTTGTCCGAGCGCAATCTAGGTTCGTGCGGCATCACGCCTTAGCGAGGACGATCACTCCTACGGGAGCGGGGCCTGACATAATGGTATCAGAGCACGACTTTTCATCCTTGGACTATCGATTGAATTCTTTAACGTCGTTGTTTCCGCAAACTCTGAAGTGTTGCTTCCTTAAGTTGATATCGTTGGTGCGCTCTCTCTCAAATGTCCTACAGGATGTCCATACAATAAGTTATCTATCTTGCAAAACGTAGGAGAACAATTTTTGACAAAACAAAAAGATGGTTTGCGTAAGCACGGTTGGCTAAGTTGGGCTGGGTATATACACCAAGGATTGTGTCGATCTTAGCAAAGTCGAGTGCGGGATTCGTGATGTTTCGGGCACGAAATGAGTTAGACTTGATTGAATAAAGTGGGATGACTATCGATAGGGGTACTATCGAGCGACAATATCGTCGATGCGATATAGACGAGCGTGCTTGAGATTGAAGAAATTGATTGTGGATCGAATGATATTTGAGGATTTGTTGAATGACTTCATCCCTGAGTGGTGTATGCGATAGCTTCAGGAATGTCGATCGATTGAGGATGCGGGGTGTCGATAAGTCTGTCAGCAAGCGTCGCGTGTATGCAAAGCCGTAGATTGAGTATCGTTGAATGAATTATAGTCTTGAGATTTGACGAGTTGATTCGAACAACCTAGAAATTAACGCGCACGGAACGTGCACGGGATTGAGATTGCGCGAGTATGAAATGCAAAATGATTGAGTAGGTGAAATCGAATCGAGAAAAAGTTAGGGTGTACGAATGGATGACTTGATCGAGGAAATTGATACGGATCGAATACGAAAAGTTAGCACGATGGAAAGATAGCGTGCATGAAAAGTTTGATTCGAATGTTTGAAAATGACACTGAGGATTGGAATGAATGTTGTTAGATGATGAGTTAACGAGAAATGATGTGATTTGAAGAAAAATGTTGCTCGATGACTTGAGATAGACGGACGAACAATACGCGAATTTGGGTTTGAGGAAATTGATGTTGTGAATGATTCGAGGGATAATGATCGAACTTGAATTTGAATGTCGAGGAGATTATCCAGTCGGACGATAGCATCATTGGCACGACTCGAAATTCGTTGCAAAGGAAGATCGTCAGGTTACGCATATCATCGATGGTATTGAGGCGTATCAAAGATCGATATGCGATAACTCGGGGGCACTCTAATTCGAGGAATGACGATCGTGCAAGTGTTATTGTTCTGATGGATGCAATACTTATGACTTTGGTTGAAAAGAATGTTGGATGAACAAAATCGTGTCTTGATGATTGCGTTGATAACCATAACGTCGATGATCTAGTCTTGCTCGAGCGCAACTCTAGCCTCGCACATGCGTCGCGTCGGATTTGGGGGCGATCGTTCCGCGTGAGCGCTGACATGGTGATTCATGTCGCGGGAATGATCGAACTCGGAAAATCAGGACGCGACAACTTTGATTGTCTTGACTTGTTGGCTTGATGCGAAGGTGAATTCGAGGATTTGTAGGACTTGTGATTGACGAATGAATGAAACTTGAGGATTGATTAGGTCCAATTCGGGCATCGAGAATGAATTAGTCTAACGACTCAAAACAAGAGTTACGCCCCGATGAGAATGATTATTCCGCGGGAGCGTGCATGGTGATTTCATGCCCACCGTGGATAATCAGACTTGCGTGAGATCGGAGCGTGGCATATTGTTAAGTCAGACGACCTTGTGATCGATTACGTGAATTGGAATAGATGACTTAGGGAATGTGGAATGTGAAATTTTGGTTAGCGATGGATTGTGTCATAGCTTGTTTGATTTGAGAAGGATTGATAGGCGAACTATATCGAACGTGTTTGAAGGGATGACTATGCAAGATGGTTTGTTGAACGAGCGATATTGATACGTCGTAGAATTGGTTGAGCGTAAGTTGTTGTAGGATGGCTTTGCTGAATGACTCAGACCCCGTGCGACGAATGTCGGAATGTGTGTAGGAAATATATGCTCGATGTTTAGAAATCAGAGTGATGCGAGCTTGGGTAGAAAATTCCGTACTATCAACTTGGTTTGACCTTAGGATGGGGTCAGTGTTGATATTGTTGTTTGGGAACTATGATTCCAATACTGACGAATGACCTTAGCCTAAAGACATAGCCTAGCGATTATGCAGACGTCCCGGCGCGAAGACATAGGAATTGTGGAGGCACCACTCATGAGGCTCGGTTGACATGCACGTATATCAGGGACGCCCGAATGTGTGCACGATTCGACTCAAGTGGTGATGGGGGATTCTTTACCACGAGGCTTGGCTGAAATGCATGTATTTTGGGGACGCCTGGAATATGCGCACGATCCAACTAAGTGATACGTTGAATTAAGTGAGACTTGAGGAATGGATAAGTGTCGAGGATTTTGAGATTGTGAGTTTTGAAGAAAAGATTGTGGGTAGCACGAGCGTGGCTTGGATTTGAGGAATGCATAGGAGAAATGTGTGTGACAAACGTAGGATGTTGAAACAAGTGATAAGTCGGTAAGTAAGTACTCAGTTAGTTTCGAGAACGAAACTTTTTCTGAGTGGTGTATGATGTAGTGCCCCGTCCCGCTCAGTCAATCGGAGGAATCAGAACGCCGACGGCGTTCAGACTTAGTCTTGTAACGGCTGCTCGAAGACATCGCTCGGTCGAGGCGACTCCTCGCTCAGGTGGGATAGTTTCGGTGAACTTGTCTCATCTTAGCCTTCACATAATAAATCACATGTTTTCAACTTGCACAAGTAGGCTTGATAATAAAAGAGACGAATCCACATAGATAAGGAAATAATTCCGACGGGTCGAATTGAGTTAAAATATAGAAAGGTCCAACGGTCGGCTTAGAGTTGGTGCACGACGTGCTTTGAAAATGACACTCGGTCCTTCGTCCCGTGGCTTGGGAGACGGAAAAGTTCTTCGCCACAAAGCTAAGAGTTAGCCTAGGTCATAGACGTCGTCCGCATAACGCTTGATAAAGCATGCACGGTCCCATCGCCCAAGGCGTGGCATAGCTTTTGCTCGCCGACGGGTTAAGTTGTATTACACGGCTTGTGGCATAAGTCTAGGCACCCAGAGAACTTGGTTGTTCAAGTCGAACGCGTGCACGGCACATTCCCACGATGCACGGCTTGACGCAGTCTTTGCTCGTCAAGTTGTTGCACGATTAAGTTAGGAAAAGTTATGTTAGGCTATCGAAGTAGTCGCAAGTACGGTCCCACGAGTTCTACGGCTGGGTATAGCCAGGAAGTCCTACGGTCTCAAAGCTACTCACATGGAGTATGAGTTGGACGGTAGTGTCGCATAGAATACAGTTGGCTTAAGGCACGATGCACGGACTTAGTGTTTAAGGCACGAGCTACGATTGATTTCAAGACGAGTTTAGAAAAAGGGCTATCAAATGGTCATTCTGAGTTGAGTAAAATGATATGGTAACATGGAAGAATGCTCGCGACCGTGGGTCGTCGAGACGGTCTCAAATGATAGAAGTCTTGATATTGGTTGTGAAAGAGATGGTAACACTGGAAAAAGATTGACCGTGTGAGACGTCAGTTTGAGTCGAGTCTTGCATGGTCATTGGACAACTTGTCGACAAGGGCGAAAGTTTCCTCGAACGACAACCCGGGGCCACGGGATCGTTTCGGCCTAGGAGGAAACACGGGTATAGCCGAGCTGAGAGTACCGCTCAGGTTAGTCGGGGACTTTCAGCGGGGATCGCTACTTGCGCTGAAAGGGATCCCGAATAACAAAGCTATAAGTCCAAAGTATAGCTTGTGGTGCTAGTGACCTTATATAGGTGAGTCGGCACGGACGGCAATCTGCGTGTGTGCTTTTAGATTGAGTTGAGTTGAATGTGTGTACAATTAGAAAACAATGTTTGGGCCTAAGATTTGGCTTCAACATAGGCGGCGTGCTTCGGCACGAGTTGTGGCATCGAGTCTTAAGTTGTTGGCGTATGAGTTGCATAAGTTGGTTTGAGTCGTTGGAGTTTAAGTCAGAAAACCGCCGTAAGGCAAAAGTTGGTTGAGTGACACTAAGTTCACAAGTCTCGATTGAGTCAGTTGGTGATCAAAGTAGCAAGGGCCGCGAGGCGGCGATATGGTTTAGTCTCACTGAATTGCGAGGCACGGCCTCAATATGGGTTTGTAGCATGGTCACATGGAAATGAAGTCTATCGTGTAGTTGTGTCTCTGATTATGGGCCGAAAGGCAAGCACGACTTGATAGGTTAACGTTGTTGATACGAGAAGGGTCTAGAGGCAAAGTATGAGTTAACGTTGCTGTTGCAAGCACGAGATGGTCTAGAGAGACAAAATAGGCCAAGACGTCTGTCCTAAAACTGATCCTAAGGCAAGAGTAGAAAGGCAATCATAATGGACCTATGTTACACAAGGTAAATGAACGTATTGGTTTTGTATGGGTGGACGAGGAGCTCATTCCACCAGTACAGTTGAGTACTGACACCCACACAGTTTACATGTGCAGGCACAGGTAGAATCTCGTGGCGCGGAGCTTGCTTGGATGCGTCGAGGCACGGAGTTCCTTGGCGATTCGTAGCGTGCGGCCGCGTGGAGGCAAGACTTATACGGGACATAATGTATGGACATCGCCTCTCCGAAGCATCCGCTGGTTCAAGACTTGTATTGAGAGATGAGAGAGAGCCGAGTGACTTGTAATGTGAGAAGAGTGAGCTTGAGTGACTTGTAATCTTGGCCTTGCGTCCCTTTGTAATCTTTGTTTCAATATCAATAAAATGCATCTTTTGAATGACTTGTGTTTTGTTCTAAATTTTCGCTGCTATTATTCAATGTCTCTGCTTGGGACTTCTGTGCGACGACCCCGTCGCAGCCGCTGTAATCGGCCGTTATGGAACCCGCCTTGCACGAGCGCAATCTAGGCTCGTGCGGCATCACGCCTTGGCGAGGACGATCGCTCCTACGGGAGCGGGGCGTGACAGCCATGGCCCTGATCACCGTAGGGGTGCGCGCCTAGTCGCCGCCTGAAAGAGTGAGCGCTGCCTGGAGTGGTTGTCGTAGAAGCGAACGCCGCTGTCGCTGGCCTCGCGCAGCTTTGCGCCGCCCGTCGTAGATCTGGTTGTGCGATCGGTGGAGAAGGAATCGCCGGAGTGGAATCGCCTCTCTGTCGTCGAGGGACGTGCACAGAGAGAGAGCCGTACGTCGGTCGGAGAAGAGCTCGGTCACCGCGCGCCGGAGCTCAGGGTCTAATCGCGGCCACCAGCTCGTCGCTCGCCACCGCCATCGTCTTCGTCTTTGCGTCACCGGCTGAAACTAGGGTTAGGGTTTCACAAATTTGGGGGAAGAAAGGGGATTTGGGAGAGAAGAGCTCTCGGCTGATGAGCTCAGCTCAAAGAAGAAAATGAGATCCTTCTCTCTCCTCTCCATAAGTTTAAATAAAGACTTGAGGAAAATATGGAAAATTACAGAAAACCCCCTCCCCTCCAATGTATTTACATATACAATATAATTTCTGTTAAAATTGGTTAGAAAGGTTGTTAGAAAAGTGGGGACCATTCCAATTGGTTGTAACAACCTAGGAATTTCTCCCAAAATTATAAGTTCGAATTTCCCTCCAAAAATAGTCCTCGAGGATTTATTCTTCAAAATAACAAAACAATCATTACTCAAAAGATAAATTTACAAATTTTTGAAAATTGAAAAAGTGGAGTGACACTATGCAGTTCATTTTAGTTAAATTTTTTTATCACTATTGTTTTTAGAGAAGATACTCAGTTCTTGTCCTAAGGAGATCATGAGTGTGTTACATTTCATTTGCAC
Source organism: Iris pallida (assembly GCA_029216955.1). NCBI lineage: Eukaryota > Viridiplantae > Streptophyta > Magnoliopsida > Asparagales > Iridaceae > Iris > Iris pallida. The sequence continues at coordinate 8,191,623 of JANAVB010001800.1, forward strand.
AGAGGATGTCTTTGTTGTGTCATTTTTACCAGAAGTTTGGTTTCGGGATAGCCACTATAAGGGAAGTTTTGAATTGGATGAAGCCCATCTTCAAATCACTTTCTAGTCTACCAACACTGGTCATACTTATTACTTCTCCATATGAGTTAATAGTTATCTGAGGAGATTGTACCGAAGTTTCAGGAACCAGTCCCAGATAATTATTCATAGCGAATTATTTTTTAGAACTGATTACTTAGCTGCAGGGTCAGTCACTTGCTATATACATAATCCATGACAAGTTTCTAGTTAACATTCCCCAAGCTACGTTTACTGGAAAACCTGCCTCTTGACGTTCCTAAAATCCTAATGGAGGTATCTTGTGCAATATGATGGAAGAACTTTGTTGCTGTCTTTGTGAAGTGCTGCAGAACATATTCGAAATTTCGAATATTATGTTGTATCATTTTGGAGAGGGTCTAACATACAAATTCCTTTCTTTGTGAACTGCTGGTGCACAGGAGATTCAGATATTGTTGCTTTCTTCAAGTGTTGCACAGTGGATTCAGACCTTTATCGCTGTCATTGTGAAGATATTTAACTTACAAGTTGTTCTCGAGGATTCAAAATCCTGATTAGATATTAAGTCGTTTCATTTTTACCATGTTCGTTTGGAGTGTTCTAGCCATGTTTCAAATGTAGTTATCATGATTGTGTTCATTTCCTATGAGGCGGCATTTTGTAGAGTAATAGCTAAAACAAAGCTCTATTCTCCAAAGCATTTTGTTAATGTTTTCTCTTGCTACAAGCTCAGTTCTTAATATGCTATTAGATTATGGATGGCTGATTAGATTGTATCTTGTGCAGGAGATCCTTTATACGACTTGATTCCGATATATTTGGATATTTTCAGAGGAGATGTATATCTTCTTAAGAAACTCCTAGAGAACTACAGAATTCCTTTGACAAGAACATCTGAAGATGTGCTTTCTGGTAGGCCAGGAGAAAACCGGGAGAAGTTTAAGAGAGTATCTTATCGTGCAATGTGAGTTATCATTTGTCTTGAATACAATGTACTGAAATTTCGCCTGAAAGTTCATACCTGTTTTCATCTATCTGCAGTTTAATCTACTTTTGTGTCTCAAATATTTAATCTGCATGCTACTATAACTCTTTGCCACATTTTTAAGATGCATAATATCTTGGATGATTTTACTGAAAAATTTGTTGTCAAGTACTTGCTATGTTGTAACTAAAATTTTTCTGTCCTTGTTATATCAGTAACCGGAGCCTAACCTCTATGTTACAGGCATACATCTTTGAGTGGTTGAGAATCACACACTTACAGCTTAGGGAAAGATGAAATCTTGTTCCATCTTTCCCCAAATAATTTATTCTTACACTGCATGCCATGCTGCATCTGTTTGTCTCAGAAAATTTATGGAAGCCTCGATGTCTATTTTAAGTTCACAATGGTAGCAAGCATGTGGTTGCAGGAAGATGATTGGAGCACAGCAATCAAGTCAGGAAAAACCCTTTCAGATGCTGTGGTGTTAATAAATTCAATTGTCTGTTGAGAAATAAGTTCTTGCTAAAGCAAAGATCGATCATTAATAAGTGAAACAAATGCTGATCAACTCTAATTGCAAAAAGTACCTTCAACATTCACAAGAATGTCACATATATAAACCGAACCAAAAAATTTATCCAGTAAGCTACCATGATATTTTGTTACTTTAAGTTACCCATTCTGTTAGGCCTTTCTATATAAGAATAAGTTGAGCTGTGGAGCATAAAAAGCTCAATAAAAGAATAACAATGTTTTTATGACCGACTCTCAACCTTACATCAACCCTCTATTTTGATGTTAAATTCCTAGCCAAGGTAGCTGGCATGAGAGGGTCATGCCATAAAACCTAAAAGGCCAGTTGACAGTTTACGGGTTTTTAGTTTAGTTAAACCTCCGTTAGGAACTTCAACATAATATAGCCATGCGATGCGACCTTAGGTGGATAGTATAAAGACTTCAAGGTTGACGCTGGCAGGAATTTTTCATAATGACTAGCAAAAGAAAGAGAATGTCATGGCAAGAATATCTGTGAATCATCAATGGAAATTACAAGAATATGTATCTCAGTTCTCTCGAAAAGTTGTCAAATATTAAGAAACTAAGGAAATTAGAAAAACCTAGTGGATCTTATATAGCCTCTAACATTGCCACTTTGAAAGCAGATTCAAAGTCTAACCCTAACCACCTAGAAAAGACCCAAATAAAATATCCAAAATCAGTTGGAATTAAGCATAGATTAAAAAACTGAATTGTCAGGTTGATATCAAATAATGCTGGACAACTGCTTCAATTGTATACTTGTACCGTGTCCAGACCCCTCTTTCTTAGTTTAAAACTGGCCAATGTTCTTGAAGAGCTGGTAGTCTTCTTGGTATATCGTCACTTGTCCTCCCATAATGTTTCATTTCTTCCAGCAATGATTGTGGTTTTGAAACACCAGTCTTGTCTCTGAGGAGCTATGTAGATAAATCGCCCCTCGACTGCCTCCTTTAAATGCTTCTGTTGTGTATGAAAGCGTCCTCAGTGTCTTCTGCTAGTGAATTGTGATCATTTATCTTCTTGTCAAGCTCGAGGATTCCTTGATAGATATTTTTCCTTGTGAACAGCAAAGCATCTCGATCATATGACCATGGGGTCCAGCAATAAGAAGATGAATCCAAGTTCTCTTTGTCAATTCTGTACACTTTGGATGGACTGAACTTTATAGTGATCTATTATATTATTGCATTCAAAGCAGCATCTAGTTATGTTTTAAGTAGCTCTCTATAACTTCCCATCTCTTACAGTTGTATGGAGGAATATGATTTTGATCCTCATTGGTTATAGTTTCTGTGACATAAATTGCAAGTGTCTGGATGCATTATTCAGATCTATTCTTTCCTGAATGGAATATGGACCTAGTGAATGGAGATAATTAGGAGGCCTGCGTATCAATTGATTCTGATGATTGTATTGTATTGTATTGGTTGAGGATCGTAGACCCATCCTTTCTAGGTACACTTAGTGTATGCTTTGCCACTCTGACAGCTAGGTATTGCATGTTCATTTCTAGCTGATGACATTGACTAGGCGATCTCGCTTTATGATTTGCAATTCAATTTATCATTTTGTATGCTTGAAATAAACTTTTATACTGATTTACATAACTGAATGTTTACTATGGTGATTTCAAATACTTTGTTGAACCTTACATTAATGAATTGTTACTTGGTGAGCATATGATTGCACAACTTTAGCTGCCAAATAATTATCAGAACCTTTCTCTGTAATCGTATAACTATCAAAAACAGATTTTAAGTGAGAAAACTCTGAATGAATGAGGTGCACACTGTATTGACCTTTACAGGTGCTATTGCATCTTACATGAAGAGAACATTCTGGGGGCCATATTCAGCTTATGGAAGGAATTGAAGAAAGCCGAATCCTGGGAAGAAGTTGAAGAGGCTGTTTGGGGAGAGCTGAATCGTTACCAATGCTTTGGCTGAAGGAATTTGAAACAGCTATATTATGGAGGAATACAAAAACCTTCTTGTTTGGTGAGTTTACCGTATATTCCATTTCATTATGCATCATTTCCGACATTCATCAAACCATTGGAAGTTTGATGAGATATTCCTTGTTATTCAAAAGTTATAATATTGAAACTAGCTACTAATCATTAATCTCTTTCATAATTCATTGAAAAGTTCACTTGATGACTAATGAGATCCATTCTTTATCCAACTTACTCATGATTATTGTATAATTGCCAAGTTAGTTGCAACCTTTGGCAAGTATCAGACTGTCATGTATCAGACATTAGGGTATGATTGGAAGCTTTTGTTCTGTTATAGCATAGAAGGTGGCCACGCCACGCCATGCCACCTTCTATGCTGTCGCTCCATTGTGGGACGCGGCTTATATCCGTGTCGAGAATGGACGAAATATCCCCTATTTATAGAAATTGTTCGGGTTGTGTTGAGGGTATTTTTGTCATTTTATGTGATAAATGACCAAAATTGTCACGTCTGCTACTGAAAAACCATAAATAATAATTAAATCAATAAATAGGATTATAAAGTGATAATGGATAATTAAGTTGATTGTGATTATTCGGGACACCGTGTCGACGAACGAACCTAACCTTCTTAACTCTAGTAATTATTTTAGAACTGAAACCTATATTATAAGATGCAAAACTCATTTAAATTGATCATGATAATTTTCTGAAGTTAATGCATATTTTTTTGATAATTAAAACTCTTTAAATTATTAATTAAGTTAATAACTATACTAGGTTGTTGGAATTTTAATTCAAAATCTGCACCATATATTGTGATAAAATTTGGTATACATATACCCCATATTGCGTACTGTTTTCCAGATTTTTTTACGGTTTTTTTTTTTCTATTTATATATTACTTTTAATAGGACTAAACTCATATTGCTAAATTAAGAAACTGTTGAAATTGTTTAAATAAATATGAATAGGGATTTGATTAGGATCAAATCTTACCACAAAATGATTCTGATTTAAAGCCTAATAAAATCAACCCTCTACTATAAATATAGGACATAAAGCATATCTAAAACCCTAGTTGAAGTGCTCTTAAAATTGTGCAAGCCAGAAGAAGAAATTTTATCATGTTTCTCATTTTTGCTCTTGACTAGGACAACCGCTATTTAGCGTTGTTTCTTCGCTTACCGGTTTCTAAATTATACGGTACATCCCTAAACCCTCTGATAACCTGGAGTAATTAATTTAAAATCCTGATATGTTGATTGTTTCATTTAGAATCCAATAGATTTATTATTAGTAATTGATGAACCCTATTTAAATTATATTGTGTTGCATGCGACTCAAATTACGTCTTGATGTGATGTTATCAGGGGCGGATCTACATGGGCAGCACTGTGGGGCTGGGCCCCCAGTGAAATCACTAGCAGCCCATAAGATGGGCTGTCCCGGGCTGTAGCCCGGGCTACAAAACTAAATATAAAGATGTACTAGCAGTCAACAGATGTAACACATAGCTTAATCGGTTGAGTTGTTTGCTATTTGTGTTGGTGATCCAGGTTCGAATCCTCTAGTTGTAGTTTTGTTAAAAAAAAAATTTGAAGCCAATAAGCTATTGGTTTAGTAGTTTTTTTTTTTGAAGTCGATAAGCTGTCAAAATGTAATATTTTATCGTATGAAAATAGTACTATTTAATATAATATAATATTATTATATCTTAAAAAAATATTTGGGGGGGCGTTGTTTTTGAACTTCCTTATGAATGCCCCTAGTGGATTGTAATTCTGGATCCGCCACTGGATGTTATCGTGGATGATTGGACGTCGTGGATTATTTGTATGTTTGTTATAATTGAACGATGAACGCATAAAAAGCAAAGTAGAGTTTGTTACGACCATTTTATTAGCTACAGTTCCATTATTAGCTGCGGTTCCAGGAATCGACAACAAACAGTACAATTATATAACAAATTTGTTGTAATTCTATCATATTATAGAGTAAATATACGTTCATTATTGATTATCATTGCTTATATTGGTGAATTAATCCATGTCACATATGTGAGTGTATTCAAACCTTGTTATCATTTATAGTATTCTAGCATTGTTAATGGTTTACCATGATCTAGTAGCCTTTATTCTAGTTGTATATGGGCATGCATTCACGTATTATGTATGTTCATCCTAACTGTCCACGCGTGTGAAAGTTGTTCTCTAAAACTCAAGAGATGAACACATAGTATCTCTTAATATTATTGCCCAATGATATCATTTTTACATGTTATTGCATATTTTTGTTCTACTATCTTTTACTTGTGGTTGTTTACTTGCATATATATTTAAAAAAAGACTTGTAGTATTGTATTTGCTATGTTGTACTTTGTTCTGTCTTAACTGGACAAATCCATACAACTATAGATGACGAGCAGTAACATTATCATTGCAGACCTTACGATGGAGATGGTGGTACCACCAATGGGACATACCATGCAGTTGACACTTTTGTTGGAGATTCTTAGACTTTGCTAGAAGCTACATATTATTCTCATTCGATGTACTTTTTTTTTCTTCCAGTTTAGTCTATTTTATTTAGCGGGTTTGTTCCCGATTGCTAGACTTTGTTATAGTTTTATTTGTCAATTTGGTTGGAGACTATAAGTGAAGTCGGTTCTGACATGCTATTGGATTGTTGATTATATCAAGAACTACTTGGATTATTCTTTGTTCTTGTTGGTTATTGTATGTCATCTATTATTCTCATAATATGATTACGTTTTTGTGGATGCTTAGTTTTAACTTACCATGTGGTATTCAATGGGTGTTGGATCATATGTCTATGATATAGACAACCTACTACATCAATTGATGGGCATCTTAGGAGGGAATCCTATGGAACAATGTAGGTTGGGCGCATCACTCTCTTCCAATAAGTGGGAGCGGGCAGGGCAGGCCGGACAACGGCCCAGGGCCTCCAGACGAAAGGGGCCACCAACATGGATCTATCTAAAATATAACTAGTATGTATCGTGTGTCATTCTTAACAAAAGCATATTGTGGTGTAGTGGTTATAATGTTAGACCTCTACTTTAGAGGTCCATGGTTCCAATCTTGCTGGCAACAAATTTTGGTCATATATATATATATTTTTTTACATTATGAATAGAGGGCTCATTTTGAAAGTTTTGCCTCGGACCTCAAACAGCTCAGGGCCGGCCCTGGGAGCGGGTCATGACGCCTCTCGCTCCCAAAATACAGAACATGTTGGGCACATGACACTGCCAGCTATGCACTACGTGAACTCCAATTAACATAATACATACAAGCTTTAAGATAGTTGGTTTTATCTAGCATGTGATATCTTAGGGTCGATTGTACAATTATACATCTCAACCCACAAGAAGTATGAAACTAAAGGTAGACAAAATAAAAAAGAGTTTACAGTCTAAAAAATGGCTAGATCCAATATTAGAGTGTTGGATGCTCTGGGATCTCTGCAACGACATCCTCTTGAAGATACTCCTCATGTAGTCCTTCGGGTGCTGGTTTCTTACCTAAGCATATCAACGAGTTAGCATTTATGCTGGCAGTTCACTAGTACCTAAAGGGAGCGCTTTCCCGTATACAAAATTATGCAAGTACATAGATGTATAAACTTACTAATATGATACTAAGTATGAAGATACATACACAATGAGCAAGTATGAAAGAACATACCAAAGCATGAAGTAAATCGAAGCTACAATCGGACCAAAAATACAAATACGTTGATACTCAATGAAGATACATACTAGGCATGTCTAAGTCGTGGATACATAGTCATATAGTCTTGGATACATATGTATCGTGCCATCCAAACTCGTAGTCGTATAGTATGGATACATGTGTATATTGCCATCTACACTCGTAGTCAAAGAATGTTGATATTTATCTATCAATCATATCCCCAAGCCTTGATTTGTCATGTACTTGCATAACACACCTACTTGGTATGTAATGGCATAACTTGATACATGTCAATCCTCTATACACTAACTAGGCTTAATATGTACTTTACGTGTTCTAGGTGTGTTTAATGTCATAATCCCATAGAAAATTCATACAAGACAGATTATGAAGAATAAATATAAGAGTATTCAATCTAGTTTTGTTGTCACGCTACAAGGTAGCACCGTAGCATTAAGGAAGTACTAGAAAATATTGTGATGATCTGTTTTTTAGTGTTCAACGTGTCCGTGACCATAAATAATGTCCAAGGATCAAGTTTATTTAAAACAGAGCAAAATTCTATATAACATGAGCTGAAAATGCAAACTTAGGACAATTCATAAATTCGTCCGAACTTTCGATCTTGTCTGGGACAAATTTATATGTAGAAATTTTGCCATTTTGAGGTCCAAATCGATTTCTGTCACGCCCCAGAACCAGAATACTGGAGAGCGGGGGCAGACATAGCCAGCTACGTATAATGAAATGAAATCCATCTCACCATACGGTCACGGCTGTCTAGATATGTGAGGGTTTATCTACAAGCCATCAGTCTCTTAAGGTCATGAATTATCCTATTGTCTCAATCTCAACCAACTAATAATAATCACAAGATATCAGATCACCAAATATACAATTGTAAGGCGTCCCAAACATTACATATCCAGATGATCATGAAGCTAGTCGTACAAAATGTAAGGACTAGCAAGAGTTAAGTCATACATGATCAACCTCGAGTTGCCAATCATGTTACAGCCCGTAGGCAGACAGTAAGTAAAGTGCATCGAGCTAACAGGTGCTCGTCAGCTAAACGCCTCAAAAGAATAATTTTTACAATAGAGTGAGCGAAACAAAATAGAAAACCCACTCGTTGCCCGGGTTCCGTCTAGTGGTCACCATCGGGCTGGAAGACAGGTAGATCCTTTGCTGCCGCTCCGGTATCTGGCCATACAAAACCAGCTGGGTCAGACCCCAGAAAGAGCAAGTGCCACAAAGGAGGCCACGAATTAAGAACAAAAACCAGCAATTAGCACAATAATATAATTACATAATAAAAGGCAGAAGTTAAAGAAAAGCATGATGGGTAATTATAAAAGACAATCTTGCATAGAATCACTGAAAGATAGGACATATGGAAAAGCATGACAGGATGATATACGATGAGATGACCATGGGACTATTCAGATAGCTAGGTTACAACCCGTAAACCAAACAAGGACCGGGGTTGTAACCCTTCGTCTGAACCGAACTTGGTTTCTCTCACCATTTATCGGCAAGATAAATATAAAAAATCAGGTCAAGTAACACTCTGGAGTGACAATCATTATAGTGGCAATCTGGAGTGACAATCATTATAGTGATAATCTGGAGTGACAATCTGGAGTGAAAATCTGGAGTGACAATCTTTCTATCATTCTGGTACAATCTTACAATCAATTATTTCTAGACAATACTATACTGGACTAGACTCCATCCAAGCAATCACGGCCAACCATTGCCTACGGCTTTCTATATTAACTAACTAGGGTTATCACAATCCTAGTTACTAGCAAGATGCAATGAGATGCTCCAAGTAGTCACAGGCCCTGCAGCTATCCAGGTTATCCAGGCAATCATTATAGTGACAATCTGGAGAGTACAATGCATTATAGTGACAATAGAGTTCAATTATTTAAGTGACAATGGTGGGTGCCCCACATAACAGTGGGCTGGAAATGTGCCCTATTCGTCGGCAGGCTACAAGTCCAATCATTTGCGGCCGGGATAACGGGATCGCCTGTAACTGGGGAACATCTCTTCATGACTAGTGAATTATACTAATTATTAACCTTAGTCCAATTCAGTAGGTACTCCTGACCGTGATACTCAGGAGTCCCCTCCTAGACATGATGCAAGACATGACTGGATTATTTGTACAAGCACAATCACCCACGATGTCAGGATTAATTATACAGGTCATGTCATGTCAGGTAGCCGTCGCAACAGCTATTCAAGATATATCAGGTCAAGTTATCATATCAAGTGTACTAGTCAGGAGTGCGCCACGACGGGTCACTATCAAGTCAGGTTGGTCATGTCAGGAGTGCACCACTACGGGTCACTGTTGTGTTATGCTAGTTCCTTGCCATATCAAGCCATGTACAATAGTCATTCCAAACATATTAAGTAAAATCAAGTTCATGACAAAAGGCGTAAGGATATAAAATGGGCATGAAATATCTAATAAAATATCAATATACAGGGCTATAGAAGATCCAGGCTTAAGGAAAATAAAACCAAATCTCCATAATTGGACAGATTGCGTAAGGGTCCCTGGGGTCGGGTTGCGCAGGAGTCAAGTGCGCCAGGAGCCAACTGCGCAAGGGTGAGCTGCGCAGGGGTGGATAGCGCAGCAGATGGATTGCGCTGGATCAGGTTGCGCAGGAATAGATAGCACAGGGTCAGATTGCGCAGGGACGGACTGCGCATGGATGGATTGCGCAGAAGTGGACTGCGCATGAGCAGACTGCGCATGAGCAGACTGCGCAAGAATCTATGCGCACTCGGGTTGAGCGCAGTTCGCCAAGGGGCAAGCTGCGCGGTCGACGCTGCGCTAAAGAGCGCTGGCCGAGGGGGATGCGCAATCTAGCACTGCGCTAAAGAGCGCAGGCTGCTGTCTTCTTCTCCAGGCCGAGAAGAAGACTCCAAGAACTCCAAAGTTCAAAACTTCATAACTTGATCAAATCAAAACGAAATTTAGATTTTTAAAGCTCTAACTTGAGTAAAATTGAATTCTCTTCCATATGGAAGCATCAAAACAAACTAAAATCCAAGTTAAATAGATCAAAATCATGCAAATCCGAAAATAGTAAAAACCTAGATCTAGAACAATGGAAACTCCAAATCACAAAATGTCAAGTTCTAATGTTAATCTCCATAGCCTAATCTAGCTAATGGACAAATAAAAAGTGGTTCTCATGTGGTTGCAAGGTGCACTTGCCTATAGGTGATGGTGTTGTGTAGAGGAAGGAAGAAGAAGAAATAAATAAAAATAATGAGGAGAGAGAAAGGTTGGTGGGTTTTAATGAGGGTGGTTGTGATAGAATGGAGGTGAAGAATAGGCTAAGGTGTTCCACTCATGATAAACCAAACCAAACCAAACCCTCTCCACAAAATAAACCAAGCCATGGTCCAAAACCCATTTACGAGAAACCAAATCCACAAATCGAGAAAATAAAATACGTGCCAAAATCAAATTACGAGTACAAATACGAAATACAGGAAATACGGAAAATGAGGGTGACAATTTCTTTTCACTTCCAACAAATACATGGATCTAGTGTTTACGTGTGTTATGTGTTTTTACATGACAATGTGTGAGACTTGTCTCACAGTATCGGTATTTATATACGGATACGTATTTTGTACTGTATTTCATATTTTCTTGGTTTTCGAAACGCTTTAAAAAAATTTAACTTATAGATTTTCTTCTTGACCGGCATACCGCCAGTATACCAGTGTATACCTACGGCATGTCTGTCACTCCCATTTTTGGTTATACGTATTTTCAGTATACGTGTACGAGATTCTGACATTTGTCAGGTGACCCATGTTTTGACTTTCTTTCTTAGCCTTGACTTGGTTTATTTTGGATTGGTTTGAACTTAGCATGGCTTGGTTTGGGTTGGTTTAGATGAGAATGGTTTTGTATAAAAACCAACTTCTCTCTCTCTCTTCATTACTTCATTTATTTCTTCATCTTCTTCTACATTTACTCCTCCCCCAACCCTAGGCAAGTACATCTTGCCAAAGCTTGAATATTATTATTTTGCCATTTTGTTTGTTCCATTGTCTTCCTTGCTTGATTTTAAGCCTCTTTAGAATTTGAAAATTTTGGTTTTGATGGTTACATTTTTGTAGATCTAAGTTTATAGTTTTTTTGATTTTTTTTGGTTTTGATCTTTTAAATTTTGTTATTTTCGAAAACAACTTGTTCCATGTTGTAGAGAATTCAATTTCATTCAGTTTAGACCTTTATTTTGCCTAATTTCGAGTCCTTTAGCCCAAGTTATGGACATTGGAAGTTTCTAAAACTCCATGGCCAAAAGATTGCTGGTAGGGATGACACCTCGCGCTCCTCGTGCGCACCTCGTGTACCTTTTGGTCCGCACAGCACCTCGCGCACCTTTTGGTCCGCGCACCTCGTGCACCTTGCACCTCGCGCACCTCATGCATCTTACACCTCGTGTACCTTGCACCTCGAACGCCTTGCACCTTGCGCCATGCGCCTTTTGTCCATGTGCGAATCACTCTAAATGAATATTGTTGTCCGTTTAAGCTATTTTGTAGATAGAATCTTGTAAAACTCAAAATATGAAAGTTGTAGATCTTTGTCTTGGTTTCAAGAATATTCACGTTTCACCTTAATTGGAGTTCATATGTGACTGATGATTTCAATCATAGTTGATCTTTTGGCAATATTTTCTGTACTTGGCAATATTTGATGTTTCTTAAAAAATAATTTCTTAACATGATTAGATGATTTTGTACTGTACGAGAATAATTGTACCCCCTTATATTCTTAACACTAGTACAGATTCAATTATTGTTTTATGTCAAGTAGTTACTTTTATTTATTCCTTATCCCATGCCATGATATGTCTTTTACCTAATTCTTTCTACATGCGATCATTATTGTCATGTTTGCTTATTCTTAGATAGTGGCCTATCGGGGTGCACTCATGATTTATGTCTTTTTTTTGCTTAATCTAGATAGTGGTCCGTCGTGGCGCACTTATGATACATGTCTTTTTTTACTTACTAGATAGTGGTCCGTTGTGGCGCACTCATGTTACATGTCTTCTTTGCTTACTAGATAGTGATCCGTCGTGGTGCACTCTTGTACATGTCTTTTCTTGCTTACATGATAGTGGTCTGTCATGACGCACTCCCTATTTTCTCTATAGTAGCTCGTCGTAGCGCACCTCTAGCTTCCAGCTTATTATATTTTCTTGTTGTGGCTTGATATAGTGCACTTTCTTGTATGGTCAAGTCTTGCATATCATGTCTAGAATGGATTCTGTGGAATGCCACACCCAGAATCTAACAAGAAAATGTTAAGGACTAAACAACTAGCTTGATTATCTAGATCATTGGGAGGGAAGAATTTTCTAGTTACCTGCAAGCCCGTTGTCCTGGCCCCAACCTAAATGGATTTGGAGCTATCTGTCATGATGAGCACACTTCCAGCGCACCGTCGAGTGTTGCACCTTTTATATGTTTTAGGGTACATTTGTCTCCTGGGCGATGTACCCACTATTAGATCTTAGGATACATTTATCTTCCGGACGATGTGTCCACCATTACCTTCTTTTCCTTTTGGCCTGGATAAGTCGAGTAGTCTGCAGGACAGGTAACTGGATTGAATTTCTCAAAAGTGCATCTTGTTTGTAATTAGGATTGTGATAACCCTAGTTCGCTAATGTATAAAGCCGTACTCATTGTTTGGCCGTGATTGTTGTATGGAGTCCAGTCTAGTCTAGTTTTGTCTAGGCAGTGTCCGTATGTTTAATTCAGTACATTGTTGTTTATGTTTTACTTTTGTCGATAAATGATTAAGGGCTAAGTTCTGCTCAGGAGAAGGGTTACAACCCCGGTCCTTATTTGGTTTACGGATTGTAACCTAGGTTCCGGATTAGTTCCCAAGTCATCTAGTCATTTGTCGTCCTATTCAGTACTCACACACCATACATGATTTTTATGCTATACATTGATTAGAGACGAAGTTCTGTTCAGGAGAAGGGTTACAACCCCGGTCCTTGTTTGGTTTACGGGTTGTAACTTGAGTTCCGGAATAGTTCCTAAGTCATCTTATCATTGTCGTTCTATATAGTTCTTACATGCTCCCATGTCCCAGTTATCTCATATGCTCACATGTACCATTTCTCTTACATCCTCACATGTTCAGTTTATCTCACATGTTCTTTTATCTTACATGTCCACAGTTTACATTATGTCACATGTTATTTATCCTATGCTCCAGGTTGCTTTGCTTATTGTCTTTTTCATTCTCGAGATGAGTGCATTGGTAGTGCACGAGTCTCGATCAGCATTTGCTTATTTTTGTCTATAACCGTTGCTATGTTAGTTATTGCTGGTTTTAGTTCATAAGTTGGCTTCCTTTGTGGTACTTGCTATTGGGGGTATGACTCCACTGGTTTTGTTTGGTCAGATCTGATAGAGAAGCCCAGAGGATCTTTCGCATCATTTACTCGACGGTAACCATCCGGAGGACCAGAGTACCATAGTAGATTTCTTATTTTATTCCCCCACTTGTTATGTACATTATTCTTTTGTGGCGTTTAGCCTCCGAGTACGTGTTTAGCTTGTGTTTTGGATCTTGACATTTTGCCTACGGGCCTAAACATGATGTGCATATTCTAGACTATAACTAGAGCTTATTATGTACGACTATTACTCTTGCTAGTTCTTTACTTTGTCTTATTAGCTTCATGATCATCAATGTATATATAGTTTGGGACGTTTTACTATTTTATGTCTGATGATCATACTTCTTGTACTTTGTATATTTGTCTGTGATTGAGATACCTAGGATTGCTTGACCTAGGATTGACTGTTGGCTTGTAGTAGTAACCCACATGTCTTGACAGCTTATACGTTATTTCAGAGTACTGGAGTACTTTGGTATTACGTAGCTGGTGTCACATCCATTTTTCTATTTAAGGGTATTTTGATAATTGTATTTTTTTGATTATTTTAATATATTATATTATTGGTGTTGTGATTTTAGCCTGTGATAGTATAGCCTTGGTGCAACCTAGCCTAGTGTCTCACCATGACTTAGTGACTTAGTTAGCATGGTTAGTTAGTATTAATAAATCCTATTTTAGTTAGTTCAGGTTAGAAGCTAGTTAGCATGTTTGATTAGAGGCTAGTTAGAACCCTTTTTAATTAATGATTCTTTTTTAATCATAGAAAGAAGCCCAAGCCCAACTATCATGAAACCCTAGCCCACCCATGTTGTGGCCGGCCAGGTTAGGTCAAGGGAGCCTATTTAATATCTCATATTGAGAATTCCTTCTCTTTTCTATTTTCATCTTCTCCTGGCAAAACCCTAGGTAAGTATTCTTCCTATTTCTTCATTTCTTTTCCTTTTAAACCCTAGTCTCTTGCATTAGGTTCTGATCTTTGTATATGAATTGTTGATGGTGAGAAAACTCAGAATTGAAGAGCATCGGAGTTTCGGAGACGCAAGGAGGATCTTCACATTTGGAGCTTTCTATAGGAAATTCATCTCAATAGGTAATCTCTCCTAAACCCTTTAATTTCATGAATTTTTCCCGTAGATGCATCCATCTAGGTGTCCCCTAGCTGTAGGATGAGTTTTGTAGGAATTGATAGTGGTTTGGTGTCCGTATCGGACACGTATCAGTGTCTTTGTGAACGTGTTCGATAAAATGTCCAAAGGGATTTTTATTCGAAAATTTGAAATCTAATTGAATAGATTTGTATATCTATACATGGCTTATGGTTTTGTGTTGTACTGGAGGAAAATTTGCACTGTGTCCGTGTCCAAATTGGACACGAACCCGCTCGCACGCGAGCCGCGCGCGTGTCCTGCTGCTCGGGCACTATAGTGGACACGATAGGACACGTCGTGACCCTAAAATTGGTGGACACGTAGGGCACATCACTGACACGGAGCTGATCAAGTTTTGCAAGATTTCATCGAGTGGATCTTGAAAAATCTCACGTGCACGGATTTGGCTGACACTGCGTGCACGCAAGAAATCGCGTCTGATACGCTTTCGGATCACTTAAAACGACACGTGTGGGTACTGCGCAGGGTGACACGTCACTAGTCCTAGACCCCCTCTAGGACTGTGCACGAGCTCGACTCGTCTCGAGCTCTGTGTCGAGTCCAAATCGACTTGACACGCACGCACGAGGAGTTCGTTGGGCTAATTCCTGATACTTACCCTTTTGTCTGTTTGGACACTTTGTGTCATGATTTTTGGACACGTAAGGACACTACTGGACACGTGGGGTATGTCCCTATGTCTGTGCACATGTATTCCTATTTGATTTGAGTTTACTTCTTTAATTTGTTTCAAATTGAATGTATCAATATCAATGAGTTCATTCTCAGTTTTTTGATAGTTTTGAATTGGATGTTAAATTCGAATTTAATGATGGATTTACTGTTTTGAAAAGATATTTGAGGTTTAGATATGGTTGATTTCAAGTTCACATTGTTTTCATTTCAAGTTAATTTGAATTTGTTTCATTTTGAGATGAGTTGGTTAAGTTTCGAACATTCATTTGAGGGTGGCCTTCAAATCTACTGATACTTGAAGTATCAGGATCCTTGGTGTTCGTTTATGATTTCAGACATTAGTTTTGAAATATTAACCCATAGTTACTTGGGTTGTTGATTCAGATTGATTTGATATTGCTTTCATTGTCGATTTCGGCTAAACATTGGGATTTCCTGTGAAGTTCAAGCACTGATACTGTCATTAGGGATACTTCAAGTTTTTCATAATGTTTCGAATGATTGCTACAAAGATTTGTTTGAAACTGTCTCAAGTTATAGTTTATATAAATTGAATCTCAGTTTTGGTTTAGTTCCTTCCCATTCTTATTTGATTCCCTGTTGAACTTCTCGGTTTGGGGAAATCTCCTTGCTCTCAGTTCGCTGAGAACTTATGTAAGGAAGATCTCAGTTTTCATGTAGGGGATATGTTTCCTTTTTCCAGTTTTCCTTTCTATTACATTCCTTGTTTCAGTCTTCTTTTTCTTTCCTCTTGTTTCCTTTACAGTCCAATACTTCTTGTTTATTTGGATACTATGTGGTATCATATATGAGTATATATTTAGCCTTATGTGATTTTATACTAGCCTGGTAATATAGGCATATAGCCTACAAGTGTATGCCCTTATATATATATATATATATATATATATATATATATATATATATATATATATATATATATATATATATATATATATATATATATATATGTGTGTGTGTGTGTGTGTGTGCTAGTTTGGTTTGGCTCTATGATTGTGTTGAGTGCTAGCCTAGGCTTGGTTAGGCCTAGAATGACTTGTTAGACTAGGATTGGACCTAGTATGGCTTAGTTGACCTAGTTTGACTAGTGTAGTTGACTAGAGTTGACCAAAAGTTGACTTTAGTCTAGAATGACCAAAAATTCATATAGAATGCATTATAAAGTTCAATATTACCATTCTGGACATGTTGTGACCTGTGTTGCTCTAAATAGGACTCAGATACTCCAGCTCAGACTCATATTCTCACCAGACAGCCAGGATATCAGACGAGTACATTCTCTGACCGTTTCATACTTGTTAGAAATTATATTCTTGTCATAGTTTAATTTACTTGATGCTGACACGACATTATCACGGATTAGTACTATATGGATCTTTACATGAGATGTTATCCCCCTCAAGTGCATCAAATACATCGTGTCATGTGCTTTTCACGAACATCATGTATTTTGTGGACTCTTATTATTCATGTATACTCATGTATGTACTCTCTTGATCTCATGAGCTTCATGTATAAACTATCATGTACAATAACATAACATGTCTAGATCCTTGTGTATTGATTGGGACATGGGGGAGTAGAAATAGTCATGTGAACAATTCTAAAGTAGTGTAATCATGTACAAACTCTTTTGTGTAATCATGTGCAAATCAAGCCGTTCACATGTCTATCTTGTACTCTAAATCACATAGTCACTTACAGTTCTCTATTATCATATATAGATAGCTTTGTTATCAGTTTCTCTCTTTCTTTTCATGCTTATTTCTTACAGCATTTCATGTATCT
Source organism: Iris pallida (assembly GCA_029216955.1). Classification (NCBI taxonomy): domain Eukaryota; kingdom Viridiplantae; phylum Streptophyta; class Magnoliopsida; order Asparagales; family Iridaceae; genus Iris; species Iris pallida. Next base: position 8,209,016 of record JANAVB010001800.1, read on the forward strand.
TAACCTATCACATGCTTTATATTTTCCGTCAAGATATGAACTGCGTGAGATATATTGTGCTCGTTTTTGTCTTGATTGGACTGTTGAAAATATTACAGGTGATGAGGAGGAGTTCTGTCCTACATATTATGTCACAGGCTTAGATGACACCGGTGACTTGGACCCTCAGGAGGATCCTACAGTTGCTGAGGACTTGCCTATTGTCTAGATTAGATCTCTAGACTAGTTTCCCATTAGTTGTCTTATTTCATGTACTTTCAGTTTCTGGATATTTTTGATGTTTGTATATTCAGATATTACTCTTATTTGTAGCTGGTTGGAGATTATTTCTTTTATCTTATCTTTACATCTTTTCTCTTTATTCCACCTTAGATGTTGTGATTGAGTTATACCTTTATATTGTCCTCCATTTGGAGTGTATATTATTGTACATGTATGGTTATTGCTAGATGATGTGACATAGGACAGCATTCTACCGCCGACACTGCGGCGTAGGCTGGACGTACCCACTTTTCGTACCCTTACACTGGGTGCGGGTTGTGACAGCTGGCTTGGTCCGTCCCTACTTACCAGTATTCTGGTTTTGGGGCGTGACACAGTGTGTCATGAAATCTTAGATTTGAGATAGAACTTTTGATAAATCATGAAATGATGTCATATTTCTTGTTTCTTTCAAATTAGCATATAGATTTTGTTTGAGAATCATCAAGGATAACTTGTAAAACATCCAAGACTTATAATCATGAATGCTACTTGTTATTTAACATATTTACGGTAGATTTAGGTTTAACAAGTGAATACAAGAAGAACAAAGAGGGATAAACTTGACTATTAAGTTAGATTTTTTTTTCTAGGGGCACCACCATTTTTGCTAGGGGGCAACCCTTACTTGGGGGCAGCCCAAGGAGGTGGAGATTTTGCTAGGGGGCACCCACATTTGGCTAGGGACAGCCCAACCCCCCTGTGAGACCCGTCTCACTGTATCGGTATTTTATACGGATACGTGTTTATTTGAGCCGTATTTCGTATTTATCGATTTGCGTGATATTTTAAAATTTTCTTAAGTATAGGATTTCATGACTTGGTTTAACTTGGATTTGGTTTTATTTGGTTCGGTTCCACTTTGACTTGGTTTGGTTTGGTTTCTCATGAGATGAGGTGTATGGTTTAGATTGAGTGGAGAGGAATGAATGGTGGAGATTACTTGAGCTTGTTATATAAGCCACTTTCCTCTCTCCCTCCTCATTCACCATCATTCATTTCTTTTCCACCAAACCCTAGCCATTAGAGAGAGGCAAGTAAACCTTACCGAATGTTGGATGATCTTAATTTCGTTTGTTCCATTCTCTTCCTTGTTATATTCTAAGCTTGTTTAGAACTTGGAGTTTTCCATTTTGATGGTTCAAATGTTGTAGATCTAGCTTTGAAGAGATTTCAGTTTTCATGGGTTTTGATCTATTTAATCTTGTTATTTCTGAGTTTTGATGGTTCTATGTTGTAGAGCATTTCATTCTGCTCCATTTTGACCCAAGGAAGTTCGGATTTGGACTCTGGATGAAAGATTCATGGAGCTTGGAAGCCATGGCTTGAGTGGTTCTTCTTCTCGGAAGAATGGAGAAGAAGAACAGTTCACAGCCACATAAACTGAGCCGCATAGCTCTTATGCGGCCAGTTATCCTTCCTAGCCGCATAAGCTTACTGCATGACTTGGCCGCATGGCCTATGCTGCAGGAACTTACTCCCAGCCGCATGAAGATTTGATCCATCCAGCCGCATGGACTTTTGATTCCCGGGCCGCATGACCCTGATTAGATCGAGCCGCATGGCATAGGACTTAAGACCAGCCGCATGGACTTCTACCCGAGCCGTATGGAGACCCGCCCCTTTCTGGCCGCATGGCCTTACGTGGGGCTGAGCCGCATGACCTACCCTGGCGGAGCCGCATGAGACTCCCGAGCCACATATACCTGTGCTTCCTGAGCCACATGAACATTTACATCCTGGCCGCATGACCCGCATTGGTCCAGCCGCATGAACCCCTCCCCCATGAGCCGCATTAGCCCCACGTGCTTCTTGATGCCGCATATACCTGTTTCCCCCGAGCCGCCTGAGAACCTTTCTCCCTAGCCGCATGAACCCGACTCCTGAGCCGCATATGTCCGAGCCGTGTGGCTCTTTCCTGGCTTATATTTTATTTTTATTATTAATTGCCCATGTCTTGTAACCTTTATTGTATATTTTTACGTCTTTTGTCCTGAACTTGATAATCCCGATTTTGATTGACATGATTGAAATGACAATTGTACATGACATGGTGTGACAAGAAACTAGCATGACTTGATAGTGACCCTGAGCCGCAGGGCTCCTTCCTGTGCCTTGTCCAGCTATTTAATTATTGTTATTATTATTTCTCTATTGTTATTTAATCTTTACTGATGACTTGTGTCTTGTAACCCAGCATAACTTGAGTCTCCTGATTGAATGCTTGCACTATACTGTCCGGCATATGTACCCTACACACGACAGTGACCCTTAGTGGTGCACTCCTGATTAATGACCTGACATGACCTGATAGTGGTCCGTCGTGGCGCACTCTTGACCAGTAAACTTGACATGATAATGACATGATAGTGGCCCGTCGTGGCGCACTCCTGACAAGTAGACCTGACATGATATATCTTGATAAGCTGTTGCGACGGCTACCTGACATGACATGACCTGTATAAACAAATGGCCTGGACACCGTGGGTGATTGTGTTTGTACAAATGAACCCGTCTTGTCTTGTATCATGTCTAGGGCATGGTCCCTGAGTACCACGGTCAGGGATTCATACTGAATCTGGCTAGGTTAATGACTAGATTGATCAAATAGTTCATGGAGAATTTTCCAGTTACCTGTTGCCCCTTTGGTCCCGGCCTTATATATATATATATATATACATGGGATTTGTTGCTATCCGTCGAGATGAGCGCACTTCCAGCCCGCCGTCGAGCGTGGTACCTTAGGACACATGTATCTTACTACAGTGTGTCTGCTATATCATGCTATCTTTTCCTTTTCTTGCTGGGATCACTCAGGTAGTAACAAACAGGTAATCGGACTTGGAATTCTCGCTGCATCTTATTAGTAACTAGGCTTGTGATAACCCTAGCTAGTTAATGTAGAAAGCCGTAGGCAATGATTGGCCGTGAATGTTGGATGGAGTTCAGTCTGTCTAGTCTTGTCTTGATCTTGTACATGATTGTTATATGTCCTGATTTCATATTTTATCTTGCCGATAAATGGTGGAAGAAACCAAGTTCTGTTCAGACGAAGGGTTACAACCCCGGTCCTTGTTTGGTTTACGGGTTGTAACCTGGTTATCTGAATAGTCCCATAGTTATCCCATCGTATATCACCTTTCCAGTCTAAGTCTTGTCTAGATCCAGTTCCTAATTGTTACAGGATAATGATTGAATTATTGTCACTCCAGATTGTTACTAGAGTATTGTACTCTTCATTGTCACTATTATTATTGTACTCTCTCTCACTGTCACTTAATGATTGCCACCTCTAGCAATAAATGATCAGATACCAAGTTCTGTTCAGGCGAAGGGTTACAACTCCGGTCCTTGTTTGGTTTAAGGGTTGTAACCTGGCTTCCGGAACAGCACCTTCGTCCTCTCTTCGTATAATGCCTAGCTCTATTTATTTAACATGTTCTCCAGTTTACTTTATGCTCAATGATGCTTTACTTACTGTCTTCCTATGTTCGGGATAAGTGCATTGGTACTGCACGAATCTCGATCCTCCTTCACTTATTGCTTTCTCTCCTTGTTGAATGTTAATGATTGCTGGTTTTAAGTTCATAGTTCGGCCTCCTTTGTGGTACTTACTATTTGGGGTCTGACCCCACTGGTTTTGCATGGCCAGGTTCTGATAAAAGAGCCCGAAGGATCTACCGCACCATCTACTCGACGGTGACCAGCCGGAGCACCAGAGTGCCTCAGTGGGTTTCTTCTTCATTCTTCCACTGATATATAAATTCTCCTCTTGTAACGTTTAGCCCCGAGCACGTGTTTAGCTCGTGTTTTGGTATTTTCCTTGATATTGTAGCCTACGGGCATAAACATGATATGTGTATTCTAGACTATAGCTAGTCCTTATCATGTACGACAAATACTCTAGCTAGTCCTCAGTTCTGTGGTGCTGGCTTCATGATCAGTCATGTATATATGGTTCGGGACGCCTTACTATTGTATGTATGATGATCGTACTCTTTGCTCTTGTATAATTGCCTGTGATTGAGATACCTAGGATTGTTAAACCTTAGGACGGACTGATGGCTTGTAAAGTAACCCCCATGTCTTGACAGCTTATACGTGATTTCAGAGTATTAACGTACTTTGGGATTGCGTAGCTGGCTGTGTCCGCCTCCGTCCAGCATTCTGGTTCTGGGGCGTGACACCCCCAAACCCTTCATTCCTTCCCATAACCCATTCTACACTCTCTTTCCACCAAAAGAAAAAAAAAAGAACTCTCCCTCTCCCAAAACCCTACTTTTTTCTCCTCCACCACTCCACTCCCAATTCCTCCACCAAGATTTCTTCAACAACATTCATAGATTCGAAGAGATGACACGCAAGTCGAAGCAACCAGAATCAAGGTACGTTCTTCCATAATTTTTTAAAGAATTTTGTACATTCTATTCAAAACCCTAGAATATTTTTAATTCTCTAAATTTTTTTGATAAATTAGGTTTATAATCTCTTTATGGTTCATGAAAGAAATTTTCGAACACGACAAACCCACATTTTTTCTTGAAATCCTAACCTTAGAAGACGACAAACGAGCATCTCGTTTTGGCCGTTCGGCTACAACAGTCGGGTTTGAATACAGTAGGACTGCCAGGCCTGTGGCAGTCCTAATGTAAAGCAGGACTGCCACAGTCTTGGCAGTCCTCTTGTGAAAGAGGACTGCCAGGACTGTGGCAGTCCTCTTGTGAAAGAGGACTGCCAGGACTGCGAGGACTGCCAGGACTGTGGCAGTCCGGCTTTACATTAGGACTGCCACAGGCCTGGCAGTCCTAATGTAATGAGATATGGGGGTAAAAATTGGGGGAGGGGGAGGATTGGTACTCTATGTTGCTCATATGGGGGGGGTGGGTAACTGCATGATGCTCATATGCGGAGGGGGGATAACTGCATGTCCTATTTCTGTTTCTATTATTTAATAACTGTACGTTGTCCTGCAGTCCTCCGGCCGCTAACAAAAAAATACGGCCCACCGCGTCAAAGTGGAAGGAATGTGAGGGACATCCTCTCGAGCGTCCGATTACAATTTCCGAACCGGCGCACCAAGCTCGGTCTCGGACGCCGCCACCTGCACGTCAAGCTCGGTCGAAGCAACGAGCTCCTACTCCTACGCGTTCTTTCGATGACGACGACGACGTGCCAATTGACCGGTCCTTCTGAGCCGCCTGTCCGTCCGCCCGGTTGCTCAATGTTGGTTTCTTTTGAGAACCACATTGCGTATAAAATATGGAAGAACCCGGTATGTACATGACGTTTGTAAGCTACCAGTTTAGTATACTATATATATATGTATTTCATAATTGTTATGTTTTTCTGCTTTCGATATACAGAGGACATATCGTATCCTTAGGGCTGTGAGTCACGGGAAGAAAATCGTGTCCTGGCAGTTTGGAAGCTTATCGGAGGCCGTCCAGAGAAAAATTATACCGAGCGGCTTGCACAATTTGGCACAAAATGCCTATCGGACAATGGATAGTGCCCTCATATCCGCCTTTGTGGAGAGATGGCACCCGGAGACCAACACATTTCATCTTCCAGCAGGGGAGATGACCATTACACTTGACAACGTCTCCCAGATACTGGAGCTGCCAGTGACCGGGCGCGTCATGACCAAAGAACATTACACCAATGAGAAATCTGTGAAATGGTACGAGAAGATCGTCATGTTTGTCTCAACTCACCTTGGAATTCAGGCTACCAGTTTTACAACTCTGCTAGGCTTCAAGAAGTCATATGGAATTCCTCTGTCATTTCTGGTGGACCACTTCATGGATATGGAGGTGGATGACGATGACGATGATATGGTCGATGCGGTGGCCCGTGCGTACATGTTGTTCGTCCTAGGAACGGTCGACATTCCGGACAAGTCCGAAACGTCGATACATGCTAGGTACATGCTCAATTTATCTGAAGTGGATGACTTCATTGATATATCCTGGGGAAGCGGTATCCTAGCCAATCTTTACCGCCAGCTCGGCATCGCATCCCGTGTCGGGACTAAGACAATGGCCGGCTGTCAGACTCTGCTACATATAAGAAAACTTCTAACAATTTAATCTTGTATACTTCATTTTGTTGTTTATTTTTTGACTATTCATTTATAAATTGAATATGCATGGATATACGAGCACTTTTCGATGTTCAGACGAGGTGACCTGAACCAAGAGTATGTTGAAAACCTTCCTAGAGTGTCTCGATGGAGGCTATCCCAGCTGGAAACAAAAAATTGACAAACACTGGCTTCTATTTGTGAAGTACTAGACAATTTGGTGCCAAAAGAGGTACTAAATTTTGACTTACTTTTTCATGTTAATTTTGTTTTGTTAACTATTTTTCTACATATTTTTTGGAATCCATACCGGGATTTACGTGAGCAGAATCGTGAGGTCCAACCAGTTTCTTTATTTCATGGCATGATCACATGCTATGATATCACGGAGCCGTACATGCCCGATAGAGTACTTCGTCAGTTTGGCTTTGTGCAAACTGTGCCGAAGCGTACACTACGAATGTTGGAGCCTCCGTGCGGAACCCAACCTTTAAATTAAAAATCAGCAGATTTCGACTGGGTGACCGACTTTTACTCCGAGTGGCAACGACATGTACTTCGGGAATCTGAAAGACGATCGGTCACCCTGATGGCCGACTGCAGCGAGGACTACATACCGTACTTCCTGGGGTTCGGACATCCTAAGTTGTCGAACCCTACAAACTCGGGTCCCCGTGGCCGTCGGAGCAATTGGAGCTCTTCCTTCCAAAAATGTCTTGTATGCTGGGTTGGTGAGGATGGTGAGTTCCATATTTATAATTAGACTGAGATTTTTATGTTTGTAGAATTAATTCACTTATACTTTCATTTACAGTCTCAAAAGGTGAAGAAATTGACCCAGACACTCCGGAGAGGTTGCCAAAGTGACACTAGTGTCGCGGTCGCCAACGAGCTTGATCGCATCGATGACATGGTCAAGTTCTCCTTCATGAATAATAGGGAGTCTCGTTCAAAGGCCCGGCATGATATGTAGTTGGATGTGGAATGATCATTAGTTGGATGTAATCTGGATATTTTTGTAAAGATATTTTTGTTGTTTGAAACTTGAAGGATATATTTGTTGTTTGGAAACTTAAGTTGTTGGGCAGACTTTTGAAGGATATGTAGTTGACACTTATGTTGTTTTTTTGAAGTTGGATATTTTGTCTGATATGTAGTTGTGATTTATGTTATTATTTATGTACTTGTTGGATATGTAGTTGTCTGATATGTAGTTGTTATTTACGTTTGGAAACTTAAGTTGTTGGTCAATTCCTGATATTCTTGATTTAGTATCGGGACTACCTGTCATGCCCCAGAACCAGAATACTGGAGAGCGGGGGCGGACACAGCCAGCTACGTATATTGAAGTGCAACCCACCTCGCTATACGGTCACGGTTGTCTAGATACATGAGGGTTTAACTACAAGCCATCAGTCTCTTATGGTCATGAACAAGCCTATTGTCTCAATCTCAAGCAAGTAATAGCAGTTACAAGATGTCAGAGCACCAAATATACAATAGTAAGGCGTCCCATACGTTACATATTTGGATGATCATGAAGCTAGTCATATAAAATGTGAAGACTAGCAAGAGTTCCAGTCATACATGATCAACCCTAGGATTTGTTAATAATGCTACAGTCCGTAGGCAGACAGTAAGTAAAGTGCAATCGAGCTAACACGTGCTCGTCGGCTAAACGCCTCAAAAGAATATTTTTACAATAGAGTGGAAGAGCCAAAAATATTACCCACTCGTTGCCAGGGTTACGCTTGGTGGTCACCATCTGGCTGGAAGGTAGGGAGATCCTCTGGAGCCGCTCCGGTATCTGGCCACGCAAAACCAGCCGGGTCAGATCCCAGAAAGAGCAAGTGCCACAAAGGAGTCTTACTTAAGAATTAAAACCAGCAATTAGCACACGAACATAATTATATAATAAAAGACTGGAAATATGGAAAATCATGATGATATACGATAAGATAACCATGGGACTATTCAGATAACCAAGTTACAACCCGTAAACCAAACAAGGACCGGGGTTGTAACCCTTCATCTGAACGGAACTTGGTTTCCTACCATTTATCGATAAGGTAAACACACAAGCAATCAGGTCATGTAACAATCTTGTACATGATCAGGACAAGACTAGACTGGTTAGACCCCATCCAACATTCACGGCCAAGCAATAGGTACGACTTGATACTTTAACTAACTAGGGTTATCACAAGCCTAGTTACTAGCAAGATGCAATGAGATTGTTCCAACAGCCACAAGCCCTGCAGACCATCCAGGTTATCCGGACGCAATTAGGGGTTGAGTTCATGTGGGTGCATCATCCAGGAAACACATGTACCCTTAAGTAGCTTGAAAGGTGCAACACATGACAGTGTGCTGGAAATGTGCCCTACTCGACGGCAGGCTACAAATCCCATGATGGGGCGCCCAGATAACGGGATTACCTGTAGCTGGAAAATATCTTCATGACTACTGGATTATTCTAGTTATTAGCCTTAGTCAGTTTAAGTAGGTACCATTGACCGTGGTACTCAGGGATCCTTGACCTAGACATGATGGAAGACAGTACTGGTTCATTTGTACAAACACAATCGTCCACGGTGTCCAGGTTATTCATTCTTGTCATGTCATGCTAGTCGTCGTAACAGCATTCAATAGTTTCCATCATGCTTGCTTGTCATGTCATGTCAGTTACTAGTTATACAATGCCGTGAACAATTATCATTCCAGTCATATCAATCAATTTGTGATTATAACAAAAGTGCAAGAACATAACAAGGCAACGGAGTACGCCAAAGGGCTCAAGACTCTACGCTAGCGAACCTCTACGCTAGGCCAAGGGGCCCCGAGCGTAAAAATAGCTCTACGCGGGCAAGAACAAGGCAAGATAGCTCTACGCGAGCAAGGCTACGCGTGAGCAAGACTCTACGCTAGCAAGCACTCTACGCGAGCGTGCACGCCACGCTAGCGGGACTCTACGCTAGCAAGCACTCTATGCGAGCGAGACTTGAACGAGGCTCTACGCTAGCGGGTGTAGCCCCTGCGTAGAGTTCGAATGAACTCAGTGTAGAATAGGCTACGCTGGCACGCAATGCGTGAGCGTAAAGGGGGACACTATGCAGGCACGTTAAAACGTGTGCGTAAAAGGGTAACACTACGCAGGCACGTTAAAACATGTGCGTAAAAGGCTCGTCTTCTCTCCAAGGCCGAGACAAGCAGCCATGGGTCTCAAAACTCAAGGAACCCTATCTCGGCCAAGACTCGATGAAAGCCAACTTGCGCAAAATCGAAATTCCTACTACATGGAGTTCTCAACCTCCGGGAACAACCAAGTTGGAAGATCAAAACCATGAAGATCAAAATGCTAAAACTTAGATCTACATGAAATGAGTCATGGAAATTAAAAATGCTAAGTACTAAAGTGTCTTAGAATCTCGTGAGGAAGACAATGGAACAACAAAAATTGAGTTCCTCCATGAAGCAAGTTGCACTTGCCTAAGCTCTTGGTAGGTGGAGAGTGTTAATGGAGGAAGAAGAAGAGGAGTAAATGAAAAATGAATGAAGAGAGAGAAGGATTGGTGGCTTAATAAATGGGGAATGGTGGTAGGTAGGGGTTTGCATGCTAACCCAAACCGAACCCAACCAAGCCGAACCCAACCAAATCCGATGCATGCCAAGGCCAAGATAAACCACACCAACCAGGAAATGCTAACTAACACATGCCAAATGTAAAACCCAAGGCTAGCCAGCCAGGATAAGTCAAAATACAGGTCCGAGATACGTACATGTATACCAAAATATGTATAACAAAAACCGAGGGTGACACTGCCAGCACCTTGGCAGTCCTAATTGAAACCCTCTGTGATGAGAGTTTCAAAATGAAACTCTCTGTCACAGAGAGTTTCAAATAGGACTGCCAGCACCCTGGCAGTCCTACTTAACTGTAGGAGTGCAAGGAGGGTGGCAGTCCGATTTATAACTCTATGTGATGAGAGTTTGAAACTGAAACTCTCATCACAGAGTTTTATAAATAAGACTGCCACCCTCCTGGCAATCCTACACTTATGTAGGACTGCCAGGGTGCTGGCAGTCCTAATTGAAACTTGCTATTACAGCAAGTATTAATTAGGACTGCCAGCACCCTGGCAGTCCTACATAAGTGTAGGACTGCCAGGGGGTGGCAGTCCTATTTATAAGTCTCTGTGACAGAGTTTCAGTTGAAACTCTGTCACAGAGACTTATAAATAGGACTGCCACCCCCTGGCAGTCCTACACTTAGGTGCTGGCAGTCCTAATTGATACTTGCTGTAACAGCAAGTTTCAATTAGGACTGCCAGCATCCTGGTAGTTCTCATTTTGTGTAGGACTGTCAGGGGGTGGCAGTCTTAATTGAAACTCTTTGTGATAAAGAGTTTCAAAACTCTCATCACAGAGACTTACAAATAGGACTGCCACCCCTGGCAGTCCTATATTCAATTAGGACTGCCAGGGTGCTGATAGTCCTAATCGATACTTGCTGTAACAGCAAGTTTCAATTAGGCCTGCCAACACCATGGCAGTCCTAATTGAATGTAGGACTGCCAGGGGGTGGCAGTCCTGATACTGGATCGGATACTTTAACAAATTGTATATTTTGCCACACATACTTGCACACAGGTAAACACATAACACAGATAGCACACAGATAAACACATATAACACAGATAGCACACATGTAAACACGTATAACACAGATAGCACACAGGTAGACACATATAACACAGATAGCACACAGGTAAACACATATAACATACTGAACTTCATATTTCACTGTATACAAAATTCGTACTCCATATAGGTAAGTCCAATACGCAAAATTTACTGTATACAAAATTTACTCCATATGGATTAGTGGACTTCATATTTTACTGTATACAAAAGTGGTCCTCCGTATACAAAATGTCAAACTGTACATATATCCATACTCAGTCGATTTCGACGTCGTAGTGGTCAGCAGGTAAGTCTCTTGGCTCCTCAAACTTTAACTTCTTACAATAGTTGATCTGATCAACGAAAGGTGTGGTCCAAGCGATGACTTCGACCGGTGCTCTTTTGTACCAAACTGTTGAAGATTGAGGAATCAGAGAATGAGCGATCATCTTTAGTATAACGAAGTGATCTCCGATTAGACCTATAGTACATAGGTTAGAATATCCGTGGTCTGTCGGAGGAGCGCACATCAGAAAGAATGTATTGCTAATACCCGGCGAGATAAGTACGACAGGTATCATGTACCTATTAGCAAATAAATAGCCGGCAGACGAGACTGACATGTAATGGTCTTTTCCGGTAACATTGTCGGTGCATGGGATACTTAACAACAAACTTACAACTGTTTCTTCGCTTAGGATGCGGGAGTAGAATGAAAGATGAGTCTCTAACTCCTCGTACAGCTTCTGCCTCACCCGTCTCCGTCCGTCTTTGTCATCATAACCAAGATGTCTTGCAAGCATATGAAATCCGCAATGGCCATCACCGGGGACATCGACAATAGACCAAATTTAACTACGAAGCTCAGGTTAAAATTTGTCAATATACAAACTCGGTATTTGTCTTGCAACAGTATCTTCTCTTGGGAGGTCCATTTTCTCTATTTATCGGCGAACGACAAGCTTGCCCTTCCGTGCAGGCGGAGGTTGCTGTAAGCTTCGTTCAACATGCTCAAAGGACGATGGATCTCTCTTAGTCGACTCCAGTCTTCTCTTCTGTGAACTAGTCAATCTTGTTTGAGGCCTGCCTTTAGGATTGGAAACAACGGACGGCTCATGCATTCTAGTAGTTACCGGACATGCAATTTCTTGGATTTGAGCAATTTCTTGGATTTTAAGCTCAATGGACATCCGTTCCGCTCCTACTGAGGCACACTACCTTGCGTGGAGAATTTTCACTTGTGGAAAAGAGAAGAAATCATCGTCCGTCTTCAACAGGGGCATCATAGACAACTGCCTCCAACGTTGATCGACATCATCTACTGGAATAGGAATGGATTCACGGCGATATTCATTAATCTGATGTACACAAGGGAGGCCTAGTGTATGTCGATATACACACCCGCAAACCTGTCACGCCCCAGAACCAGAACACTGGAGAGCGGGGGCAGACATAGCCAGCTACGTATAATGAAATGGGATCCACTCCACTATACGGTCACGGCTGTCTAGATATATGAGGGTTTATCTTCAATCCATCAGTCTCTTATGGTCAATAACAAGCCTAGTGTCTCAATCATAAGCAAGTAAGTAGATGTTACAAGATGTAAGATCACCAAATATACAATAGTAAGGCGTCCCAAACATTACATATTCAACTGATCATGAAACTAGTCGTTATAAAATGTGAAGACTAGCGAGAGTTTCAGTCATACATGATCAACCCTAGGTTGCCAATCATGTTACAGCCCGTAGGCAGACAGTAAGTAAAAATGTACACGAGCTAACACTTGCTCGGCAGCTAAACACCTCAAAAGAATAATTTTACAATAGAGTGGGACAGCCAAAAATAACCCACTCGTTGCCAGGGTTCCCTCTAGTGGTCACCATGTGGCTGGAAGGTCGGTAGATCCTCTGGTGCTGCTCCGGTATCTGGCCATACAAAACCAGCTGGGTCAGACCCCAGAAAGAGCAAGTGCCACAAAGGATGGTTCACTTAGGAACTAAAACCAGCAATTAGCACAAGAATATAATTACATAAAAGATGGTAATAAATGGGCTTGATATTAAAAGAATAACAACAGTCATAATAGAGTACAAGGGAACCATTCAAGTAGCCAGGTCATAACCCTTAAACCAAACAAGGACCGGGGTTGTCACCCTTCGCCTGAATAGAAACCCGTCTCAATTACTATTGATAAGGTAAAACGTATCAAGCATGACAGGTGATATACGATGAGATAACCATGGGACTATTCAGATAACCAGGTTACAACCCGTAAACCAAACAAGGACCGGGGTTGTAACCCTTCGTCTGAACAGAACTTGGATTCTCCCACCATTTATCAGCAAGGTAATATAAGAAGACAGGTCATATAACAATCTTGTACAAGATCAAGACAAGACTAGACTCCATCCAATCATTCACGGCCAAGCAATAAGTACGGCTTGATACTTTAACTAACTAGGGTTATCACATGCCTAGTTACTAGCAAGATGCAATGAGAATTCCAAGTCCGGTTACCTGTTTGTTACTACCTGAGTAATCCCAGCAAGAAAAGAAAAAGATAGCATGATATAGCAGACACACTGTAGTAAGATACATGTGTCCTAAGGTACCACACTCGACGGCGGGCTGGAAGTGCGCTCATCTCGACGGATAGCAACAAATTCCATGTATATATATATATAAGGCCAGGATCAAAGGGGCAACAGGTAACTGGGAAATTTTCCATGAACTATTTGATCAATCTAGTCATTAACCTAGCCAGATTCAGTATGAATCCCTGACCGTAGTACTCAGGGATCATGCCCTAGACATGATGCAAGACACAACCGGATTAGTAGTTTATACAAGCAAAATCATCCACGGTGTCCAGGCCAATGAATTGATTTGTCAAGAGTGCGCCACGAAGGGCCACTATCATTATCATTATCACTTATCAAGAGTGCGCCACGACGGGCCACTATCATGCATTGTCAGGGTACTTGTCAAGAGTGCACCACTACGGGTCACTGTCGTGTCATGTATAGCAGGTCAAGTTATCAGGTCAAGTTATCATATCAGGAGTGCACCACGGCGGGCCACTATCAAGCAGGTCAGTTCTCGGTCACATTATGCCAGGTACAATTGTCATTTCAATCATATCAATCAAATCGAGATTATCAAGTTCGGGACAAAAGGCGTAAGGATATAAAATGGGCGTAAAATATATAATAGGATAAGGTGAATGCTATAGGAACTTCAAGTTACACTGGGCGTTACAAGTACGGGTTAATAACGATCATTAAATAATAAAATACAAGCCAGGAAAAGAGCCATGCGACTCGAGCATAGGCGGCCAAGAATGACCTCATGCGGCCGAGGAGGGAGCAGCCCATGCGGCTGGAGGAGACTCGGGTCTAAGGGAAAGCATGCGGCTTAGGGGAGTTCAGGGTCATGCAGCGGAGTATCATGCGGCCAGAGGGAAGTAAGCTTCATGCGGCTGGGGGAAAGGAGTCCATGCGGGTCAGGGTTAAGAGCCCATGCGGCTCGGAACAAGAGCAGCTCATGCGGCTAACGGAGAAGCTGTGCGTATGCAGCAGGCCATCAATCAGGTATATGCGGCCAGGAAGGGGGGAGGGGCGCATGCGACTAAGTCATAACATTCATGCGGCTGAGAAGTGGATTCTCATGCGGCTAGGAATGGACTGAGTTCCATGCGACTGAATGATCACGAGCATATGCGGCTGGAGAAGGATGAGCGTGCATGCGGCTGAGCCAGGAAGAGGGTCAGGTACGGTTAACGTGGAAGGGTGGACCCTATGCGGTTGAGAATGGACTCGGCCTCATGCGGCTGGAGATGCGGGTGCATATGCGGCTAGATAAGTTCGGCCCTCATGCGGCTCAAAGTACTTCCAGTCATTCGGCTGAATAGAACACTTGCCGCATGAAATATTCATGCGGTCAAGTCAAGCACAGTTCATCTTCTCCAAAATTCCGAGAAGAAGAACACCATGAGAGCCAAGTTCTCAAGCACCATAACTCCATCATTCGGAGCCCAAATCCGAACTTTCATAGGTCAAAATGGGGCAGAATAAGATCCTCCACAACATGGAACCATCAAAACTCAGAAATAACAAGATTAAGTAGATCAAAACCCAAAATTTCGAAAATAAAATAAACTTAGATCTACAAGAATCTAGCCATGGAAAGTGGAAATGCCATGTACTAAAGTAAGTTAAAATGCTGTAAGGAAGAGAATGAAGCAATAAAATTGGAGTTCCTCCATGAAGCAAGTTGCACTTGCCTAGACCTTCCTGGTAGGTGAGAAAGTTAATAGAGGAAGAAGAAAAGTAATGAAGAGAGAGAAGGAAGTAGGGTTAATAAATGGTAGTGGTGTGTAGGAACCCTAGAGGGGGGGTGAATAGGGTCAAGCTAACTAATCAAGCACTTAGCACAAGCTAATGGACAATTTAAAATTATAAGTGTAAGAGAAGAAGCAATAATAATACCGACACACGATGTATCCTGGTATCCTCCCAAGAGGCACTCCAGTCCCGGAACTCTCTCCGGCTTTAATCCACTATTTGAGTAAATAGTTACACATGAGTTTGGATCCGAAGAACTCGCCAACTTCAACACGAGTTTGGATCCGAAGAACTCGCCAACTTCAACCAAGAGTTTGGATACGAAGACTCTCCAACTTCAACCTTTCACAATAGGTTTTGATCTCCTTACAATAGGATGAAGATCTTTCTTTTCAACTCAATAACTCTAACACAATTTGTGGATGGCAAATGAAAGCTTTGTAGAGTTGTTTGTGGATAGGCTTTGGTGGTTTAGAAATTTTTAGGCTCAAAGCATCAACCTTGAATGAAGGGGTTCAAGGCTATTTATAACCAAAGCATTGAAAAGAGCCAAAGGCAACTTTTCAGTCACGAACCGGCATACCGCCGGTATGATCCGGCATACCGGCGGTATACCGGTCTGGGATTGCAACGGCTAGAAATATAGCCGTTAGGATCATTAATGGCTGAAAATCCGACCGTTGGAATTTCAACGTTTCGGAAGCGGTATACCGTCGGTATGATCCGGTATACCGTCGGTATGCCGGTTTTGTAAACAGAAACTTTCTGTGAACAAAAACCGGTATACCGCCGGTATACACCGGTATACCGTCGGTATGCCGTTTTCCACTAAAAATGATCCTGGGCTTATTTCTGTCCTAGCTTTCGATTTTGCCATCCATTTCTTGTGTTTACAATAATTCCTAAGACTCATTACAGACTCCAGATAAACTTAGGCAGGTACAGGCTTCTTCAGAGTCTTGAAATGATGATGACATGGCTTGGCTTCTTCCTTTGATAGGTGCTGCCTTTTTCCCTTGGCGGCAGCTGTCCAAAGATATCCAGTTTGTAAAAACTGAATACCTTTCGGGGGCTTCGCCTCTGAACCCCCGACGAGAGGCGCTGCCCCCTCGACCCCCGTCCTCTGACCGGGCAGCGGAACCCCCGGTGCGTGGCTCCAGAGATGTCGTCGGGTGGTTCAGAAAAATCTTGTGGGATCCATCGTCTTTGGCCCACCATGATTTCTTCATTGTAATGCATATGTCCACATTGATCTTGCTAATTGCTTTTCTGTAAATACATGTTAGACGAACAAAGCAATATACATGTAGCAAGAATGATAAGATAAAAGCACATTAGGACTATGCGAAGTTTAAGTATCAATGCTATAGTGATAGCATAAATATTAGTGATATCATAATGTTAAACTTAATTGAATAATCATAATCAAAACATAGTTCTGATTTTGGCAACCCGATTAAATTTAAGATAGATAAGCTCATATCACTAATATGTAAACCAATAGGCACATATCACCAAAGATATAAGTATAAGTAGAAATGCTATAGCGATAGTATGAAGATTAGTGATAATGAAATGCTAAACTTAACATATTAACCATATTTAAAAACATGATACAATCTTTGGGCTAACATGGTGGTGGTAGGTAAGGGTTCACCCCTTGGTTCATGATGAACCAATAGCAATCCTCAAACCGAACCAAGCCAACCCAAACCAAGAAACAAACCAAGTCGGGAATAAAACTAAGCCAGGGATCATGCAAATGCAAAAATAAATACGTACATGTATTCCAAAAATACGTAATACGAACAACTGGCATTACAACTCTACCCACCTTAAAAGAATTCCGTCATCGGAATTTAATTAAGAGGCTAGAGGGACAAGAACAAGCTATACTATCGCAAGCTATCTACGTTACCAATCAATCATACAATCATACATGCAAGCAAGGAATCGAAGTACAAGGTATAAGGAAGATATTACACCTCACGAGCCAAACCGATTGGGATAACGTGATCGGATATCATCCTCACACTCCCACGTTTGACTCTCCCAAGGAGCGATGAACTCAAGCAAACACGAACTAAACTAATAGTCTTGCGCTTGAGGTCTCTCTCTTTGGTCAAACAGGGACACGGGCCTCTCCTCATACGAAAAGGTTGGTACTAATAACCGTTTTTGAATGATCTAGGACATGGCTCGGGCCCGGGATATACCGTTGTAACGACGGCGGAAAGCAAGACAATAGGACACAGATACCTCTCTGCCGATTCTGGATCTGGGCCTGGGCCAGGGCGAACTGCTGAGGCCTCTGTTGCTGGAAGGCCTGGGCCTGAGACGACAATGGACCCGGGAACGGGAGCTGCTGTGGTTGGTGAACTGGAGCTGGTTCTGGTGCTGGTGCTGGTGCTGGTGCTGGTCCCATAACCGAGGGACTAGTTACTGTCGACGATGATCTATTTTTGAACGGACAAGATCCTATCATGTGGTCCGATGAACCACAAACCAAGCACAATCCTTGTGCTCTGCGGCACTCAGTAACAACATGCCCGGGCTTCCCGCAATGAGAACAACCGGTTGTGAAAGGCCGCTTCTGCTTCTGCTGCTGGGGATAGGTCGGGGCAGAATGCTGTAAGGAGGTAACCGAACCTGTCCTCGTAGCTCCAATGGTCAGGGCCCTAGCTGCTGGGGCCGGTGCTGAGGATTGGTTCATCTAGTCGTGAGACCGCTTTCGATCTCCGGTCCGGTCCGCTATCCTTCGGAAAGTGTACTCATGCCTCCTCGCTGCTCGTAAGACGGCATCAAAAGTTCTGTGCTCGAACTGCTCTACTGCCAATATGATCTCCAAGTGGATCTCCTGCTGAAATTGCTGTGCTCTGTCTAGCTCGGTTGTCACCAAGGTGGGAGCAAACCGACTCAACCTTGAAAATTCGGCCGCATATCCGTCGACCGTCCTGCTCATCTGCCTGAGATTACTAAACCTGGCTTGCAGGTCATATCTAGCCACTGCGTCGAAGTACTTGGTCTGGAACATATCACTGAATACCGCCCACATGACAGGCGTACCCAAACTCGCTGCTTGCATAGCCCACCAGCTGTGGGCTAGATCTAGTAACTACAGGCGCACCACCGCCACCTTCTCTGCTTCAGGGGTCCTGGCTGCTTCCAAGATAACTTCAATGTCCTGTAGCCAGGCATCTGCAGCAATAGCATCCTCGTTGCCGTCGAAGAATGGAGGGTTCAGGCGCTTGAAATTGTTGACCGCACTATTCCCTCGAGGACCACTTCCGCTCACAGCATCTTGTATTGCTTGCTGCAAGGCATCACCTCGACGGTCCTGAGACGCAAGCAACTCACGGATGAGCCCTATCAAGACCCCATCCTCTGACCCTGCTGGCTGAACTGGCTGGACTGGGGGCACTGGTTCTCCAGAAGGCATGGCTCGGGAGGCGGCTGCTGAGGACTGATCTTGATCTTCTTGCTGTTGCTGGGCTGCCGGCCGAACTTCTTCTGGCTGATCAACATGAACGATGCCACTGAAGTAATGACATCAGGAATATTAAGGAAGGACCAGGATAGAACAATGATGCAAGCATGTTATCAAGTCAGGGATCCAAGGAGATAAGAAGATACAAGTGGAGATCAAAGGCGAGTACAGATTGAGACATCTATCCGGTAAACCCTCACATTTCTTGATTGACAAGACCTGCATGGGCCACCAGTTAAACCATGTCACGCCCCAGAACCAGAACACTGGAGAGCGGGGGCAGACATAGCCAGCTACGTATAATAAAATGGGATCCACTCCACTATACGGTCACGGCTGTCTAGATATATGAGGGTTTATCTACAATCCATCAGTCTCTTATGGTCAATAACAAGCCTAGTGTCTCAATCATAAGCAAGTAAGTAGATGTTACAAGATGTAAGATCACCAAATATATAATAGTAAGGCGTCCCAAACATTACATATATAGCTGATCATGAAACTAGTCGTTACAAAATGTGAAGACTAGCGAGAGTTTCAGTCATACATGATCAACCCTAGGTTGCCAATCATGTTACAGCCCGTAGGCAGACAGTAAGTAAAAATGTACACGAGCTAACACTTGCTCGGCGGCTAAACGCCTCAAAAAAATAATTTTACAATAGAGTGGAAGAGCCAAAAATAACCCACTCGTTGCCAGGGTTCCCTCTAGTGGTCACCATGTGGCTGGAAGGTCGGTAGATCCTCTGGTGCTGCTCCGGTATCTGGCCATACAAAACCAGCTGGATCAGACCCCAGAAAGAGCAAGTGCCACAAAGGAGGCTTCACTTAGGAACTAAAACCAGCAATTAGCACAAGAATATAATTACATAAAAGATGGTAATAAATGGGCTTGATATTAAAAGAATAACAACAGTCATAATAGAGTACAAGAGAACCATTCAAGTAGCCAGGTCACAACCCTTAAACCAAACAAGGACCGGGGTTGTCACCCTTCGCCTGAATAGAAACCCGTCTCAATTACTATTGATAAGGTAAAACGTATCAAGCATGACAGGTGATATACGATGAGATAACCATGGAACTATTCAGATAACCAGGTTACAACCCGTAAACCAAACAAGGACCGGGGTTGTAACCCTTCATCTGAACAGAACTTGGCTTCTCCCACCATTTATCGACAAGGTAATATAAGAAGACATGTCATATAACAATCTTGTACAGGATCAAGACAAGACTAGACTCCATCCAATCATTCACGGCCAAGCAATAAGTACGGCTTGATACTTTAACTAACTAGGGTTATCACAGGGCTAGTTACTAGCAAGATGCAATGAGAATTCCAAGTCCGGTTACCTGTTTGTTACTACCTGAGTAATCCCAGCAAGAAAAGGAAAAGATAGCATGATATAGCAGACACACTGTAGTAAGATACATGTGTCCTAAGGTACCACACTCGACGGCGGGCTGGAAGTGCGCTCATCTCGACGGATAGCAATAAATCCCATGTATATATATATATAAGGCCGGGATCAAAGGGGCAACAGGTAACTGGTAAATTCTCCATGAACTATTTGATCAATCTAGTCATTAACCTAGCCAGATTCAGTATGAATCCCTGACCGTGGTACTCAGGGATCATGCCCTAGACATGATGCAAGACACAACCGGACTAGTAGTTTATACAAGCACAATCATCCACGGTGTCCAGGCCAATGAATTTATTTTTCAAGAGTGCGCCACGACGGGCCACTATCATTATCATTATCACTTATCAAGAGTGCGCCACGACGGGCCACTATCATGCATTGTCAGGGTACTTGTTAAGAGTGTACCACTACGGGTCACTATCGTGTCATGTATAGCAGGTCAAGTTATCAGGTCAAGTTATCATATCAGGAGTGCACCATGGTGGGCCACTATCAAGCAGGTCAGTTCTTGGTCATATCATGCCAGGTACAATTGTCATTTCAATCATGTCAATCAAATCGGGATTATCAAGTTCGGGACAAAAGTCGTAAGGATATAAAATGGACGTAAAATATACAATAGGATAAGGTGAATGCTATAGGAACTTCAAGTTACACAGGGCGTTACAAGTACGGATTAATAACGATCATTAAATAATAAAATACAAGCCAGGGAAAGAGCCATGCGACTCGAGCATAAGCGGCCAAGAATGACCTCATGCGGCCGAGGAGGGAGCAGCCCATGCGGCTGGAGGAGACTCGGGTCTAAGGGAATGCATGCAGCTTAGGGGAGTTCAGGGTCATGCAGCGGAGTATCATGCGGCCAGAGGGAAGTAAGCTTCATGCGGCTGGGGGAAAGGAGTCCATGCGGGTCGGGGTTAAGAGCCCATGCGGCTCGAAACAAGAGCAGCTCATGCGGCTAACGGAGAAGCTGTGCGTATGCGGCAGGCCATCAATCAGGTATATGCGGCCAGGAAGGGGGGAGGGGCGCATGCGACTAAGTCATAACATTCATGCGGCTGAGAAGTGGATTCTCATGCGGCTAGGAATGGACTGAGTTCCATGCGGCTGAATGATCACGAGCATATGCGACTGTTGAAGGATGAGTGTGCATGCGGCTGAGCCAGGAAGAGGGTCAGGTGCGGTTAACGGGGAGGGGTGGACCCTATGTGGTTGAGGATGGACTCGGCCTCATGCGGCTGGGGATGCGGGTGCATATGCGGCTAGATAAGTTCGGCCCTCATGCGGCTCAAAGTACTTCCAGTCATTCGGCTGAATAGAACACTTGCCGCATGAAATATTCATGCGGTCAAGTCAAGCACAGTTCATCTTCTCCAAAATTCTGAGAAGAAGAACACCATGAGAGCCAAGTTCTCAAGCACCATAACTCCATCATCCGGAGCCCAAATCCGAACTTCCATAGGTCAAAATGGGGCAGAATAAGATCCTCCACAACATGGAACCATCAAAACTCAGAAATAATAAGATTAAGTAGATCAAAACCCAAAATTTTGAAAATAAAGTAAACTTAGATCTACAAGAATCTAGCCATGGAAAGTGGAAATACGAAGTACTAAAGTAAGTTAAAATGCTGTAAGGAAGAAAATGAAACAATAAAATTGGAGTTCCTCCAAGAAGCAAGTTGCACTTGCCTAGACCTTCCTGATAGGTGAGAAAGTTAATGGAGGAAGAAGAAAAGTAATGAAGAGAGAGAAGAAAGTGGGGTTAATAAATGGTAGTGGTGGTGGTAGGTAAGGGTTCACCCCTTGGTTCATGATGAACCAATAGCAATCTTCAAACCGAACCAAGCCAACCCAAACCAAGAAACAAACCAAGTCGGGAATAAAACTAAGCCAGGGATCATGCAAATACAAGAATAAATACGTACACGTATTCCAAAAATACGTAATACGAACAACATGCATTACAAAACCTCGGGATCAAACCCGACAAACTTTGACCTTTCAATCTCATCAAATATTAATGCCAACGCCTTGTGAGATACCACGCGCATTAAAGCATCTAAGAGTACTTACTTTCTATGCTCATGCTTGACTATATTCAAACTCATCTCAAATAATGCCTTAATTTCATTCACCGTCCGGTTTACTGATAAATGTATAGCTTGCCAAACAGAGACAAAGTTGCCGAGAGATGATTTTAGGTGTCTCTTCAATAAAGAGTGTGCTCCTTCGACACGGTTGGTAGTTATCATGCCGTAATGCTTCACCACATTCGACCATGCTAAGACGAATTATTCTTTGTGCGGTTCAAGCCATGTATCTTTGATGTAAGAAATGCATGTCGGCCCCCTCGCCTCCCACTTTTGCTTGAACAAGTACCATGCGGCGTCGTAACTGGCAATCGTAGAGGCTTGCCACACACAATTTCAATCATTGTAGAATTCATCAAAAAAATTTATGTCAATTTTACCATCCTCCTTCCGAAACTTCAACTTACAATGGGCTTGAATATTACGATTGACATGCCAAGTGCATAGCAATGTATCCGCTTGAGAAAAAATAATGCGAATAGCATTAATTAGGGCATACTCTCTGTCGGTAACAAAAACTGACGGCTCTGTATGACCGGTGTAAAGTGTTTTCAGTTTCTCCAACGCCCATGTGTAGTCTTCAAGTTTCTCACTCTTCATGAAGCAAAATGCCACTGAAAATATTTTCCAAGTAGAGGTGAACCCGACAACATGAAAGAGAGACATCTTGAACTTATTGGTCTTGTACGTGCAATCAAGGACTAACACGTCAGCAAAAGACCTGGCCAAACTTGTACAATCGGGATGAGCCCAAAAGATTGAAATTACTTCATTACTCTGGGGATGTCTTCTATGGAACTCAATATAATGATTATCGACAAGCAACTTGAGCACTTCTTGCATCGCCATTCTTGATTTCGTCCGGACAGCGTTCGAAGAAGATAGGGCGTTGTATATTGACTTCATTGTAGACTTGTTCTTCTCATCTTCATGTCGTATGACGGAATATATTTGTCTCGGTGCAACTCCGGAGGTGGACAAGTCTTCGACTATCTTCTTCTCCGTATTGTTCAACCGTCCGACATACGGATGACCCAATAGTGTCTCGGCAATCTCATGGTTGTGGATTTCATTCTTCACTTCTACTGTCTATTTTTCTTCTTCTTCGTTTCTAATATGTATCGTGAATGGACAACCACATTTCCTCTTTCCAATATTTTTTTTTTGGGAACTTTACTTTGGATAACTGTGTTTTTCTTGTGCGTTCTGAACACACCACCTCTTTCACAGCCAACCACCAAGGTTTGTCGTTCCGGACAATTTCGGGCCGATCTGGATATCACTAGAACTATGTTATTTTTTCGTCCAACTTCTCGACACCAATGTACCGCACCCTCGCTTGATTCAAAACAAAGATCGGTCCAGAATAAATGGGCTACATTGACTGCAGTTGGAGCAGGTACCGCAAAATTGGAAGATCTCAAGTCCTACAATAGAACTTAAAAGTTAATACAATTAGATAATATCATAAAACAAATAGGTTTCATATATTAGGACTGCCACCTCTTTGGCAGTCCTAATCTATGATCGGGACTGCCAGAGAGGTGATAGTCCTCTGTGTCACAACCCGATTTTTCACCCGATGAAAAGTTAAAATTTAGTTACCAAGAGGGCTTCCGATGCATCAAAGTGTTCTTCGGACGTGGCGGAAAGAGAGTATACAATATTTGATGATCCCGGTTGTTCCATATTCAATATTTTTCTGCATTAAACACATAATTCAACTTTTATATGTGAAATTCATATTTAAAATATTAAACAAATATTAATTCAATGACTTACCAATAAATGGGAGAAGTTTTTGACACTATTACTAGATATTTCACCAACAATCTTTCCAAAATTTAGGTTGGAAAATTTTTTTGGCTAGGTTTTGTTCTAACCTAAAATGGAGAGGAAGAGAAGAAAAGAGTTGAGGGAGAGAAGAAAAGAGTAGAGGAAGGAAAGAGAAAAAGAAAAAGAAAAAAAAAAAAAAAGTTGACTTTTATACCAAAACTTGGGCTGCCCCCAAGTAAAAAAAAGTCATGACAAACTTGTAATTTTTTTTAAACTATTTTGGGCTGTCCCCAAGTAAAAATGGTGGTGCCCTTAGAAAAAATCTTAAGTTATCTTGTCATATAAGCTTATGTAATAACATCAAAATCATCAAACAATCACATACAAAGGTGTTGCCATGCAAGCATATTCATTCATTTATTTATATATTGATATAGGTTTACAGGACTTCAAGTGGGTACTTGCCTCAAAGAGATGTCAATGCTCTCCTAGGCCTAGGCCTAGGCCTGGGCTAAGGTGGTCTTTTGGCATCCTAGTGTTTTTATATATGTGGGTGAATTTTATCAGTGATTAACAAGTAATTTATTTCTAATTAACCTCCATTTCTATGTAATTAAACACTTAAAATAAATATTCTAGAAAATGTTATTCATATACACAAATCTTAGAATTGTCAACCAGACGGTACACAAACAACCAAAAGTAGTGTCGAAATATCCATATCTCTACTATTATAATCCAACTTGAAAACGATTCAAAAATGAGCCGTCTAAACAGCATATATATTTTTCATTAATTAAAAAATTTAAATTTTTTTACAGCGTATACATCTTTAAGAAAAAAAAAATTCTAAAATTCTTCTAACAAATTATATTTAAACTAAGTACATGGAATATCTAGCTAAACACATATCAGAAATTTTAAAAACATACCAATAAAATATCATACTTAAAATATTTTAATTTAATTTAAAATTTTATCTAATTTTTTAATAATATTATAGATTATTATTTTTGGTACATGCGATGCTAAGCAATTACTAATTATATTATAAATATTATATTAAATTATAAATAAGGAGTCCGAAATATTATGCTTACAAAAAATCATAAATGACTAATATAGAAGAAGGGGGACTCATTTTAGAAAAATTACAATCCTCTCCTCCACCAAACGTTTATAAATTCTCATATGGAAAGGGGCATATAAGTCAAATGATAAATGCACATGGGCATAATTGTATCGGTCAGGACATTGACGCTGATGTGCAGTTCTTTGCTGCCAAAGGCACTAGGGAATCTTACACCTCTGCATTTCACCAGGGTGGTGATGTGGCGTGGTCGGAACGCACCATAACCACTCGTTTGGTTCGGAATGGAAGGAAACGAAATCAATTCCTTATCAATTTTTTTTCTTTAGAAAATTTCATTTCTTATCGATTTTTTTTCTTTTTGATATTTAAAAATGTTAAAAAATTTGAAAAAAAAAATAATTGTTTCAATGTAGAAAAATAATTTTTTACTTGAATGAATATAATTATTTTTTTTCCTAATTTTTCTTTCATTGACAATTACTTTCTTTTTCTTCCCAATTTTTTTGGAACCTAAACATAAAAAAATAATTACTTTCTTTTTTCAATTCGAAGATTCCGCGAAACAAACCAGGCCCAAGTTTCTAACACTCCTGAGTACAATCAATCATATTTCTATCCGACAATTATACTATTCTTTTTATAGGCTAATTAGCGTTTATACCCCTAAATTTTATATCATTTTAAGTATTGATATATACAATTTGAAAAGTTTGGTTTCTTATTATTTTTTATTTTTTATTCTTCTTTTATTTCCCTTCTTTCTGGTCTGTGCTAATTGTTTCCAAGTATTCATATTCAGGATATAAAGGGGGAAAAATAAAACAAAATTAAAAATTCAAAACTTTTTAGTGAAAATTGTTAGGACTTAAACTTCAAGATGATATAAAATCCAGAATCTAAACGCTAACTAATTCTTTATTTATAAGAAATATTTTACCAAATGCTTCCATTCAAAATATAAAAACTAGCATGTATCTCTATTATTTTTAGAAAAACTAAGAGATACAAGATATACTTCCACTATTCTAGGGGTATCTCTTTGTTTTTTTAAAAATAGTGGTTATATATGTTAATTTTTATATTTCGAATGAAAATATTTGCTAAAATGTTCCTTTATGAATAAATGTAAGTATTATGGGTAACATAATTTTTTTTTATTTGAACACAATTTATTTTATATTATTTTTTGAGGTAATATTTCTTTTTTTGACGTAACACATACACTATTACCGTTCATTTTTTTTTTCAAATCCAAATAATTTTTTTTCCTCTCTCCTTCTCTTTTAAAACTAAATAATAAGAGCAATTGAAACTTGTTTTTTAATATAAATATAAATGAGATATTTAGTAATATGAGCTCATATAATAGTTTAAATTAGGGTTTGAGTCTCCAATTAGTGTTTAGGTCTTAAAATTACTCTTTACTTGCATATCTAAACAGTGATTTTTGTAGGAACAAAATGTAATGGGCCAACAAATAAGACCAAAATACTAACGTCGGACATTTTGGAGACAAAAATCTAATATCAACTATTATATGAGACCACGTTACTAAATGATCCTTAATTCTAGATATATATTTTAGAATCTATCTTTGTTTTTGTTCCTTCTAATTGCATTCCAATTTTAGCTAAACCAATCACAATCATACACATAATATATTTTATAATTTTCTATTTTAAGTTTTTTGTTTGCTAAATTAGGAACAAAGATAGTTATATTTTAGAGTAAAGCTATTTGTACCTCCAAACTATCTCTCCTTATATGATGTGACATCTGACATGTTAAATTCAAACAAAAAAAATTAATTGCCAAAAAAAATATTAATATTAATGTTAATATTAATTTTAATTTTAATGTAATATTATTGTTAATGTTAATTTTTAATTTTTAATTTTAAACTTTAATTAATTTTAATTTTAATTTTAAATTGAAAAATTATTTTATCTGTCACGTCAGATGATAGATAAGTTGTCACATAAGAAGAAATATTTTGGTGGAACAAAAAACATTTTTCTATTTTGTAATGTACTTATTGTTGGTTTTGATAATAGTTTAATCCATCAAGAAAAAGTTTAGTCTAATTAAAATAATTAAAATTTGTGTGAAAAGTCAGTGCAGTCTGATTTTGAAATATCTTCTATTGTCTTTTTTTTTTTGACTGAATGAGCACCGGTAGCGCCAACAAACCGACTTTAAATAACTAGCCGGCGCAGCTGTGGAAAGCGTTTTTCTTGCTCTCACAAAATCTGAAACCCCTCTCAGCCGTCGGATTAAGCCGAAAGGAAAAGACGACGGCCGCACATTCTCAATCCTCCAAACACAAAACCATAAAGTAGACTAATATTCGGTCCAAACCTATATTCATTCCAGTCAACTCTCTCTCCTCTCTCTCTCCTCTGTTCGCTTTGCCAATCTCCAATGGAAAAAACTCCCATTTCCTCCTCCTCTACCGACAATAGGGATTCCACTTCCACTCACATTCTCAAATCCCTCAATAAGAACTCCTACAAAATCTCCAAACCAACCGCCACCACCACCGACACCAGAACAAACCCTAACCCTAGCCCTAACCCTAACCCTAGCCAGTCCCAGCCCCCGGTCTACAACATCGACAAGAGCGACTTCCGGGAGGTCGTCCAGAAGCTCACCGGCTCCCCGGCCCACCTCCGCCCCTCCCCGTCCGAACAACAACCACCCCCACCGCCACCGCCCCCCGCCGACCCTCCCCAGCCCTTCGCCCGCCTCCACCGTATCCGTCCGCCGCCCCTCTCCCACCTCTCCGCCCGCCCCGCCTCCGCCGCCGCCGCCACCCCAGCCCTCTCCCCGCTCCCCCCTCTCCCCACCGTCAGCGCCGCCGCCGAGTCCCCAATCACCGCCTACATGCGCCGCCTCCGCGGAGGGCCCTCCCCCACGACGGCCTCCGCGCTGCCGCCCCCCTCCTCCCCCTTGGGCTTCTTCGGCTGCGTCCCGCCCTCGCCGAGGACCGCCGCGGCGAGCTTGCTCCTTCCGACTTCCCCGAGGATGCCGGCGCCCAGCCCGAGGTGAGCTCCTCTTTCTCCGGAGAAGGTAAGATGTTCCTTTTGCCGGAGGGTTCTGCAGAAGTCCCTCTTTTAGTTTTGTTGCTCGGTTGCTGCTTGTGCTTTGTTAGTGTGCTGTTGTATATAGTCATATATATGAGAAAATGTTATGGCAATTTGTTTTTTTGTTTTGTTTTTGCTATATCGATGATGGTAACTGTGGAAAATCAATGATGTTAATCTTCAAAAGTTGGTATTTTTTTTTGCATCGACGGTGTCGTGCTAACTTATTGTAGGATCTTGTCGTTTGGTAATAACAGAAGTTAGTTTTGCTAAGATTGGCAACCTGCTCTATCAAAAGGAAGAGACTTGGTGTCCAAGAAGGAACGGCTTTTATAGATTTTTATATAGGGAGGAGGGAGAGAGACATAGGCACATGAAAGGAGGAGGAGGAGGAGGGTTTCGTTGGAGAGGAGAGAGAATCCATTATAGAGTTAGGATGCGAAATCCAATTGTTGTGGAGTTTTGCTAACTCCACTTTTGGAATTTGTTTTCGAGTTGGGATTGAAGTTTACCCGAACTCCAAAATGCTAATAATGAGTTGAGTAATTTGGAGTTTGGAGGTGCAACTCCACCAAACTCTAGCTTTCTCTTTGAAACTCCGTTCCCAAAGGTGCCCTGAATTGCTAACAAGAAAGCATGGATGAAGGTGTGAGAGATAGCAACTTTGGTTCTGATAGATAAAAGGGCTATTTTGTTATAGTTTTATATTTTTGGCCAATATGGCCAGCTATATTGCACGGACAAAAATATGACACGTGACAAAACGGACATGGAAACATGGACGTGGTGTCCATTTTGGCATGCCCTAGTGTATTTAGATGTCTGACACAGCTATCTGCGGTCACTGCACCGATTTTTGGAGTGTATATGCATCTCAGATGCCTGGTCTTAAGATATAGATATGAGATTGGCCTATCATGATTAGTCAATGTATTTAATGTCATAATATCATCTTTGTTTTGATTTGGGTTTTTGTCTGCTTGCAAGATGCGTACATTTTCTAGAGATTGCTGTATAACAAAAGTTGTGGAGGATTATTTTGAAATCTGACTTAAGTATCCTGTGGAATTTTTCTTATTGGGTATAAAGAGTTCGAAAAATGATAGTATAGTTTAGATTAGAAGAGTACTCAA